>CM042222.1:24123158-24223158 GCA_023566465.1 Cottus gobio
TGGAGACTCGGTTCGGTCCCTCTCATCCGCCGCTTTCTCCTCCGAGCCGGATTTGCCCTCTTCACCGTCGGGCGTCTTCTCGGGGACGGACGCCGGCTCCGCCCCGGAGGACTGGCGAGGCAAAACAAAACCGACGGGGGAAAAGTCGTTAGAGGGCAGAGAGGCGAGTTGAAAGGGGGGTTTGATGGAGGCGTCCTCTGAGGATGGATGAGACAACACAGGGATAGTGTCAGAAATAAATACTCACGTCCTGATCTGACGGCTTCTTGACGTCTAGCTCTGCCGGCTCTTTGTCTTCAGTGGTGCTCAAGAGAGACTCGGCCTTCTCTACAGTCCAGAAAACAACAACAACAAGTTTTTTTTTTTTTTACTCTCCTCCAGCAAAAAACATGAAGTTACAGTCGGATAAAAAGTGTCCTGACCTGGTGGGACGGGCGTGCCCGGCTGGGTGGCGGCGGGGCTGGCTGCCACCGGGGTGTTGGGGTCGGATGATAAACTCTCAGTCAGCTTCTTCAGCTCCATGCCGATGGGAATCAGATCCGGGGAACTCAGCTTGCCATTAACGTGCTCAAACTCTTGCACCTACCAAGAAAAAAAAAAAAAAAAAAAGGATCGGGTCAACTGTGACAAAATGAGAATGCTATTCTTGCATAAGATGGCTCCATTGTAACGTGTGAACTGGACCAACTGTTTTATTTTCATTTGTCCGTATCCGGTTGCACCAACTTGAGTTCAAACGGAGCCTAGTCGTAATCTAAATGTTGTTTTTATTTATTAAGCAACTTTGACTACGCAAAATAAATATTAAAACATCGATATCATACTAATAGAAGAGGAGATGTATTGTACCCGATTTTAGCTCATTTCCATCTACGGTCGCTTACCAGGTCGATGCAAAGACTAATGTCACCATAATGTAATCAATACACATGAACGTTCAAAATACAATACATTTAAAAACACATTAGAGAAAAACTACAGTCTCTGGCCGACATATCTGATCATGAAGGATGGAAACTGTGATGATTATAAATAAAATGGATTAAAAAAAAAAAAAATCATGCCAGAAATACGAGACTTAACGACTAAATGATGTTAAGCTAGTAACGTTAGCCCAATTGATGCTTGTTAATAGTAGTTTGCTTCAGCTAACTCTGAAATGTGTCACACACATGTCTCTGTTGACATACTGTATATTAATAAAAGAAATGAATTCCTACATTTACAAAGGATTAGCAGTTTAATACATCGCTTAGCCGGTAGTGTAAGCTACTTTTTTGGAGACTATGCTGCAGTTTGTGATGCTACAGTGACTTCCTGTTTACATCGTTGACTGCTACAAACGTTCCTGAGCAACCAATTTGCACAAAAAGATGTACTTCTTGACGTTTTCACAGATTTAGTAGTTTGAAACTACAAAACACACAAACTCCAGAAACAATTTAACTCTTCCTGAGCCATCTGACCCACATAGCTCATAACATGCTTAGTCTGTGTGATGAGTAACATCGAGGGTTCCCCACAGAACATTTCTCTTTTCCCGTATTTGCCGCTGCCTGAAACAGTTTGACCTACTTCCTCTAATCTCGCTCCAGAAGACCCGTTTACCTTTTTCCTGACGAGGGACATGACGCCGATCCGGGTGAGAACGTGCTGCCGAGACAGACCCTCACGCGGGACCCCATCGGCGAAGGTCTCGGCCCCGTCGGCCCCCGGCTCACAGAGGTGCCTCATGAACAGGGACACGTAGGCCCTGGTGGGGGAACCAGCAGAGCTCGTTACATCCGATTGATGTACAGATTATAGAAGTACATAGAAATACATATTCTTGTGTTTATTTTTTTCATTTTGTATGTGTTGCAGTTTTGATATACAATGATGTCACACGAACACACACGTAGCAGAGGCAGTGCTGGTTTTAGAATAAGGACTATCAGTAATTTAGCTGTAATTAGAGCTGTGGTGTGGTGCCATGATAAGTAGTAATTAATATGGAGAAATTACAGTAGTAGACGTAGTTCTAGTTAGTCATTAATAGCAGGAATGGTATTAATAGTGTGCCTCGTTCACAAACAGTTCAGACGCACAAATCCGGGATTCAACAATATTTTCTGAATTTAATTTGTTCTTGTATTGCAAACAAACAAATCTGTCTTAGAAAATGAAAAAAAACCTCCTTTAAAAAGCAATATTTAAAGTTAATCCACTAATGCGTTGGCCGAAGGTCTTCAACCCTCATCGAATAGTGTCATAATTAAAATATTCAACACTAACAGGGTGTCCCAGTCCTACCGTACAACACAATCTAGTGCCATAAAAATTGCACATATATGCAGCCAGTGCTGGTTGTTCAAATATTTTGCTTTTCTAGAGGAGGAGCTAGTATAATGTCTGCAAACCGGCAAATCGTGTCTATTTAGAATAAAACAGGCTTGTGTGCATGTGCCATGGATCCAAAGGTAATTTTGCATCCACCCTTATTTGGTGCTGATAGCAGTTGAACAATAGCAATATAAATATAATATAAATACAGCTTAATAAGTAAAGGCAGCAACACCAGTAGTAGTACTTGTACTTAACCATAGGAGCAATAGCAGTCGTATAGTGATGGTAGTGTTTAGCTACACAACTCAGGGCTACTTGTTTCCCTTGAATATCTACTCATGTAATGTTTGGCTGCTTTCTAAAGTGAAATAACCGTGAAACTGTAAGTCCAACCTTTGCAAACTTGTTATGAGCGTTCTGGAGCGTTGCCCTGGGCTAACCAATGAAATGTGCCGAGCACATGAAATAGCCCGGAGCCACCTCTTCACTGGACGATGACCCGGCCTTGAATTCATTTTATTTTGAACAAACAAGGCGACCTGGAGTTGCCGAGAGGCCTCACCTGAACTCACGCTCGCTCTTCCCTCTCAGGTCTCGAACCAGCCAGTGGGAGTTGAAGGCGTCCTGAGGGGGCATCCCCCAGCGCATGATGGCATTGAGGAAGGCTTTCCTCTGGCGGGCGTTGAACCCCAGGACCTTGTGATTACAAGAAAACCGCTTGAGACGGCCAACGGCGTGAACGCATCACAGCGGGAGTGTCATTGAACTACACGCGGCGTCAGCTTCATGTTGTAAAAGTGATGATTCTGTCCTCGCTCGCCCCGTTACACAGCGCGATGGGCGAGGCCACAGGATCAGCTGCAGGACAGCCACGCTTCACACGCTAGATACTCTCCGAGTCTGTTATGGAGCCAAATTGTGGCCACTTATCCAAAGATTATCCCCCATTAAGCATAATTTACAGAATGAAGGATGATCCCCCGCTTGCCTCGCACGTCACACCGCCACTTCCAGAGGTATGGGGTCAGATCGGTGTCATAATTCACAAATGCACACAGGACAATTCACAAATATATTTGATTCACAAATGCACACATTTGTAAATCAAATGTATTTGTAAATCCTTCTGTGTGCATTTGTAAATTGAATATATTTGTGAATTGTTCTGTGTGTATTTGTGAATTGTTCTGTGTGCATTTGTGAATTGTTTTGTGTGCATTTGTGAATTATGACACCTTTCTGACCCCATACAGATGCACATGATGTGAATTCATACCTCAATACTGCCCCCGACCCGAGCCAGTAAGGGTGGCAGAGGTTTGTCTTTCTCATTCTTCATCTGCCGGCGAGACTGTCTGCGTCCGCCTACAAAGAAATAAAAAACAAAAAACATATTATTATAAGGACCTCTCTCCGGTGTCTCACCACGGGGCATCACAGTTTGATTCAAATGAACTTGTGTGACGAGGGACCTAAGAGCATTTTAATTTATATTATGTTTTTATTTTTTTGCTGCCTACCTTCAGGCCTCTCCTCGAAATCTTCGTCCTCGTCCTCGGACCCCACAGAGTACTCCGACTGATTGTCTGAAAGATCATCCTGCCACTCTGAGCAACACATCAGAGAGAAACAGCACATTGCGATCGCTTCTGTTGGTGGCCACGTGGGGGCGCCATGGCACTGCAGGTTACTGCAGACCACTACGGCTTGGCATGCACATACCGCACCACTCGGGTCCTCTGGACGGGAGGTGAGAGTTGCCTCCTCTGCCAGACAGTCACTTTCAACTTAGAGGGTACTCTGAGCTGTGATGGGCTTTGAAATCTTTACACTCTCTGCAGTCAACTGCTGTTGAACTGCGGGAAACAGGCCTCTTAAAAGTACAACTACCGGATGCATGTGATGCTGCAATGGATTAGTTGAACTATGACAAAGAAGTGCTTTAAACCCGCTAAAACCTTCATGCATGCTTGAGATACAAGAGAGCTTTAGCCCAGTATAACGCACTCTGTGGCAGATTTAATGGAGGTCAACAACTCTTGTTGAGACTCACAATCTAAGGCGATTAAATTAACACAAGAGATTAATTTCTCTGCAAATTATTAAAAAGCCAGCAGAAGCCAGCAGAGAGAGTGTCACGCTGGTCTGTGCCACATTATCATAAAGCAAATAAATAAAAGGACAGAAACACGTTTTCTGCGCCAGCCGATTTTTCATAATAGAAGTTCACACCGACAATCATTCTTCAGTTATTTAGCTCCAGTGTTTGTTTTAACCAAGCGAGTGTGCCTTCATTATGGCAGCAGACAGATGTGAGTCTTCAAAGCGTCAATATAAATGTCACACTTTAAAATGCATGAATTAGTACCTTAAACATGCATCTTTGTCTAACAACCAGCAGGGGGCGACTCCTCTGGTTGCAGATGAGAAAATGACTCTTCTCTCTTGATTTATTCCCTCAGTAAACATTGCAAACATGAGTTTATGTCTCAATCTAGTTGCAAGTCTTCTCCAATACAGCAGGATGTTTATTTAGTAAATGATGGTCCAATTTAGGGGATATAAACCATAAAGCAGGGGATGCTTTAGGGCGGGGCTACCTTGTGATTGACAGGTCTCTCCCATGATGTTGTCTGGTCTGAGAGTGTTTGAGTCTGAGAACTTTAACCCTTTCATATTGTGGTTTCAGTTGATGGAGGTTCATTTTAACATTTTGGTCGACCTATAAAAGTTGTATTCAGCGTTCCCGCCTTGCTTCACCGCCTTGTGTGGCATCTTTTTGCAGAAAAACAAGATGGTGACGGCCAATATTCCAAGTTTGAGGTTTTAAAACTGCAAACCAATGGGTAACGTCTCGGTGACCACCAAGGTGTAAAAACAACAGCACAGGGCTGCTGCTTCCAAAACCCAGACAATAACCAATTTGGTATCGTACCATTAAAGGACCAGTGTGTAGGATCTAGCGCTGACGTTGCAGATTTGGGACGACTCCCACGTGACAAGTGTGTTTGGTGGCAAAACACAAATGTCCCCTATCTAGTGCCGGTGTTTGGTTCGTCTGCAGAAACATGGTGGCCGGCTCTGTGAGGAGGACGACTCACACAACCATTCTTAATGTCGGGCGATTTGACACTAAAGAAAACGTATTGATAATACATGAAATTTCTGACAACAGGTCCCTCTAAATGCTCCTCTAAAGCAGTGATTTTCAACCACTGAGAGATCGTCAGGTGTGCCGTGGGAAAATGTCCAATTTCACTTAATTGGCCCAAAAAAAATATTATTTAGCTGCCGTAAATCAGTTTTCATTGTTGAGCGTCTGAGCCTGCAAAATAGTGGCTGGACTAGTAATTAAATACTCTTTCATGCCAGTAGGTAGGGCACTAATTACCTTCCATACATGCTGTATTATGCTACAATGTGACATTTTACAACTTTTTGGGTTGTTGGTGTGCCGCAGGAGTTTTTTATTGTAGAAAATGTGCCACGGCTCAAGGTTGAAAAACACTGCTCTAAAGGATACCACGTTTAAAATGAGTCTGGCTGAAGTCCCGGGAGGCCGGAGAGACCAGGGCCTACCTTGGTCCTCCTGGGTGGTGTCGTTGTAGTTGACCTGCTTCCGGATGCGCTTGCCTTTGCCCAGGTTGCGGGCCAGGTCCTCCTGCTGCTGCTCGTAGTGGTGGCGAAGGAGCTTCTCCCAGTAGTCCGGGTCCACGTTCTCCTCCTGCTTGATGATCTCCCGCTCCACCTCCTCCTGCAGGACACACACAAGGCCAATGTTGAGAGAAGATACTGAATATATATATATATATATATATATATATATATTTATCGGAATAAATGAAAAAAAATCTTCATCAGCTTTTTTTAACGGCCCTGAAGATCAAATCAGGGGAACGAGGTGTCACAAACTAAATAATAAGGTGTTGGAAATTTTCAACACACCTATTTTATACGAATAAATGCTCAAATGCTTTCTCTAAACGCCTTTGTGTTACATATTGCACCTTATGTGTCAATATTTAACCGTGTAATTATGTTTTAATGTGCCGACGCCAAGTAACAAGGCACCGAGTTACGAGGCTCGGGGTCCCGGCGGACCAGTCGTGAAATGAAAGAGCGGCCGGTGAGTCCTTCCATGGCAGACAAACACGGTTCTTTCTGCACAATTTGTGCGTCATCCAGGCTTTGCAAACATGCTCTACACCATTAAACATTAACAAAATGTTCATGTTTTATTGGTCCAATGATGCCTCTTGCAGTTTCCCGGCCCTGTAAAGTCTCATCGCCCTGATTGAGCTGATTTTAAATGGTGTTATCGCATGATGAAGAGCATTGCTTCATCCTCACCTCCCCGTCCTCTTCCTTCACCACATACTGAGCCACCTTGAAGGAGCTCAGGTACTCGTTCATGTTCTGGATCTCCGTGTCTTCGGTGGCGTCCTGGCTGCGGTCCAGCAGCTTGGAGATGGCGTCGTCGTCGTAGTGGATCACGTTGCCCTCCTCGCCCTCTTTGTTGTCGCCTGTTGACGAGAAGCTGTCATGTGACTCACGTCTAAAGCTTTGAAACTGAAAAATGTTGCTCGTAGCCGTGTTGCGTAGACGTACCCATGGCTCGAGCCGCTTCCATCTCGCCTTTGAAAAGCTCCTCGGTGCCGAACTTGAGGATGTCGTCCAGTTCCTGTTTGGACATGGAGCCGGTTTTGGAGCCGAGGCCGGGCCGCACCACCAGGTGGGTGAGCATCATCTTCCTCTTTGCCACCTGAGTGATCCGCTCCTCCACCGAGCCACGCGTCACGAAGCGGTAGATCATCACCTTCCTGTTCTGGCCGATACGGTGGGCTCTGCTGAAAGCCTGGGAGAAGGGAAGGAAGAAGGGAAAGAGGGGAAAGAAGATGGGAAAGAAGAAGGGAAAGAGGGGAAAGAAGATGGGAAAGAGGGGAAAGAAGAGAAAGAGGGGTAAGATGGGTAAGAGGGGAAAGAGGGGAAATAGGGGAAAGAAGGGATAGAAGGAAAAGAAGGGACAGAGGGGAAAGAGTGGAAAGAAGGGAAAGAGGGGAAAGAATTGAAAGAAGGGAAAGAAGGGAAACAGGGGAAAGAATGGACAGAGGGGAAAGAGGGGGAAGAGGAGGAAGAGGGGAAAGAGGGGGAAGAGGAGGAAGAGGAGGAAGAGGGGAAAGAGGGGAAAGAAGAAGGGATAGAAGGGAAAGAAGGGACAGAGGGGAAAGAGTGGAAAGGAGGGAAAGAAGGAAAAGAGAGAAAAGAGAGAAAGGAGGGAAAGAGGGAAAGAGGGAAAGAGGGAAAGAGGGGAAAGAGTAAACGGTCTCTGAAAGTTATCGTCTCCGCATACGAGTTATCCGGGAAAACGTAAAAAAAAAAAAGCCAAAATAGTTTGTTTTTTGTTCGTCGTGCTCCTGGAATGTCGAAATTTGAAAAAAAATCCGAAATCCCAGTCGCCTTGAAGGCAGCGGCGGTTGATCCGCAGATAAAAAGCAACAACAGCAGCACGCGAGTCCTCGTTGTGAAAGCCTCTGAAACACCCGTACCTGGATGTCGTTGTGAGGGTTCCAGTCCGAGTCGTAGATGACGACGGTGTCGGCGCTCGCCAGGTTGATGCCGAGACCTCCGGCCCGCGTTGAAAGCAGGAAGCAGAACTGCTGAGCGCCCGGAGCTGTGGCGAGAAATAAATAACAACAAAGCGATGAGTCGGGTTTGTGCGTGAGAGCGAGGGAGAGCCGTGAAGAAGAAGAAGAAGAAGAAGAAGAGGAGGCAACAAACCCACCGTTGAAGCGGTCGATGGCCTCCTGCCTGAGGCCGCCGGTGATCCCTCCATCGATACGTTCATATTTATAACCCTCGAACTCCATGAAATCCTCAAGCAGATCCAACATCTTTGTCATCTGTGAAAAAAAAATTATGTAGCCGTGATTATAATAAAATGTGAAAATTAAGAACAATCTGCGCTTTCACTCTTGGTGATATTTGATTGGATGTCTTGGAATGGATAAAACATGGATGGGTGGGATTTCGACGTTTATCCGGTTGCTACCTGAGAGAAAATGAGAACTCTGTGTCCTTCGTCTTTCAGCTTCTTCAGCATTTTCTGAAGCAGCGTCAGTTTTCCCGAGGACTTCACCAGCTGGTTCCCATCGTACGAGCCGTTGGGTGACACGGGAGCTTCCTGTATAGATTTACAATAAAATATTGAATACCTAAACATAAATAGGGTCTTTAAGCCAAGAGACAAAGGCTTACATACAGGTTGTTGCATACAGATCTATTGATATTAAATATTAAACGGTGCTTAGCATCGCTGCCTTACCACAGCAGCCACTGGGAACAGGTAGGGGTGGTTGCAGCACTTCTTCAGGTCCATCATGATGTTCAGCAGGGACACTTGGTTTCCTCCACCTTTGGAGTTCAGCGCCTCAAAATTCCGCGTCAAAATAAATTTGTAATATTTCCTGCGGGTCAGAAATCGGATTGAATCAGGAGAAGAAGGAAAGAAAGAAAATTGCCCGTCACTCTTGGCACAAATAAATGTTAAATACCTCTTTAGAAACTCTGTGTGATTGAAAGCCTGGCGGGGCGCGTAATATTCTGATGTGAAGTGGCGATTACGAGCTAGTGGTTCGTTGCTTTTAAGCTTTCACAGCATGCAAAGGGGAAAATATGGTATTTTGCCAAAATGGCAGCCGCATGTACTCAAAAATCTACTTTTATAAGCTCGACCAAGTCAGGCCTAAAGCATGTAAAGAGATTTAGCTATTGCATGGGGAACAAGCAGTAGCTGACCAATAAAACCTGAATGGTAACAACATTTTTGATGGTTTCTAATTCATATTTGTTTTATATAAACTTGTGTGTCTGAGAAACATGGGCCAAAACAGGAAGTGCAGCGATTACACTTCCTGTTTTTCTTTCTTTCCCCGGCGCTTACTTCTGCATGGGGCTGAGCTCCACTCTGACAATCAGCTCTGTCTTGGAAGGCATGTTCTTAAAGACGTCGGCTTTGAGCCTCCGGAGCATGTGAGGCCCGAGCAGGTCGTGGAGCTTCTTGATCTGGTCCTCCTTCGAGATGTCGGCAAACTCCTCCAGGAAGCCTTCAAGGTTACTGCGCAGGAGAAGAATTGAGAGCATCGTGATTTATACTCGAGCCATCGATTCAGACACTGGTAAGACGGGGAAGGAGAGAGAGCGAGAGATGATAAAGACGGCAGGGAGCGAGGGAGGGCTTACTTGAAGCGCTCCTGGGTGAGGAAGTTAAGAAGGTGGAACAGCTCCTCCAAGTTGTTCTGGAGAGGAGTCCCAGTGAGCAGCAGCTTGTAGTAGATCTTGTACCCGTTGAGGATTCTGAAAAACTGGACAGGACACGATAAAACCAGATATGACACACATGCCGCTGGAATATAAGAATGCAATGATGTGAAACTCAAATTTTACGTCCTTTTATTTCACGGATACGTTTATGCACCAACATTTCCTTTGTTCCTGCTCATTTCCTGTTTTTTTTGTGTGTATTTTTTCTTTCTTTGTGTCCCTGGTAGTATCCCTGGTGCCAGGAACGCTGCGTTACCTTTGACTGGTTGTTCTTCAGTCGGTGGGCCTCGTCCACCACCAGGCAGGCCCACGTGATGGAGCCCAGGATGGCTTGATCGATAGTGATCAGCTCGTAGGACGTCAGCAGCACGTGGAACTTGATGGGCGTGTCTTTCTGCAAGAAGAGGAGCGAAACGCATCTGATTACGACCAATTTAGACGTGAGGTCATGTGGCGGAGGGAGCTACGTCTAGTGCAATGTTTGCTCTGGCATTCCTTGAAAATGAAAGGTTTGCTAATGATGCTCATATTAAGCTGCATGAGGCAGAAAGAGCTGGAACTGTGTCGGTGTGATTTGTTCGTTTTAAACAGATTCCTTTTTGTTCATCGACTAGTAAACAACCCAGTTCGCTCGTCGCGGTCACAAATCCGCCGGCGACTTCAGCACCACGGACAGCGCCATGGATTTATCAATACGCTGCACTCCTGATATTTCAGAGCCATGGTCAGGGCCGTATATTAGATTAGATTAGATTAGATTCAACTTTATTGTCATTACACATGTACAAGTACAGAGCAACGAAATGCAGTTTAGCATCCAACCAGAAGTGCAATAGCAGTAAATACCAATATACAGATAATAATAAGTATTTTACAGATAATAAGTTCGTGATATAGGTACGGGATATACAGATTGATTGCGGTAATATGTACATGTTATACAGGTTGATTTGTGCATTAAATGTAGGTAGACTATAAGCAGGAACTATAAACATAATTTACAAAAGGCAAATGGGCATATGATAAGTTAAGTAATACAGATTGAGTGAACGTTAAATAGTGCATAATAATAATAAACAGTAGCTGCCTAACGTTACTAGACTAGTGCAATGCTCAGTTTTTAGTGCAGACAGTTCAAAAGTGTTTGAGTGCAGGTGTAAAGTCTTTGGTCAGTGGGGGGAGATGACGAGGAGATGGGTTTGTGGGTGGAGGTGGTTGGGGAGTAGGGGGGGGTGTCAGCATGGGGCAGAGTTCAATAAGGAAACAGCTCTGGGGAAGAAACTGTTCCTCAGTCTGCTGGTCCTTGTCCGGAAGCATCTGAACCGTCTGCCTGAGGGCAGGAGGGAAAACAGTCTGTGTGCAGGGTGGGAGGCGTCCTTGAGAATGCTGCGAGCTCGACGCAGACAGCGTTTCCTCTGGATTTCCTCAATGGCCGGAAGTGGAGTTCCTGTGATGCGTTGGGCAGTTTTCACCACCCGCTGCAGTCCCTTGCGCTCCGCAACAGAGCAGCTCCCATACCAGACTGTGACACAGTTGGTTAGGATGCTCTCGATCACACAGCGGTAAAAGTTCACCAGGATGGCTGAAGACAGATGGTTTTTCTTCAGTGTCCTCAAGAAGAAGAGGCGCTGGTGAGCTTTCCTGACTTTAACAAACCTCAGTCAGATAACGGATCAATGAGTCGGGCAGACTAGACCAATATATTCAACTAAACGAGCCGTCTGCTAAACTCTCTCTGTAGTACTCAAGACCAGCCCATTCGAGAAGAAAGTTAAATCCCCACACATGAAATTCACCTCTGCAGAGGCGAGTGACGAGGAATCTTTGTTTAATTTTCCGTGGGTGTCTTTGTGGGAATTCTGATCTTTTTTTTGGATCGGATCAATTTGAGGAGTGCCTTTGGTTTGCATGCACGCTCCACATTTCATCGTGAATGCGTCATGCATTGGGGCACTCGCCTGGCCTCGGTCTTGGTCTAAACCCCTCAAAGTCTGGGTTGTGTCTCGGTCTCGATAAACTCTGGTTTTGGTCACGACCCCCCCACCGCCCCCTCTAATCTGCTACTTTATTCACAGTGTCTGGTGGGGCGTATCTGCATGGGCATGACGTACCTTCATGCGAAACACCTTGCGCCCTGACTTCACCGCGCTGTCTTCGAAGGTGAACTCGTTCTCCCTGATGATGGCCCGGCTGTCTTTGTCTCCGGTGTACGTCACCACGTGGAAATCCGGAGCCCACAACTCAAATTCCCTCTCCCAGTTGATGATGGTGGAGAGGGGGGCGCTCACCAAGTAGGGCCCCTTAGAGTGACCCTAACAGAGGAGGGCGAGGAAACACATGACTCATCACAGGAAGTAGAGAAACCACAGGTGTTCATTTACTACGATACCACATATATCGTAAACATATTCCAAAATGTGATGTATGCTTTCCGCCCTCACCTCCTTATAGAGCGAGTATAGAAACACGATGGTCTGCACCGTCTTCCCGAGGCCCATCTCATCGGCCAGGATGGTGTCGGTGCCCTGAGCCCAGGAGAACCTCAACCAGTTCAGGCCTTCCAGCTGGTATGGGTGCAGTGTTCCCCCCGTGGCGTTAATGTACCACGGCTGGTGCTCAAACTTGATGGTCGGCTGGTGAATTACAGGAGGAGCAAATTTTATATGCAGCACAAGATTAAAGATTATTGCGCTAAATCATTAGAATTGGTGCCTTCAAGTGCATCTGTACATCCCAACTTACATCTATGATGGGAGCATCAGGAGGGACCTCCCTCTTTGGGTGGTCCTCTTTGAGTTTCTTTCCTTTCTTCACCACCAGGGGGCGTTGGTCCTCCCCTATTATCTGCTCCCTGGCAAATAATTGCAGCAAGATGATGAGCCAAAGCACATCAAAAGGGGGAGGGGGGGGGGGGGGGGATCACAGATACAGAGCAGGGCAGAGGGGAGACAGCAGCATCTGCCTTCTTTATTGGCGAGCGTCCTCCCCCTCATGCCCCGCTCTGTTACAGGGTTCAGACCAACCTGTGGTCCCAGTACGTGGCCTTGTGACTGTCGTAATCGGGGACGTCGAAGTCATCCACCTCCCAGGTGCACTGGTCGTAGGGCAGGTCCCTCCATTTAATCAGGTAATGAACATCGCCGTCCTTATCAAAACTGAGAGGAAGAGCAGACATGAACCGAAAAAAATACAAGAACTCTAAAGTAAAGATTCCCCATCTTTTTATGTGGATGTCCAATCAGTTTTGATGGTGAATGTAGAGAACCGAAGCATTAAACACCTCAGTGGGTGCTATATGGACTGAGAAAGCTGAGTTCTTCTATCACGGAGCCGTGCCCACATGCACCATCATGCATTGGGTGCCAGTTTCTGACACCCAATGCATGATGGGTCGCCGCCGGCCATATACTCGTTCACCGCTAAATCGAATAAATATCCGCATAAAAGTTGCCAAATTTCCCCTTCAAGCTCTTTTATAAGGATGTTCTTATTGGGATATGACAAATATGAAAAGTTACTTATTCTCCTTCCTGCAGTTGCAGCTGTAAAGGGATGAAACTTAGAAAGAAACTTTTTTTAATGCATGATTGCATGACTCCTATTGTGATCGTACTATAAACTGAACCTGTGTGAAGTACGTGCATATGAGTGATGTAAAAATCTGGAAAACATAAAGGAAATAATGTACTTTTGAACACTTTTTAAACCCCCAGCATCTCCCATATTCTGAATTATGCTGTTCTGTGAGGAATAATCTCCATCTTTAATGTGTTATTGTGTGTGTGTGTGTGTGTGTGTGTGTGTGTGTGTGTGTGTGTGTGTGTGTGTGTGTGTGTGTGTGTGTGTGTGTGTGTGTGTGTGTGTGTGTGTGTGTGTGTGTGTGTGTGTGAGCAGCCACCTGTGGTTGATTATCCGGTGCATGACCATCCACTCTGGTTTAATGCCGTAGCGGTAGAAGCGCTCCTCCATCGCAGCGTACTGAGGGTCTTTGCTCTTCCTCTTCTCGTTGTTGAGCTCCTCCTCCCCAGACCCGTAGTCGTACGGCGGCGGCTCGTCCATGTCGTTCTTGCGCTGGTAGTTACGGTACATCACCGTGTGGTACAGCTCCAGCTGCGCCGCCCCGGAAACAAGGAAACAATTTAATTCGGTTGTTTCTGAGTCTGATTTTGACGCTTCAAGTTGCAAAATTAATTTGATGAAGGGCGAAATAAATTTAAAAAAAAGGAAGGCCGACTTCTCCGGTGGCCAAATCTGAACACGAGTCAGAAATCAACTGGCAGGAGTGTCAATGGAGTCATTTTTAGTTCGAATCTCCATCAAATTCTCTTACTTTTTGCGTTCTTTGTTATAAATGTTTTTGAGTATTGTATTCCCTCTTCATGTTTGCTACTGTCACGGTCTCTCGAGGTGAATAAGGAAAAGAAATGTAGGTCAGCTCGGGGTTTCGAGTGCTCTGAATGGCTGATTTTTTTCATAATTGTGATTGCAGTTTGAGGTGTGGAACAATGTGCACTTAAAGAAGGGAACATGCATCATCGGTTGGGTTTTAAAAGGTCTCCCGGTCCGTGGTGCGCTCTAGAACCGTGGACCCGCTTCCGGTACCTCACCTGCAGCTCGCTGACCCAGGAGCAGTGCCAGTACGAGAGGCACGCCCACTTCACGAAAAACTCCCTCTCCGGGTGGCCCTTGAGCGGCGGGTTGGTCAGCGGGTCGGCCGGCGTGCCGTCGGGGCCGTCGGGCGGTTCGGCCGGCAGCGGCGGCTCGCCCCACGTCCAGTGCAGAATCTTCTGGACCTTACCTTTGAGGGGCGGGCACTAGGGAGGCAAACAGAGAGTAATCCAGAAACATGGTGAATATAAGGGAAGTGAGGAGCATCAGGGGCCCCTAAGGGCCCCTCAAGGGCCCCTCAGGGTCTGCAGGGGTCACCAGGGGAGTCAGCTTCCACCCTCAGAGACTTATTTCATGTTACTAATCAATATCGGCACAAGATTTGCCCAGTTGATTAGTTATATGAAGACAATTATCTTTTACATTATTACATTACGATCCTCTGATTGAAAGACAGATCTGGTAACCACCGATCCACAGTCGCTCCAGTAAATGCCGTCTTATCAACTGTTTGCTCTTTTGCATTTATTTCCAGGACAGAAATCGGAGAAATCTGAAATCTTGGGGCCATTTTGTTGACATATTTGAGTCGCAGGATTTTGGATGTGTGTTTTTATCGCTCCATAAATCAAAAAATATTGTCAATAGCCATAAAAAAAATGATGTAGCTCTGTTTTAAGGAATAAAATGTCCTATAAATTAGACACGCCTTCTTTTCTAGGCGCTTGAGATTAAAGTCGTCACTTAATCATGTCAAAATGGAACAAAAGTAAAATCATAATATGTACAGTTCAAATATATATATATAGTATATATATGTACTTTGCAAAAAAACGTTGCAATAAAAGTGAGTTTAGAAAATAAAAGCTCAACCATTTCATCCATTTTTCATATATTGTAAAATCCCAGACTGTGGATAGAGTTGCACACACACACATTAAACTCATTTTCTT
The DNA here is from genome assembly GCA_023566465.1 of Cottus gobio. Lineage (NCBI taxonomy): Eukaryota > Metazoa > Chordata > Actinopteri > Perciformes > Cottidae > Cottus > Cottus gobio. The sequence continues at coordinate 24,138,365 of CM042222.1, forward strand.
TAAATTAAATATCACGTGAGCTCACCATGCAGCGCGGACACAGCCACTCCCCGTTGGGGATCTCGGGGAGAGGCGGGTTGAGGCAGTGGATGTGGTAGGACGACGGGCAGGTGTCACAGCACAGCAGCTCCCCTCCATCTTTACACACCCTGCAAAACTCCAGGTGGTCGTCCTCTTCCTCGCCCACCGGCTCCTCCTCTTCCTCCTCCTCATCTTTGGCCTCCCACTGGATCCCCTCTTTCTCCTGAGGGTCGGAGCAGAAGGTCAAACACGGCCATCTTTAATTCGTTGTGTGTAGTTTAAAGACATTAAAGACACGTTTGACCTCTTTGTGACTCAAATGAAAGAATCGGAGAAAAGTAAAAACATAATCATGATCAATTGATTTGTAATCGACGTTGGTTCTGTTCAAAGCAGCAGACTCCGGGAGAAGAAGAAACCGACACACAGCATGTCATGCATTGTTCAGATTACTTATATTTTTTGTTTGGCTTCCATAATATTGTTTAAATGTGGGCCGTTTTAAAATCCAGTGTGATCCGGTCACGGTTAGGAACTGACTCACGTGTGACCCACAAAAAGAAAAATGTCCGCCACACAGAAGTAAGCATGAAGTGGATTTTTCATTATGTCACCTCAAATACGTATGAGGTCTCACAGGGTTAAGTGCCTTGCTCAAGGACACATCGACATGGACTAGCGGAGCCGGGGGATCGAACCACCGATCCTCTGATTGAAAGACAGACCTGCTAACCAGCTGTCTTCCATGTTCGTGTTCACAGAGAGACTCGGATCTCGAGCCGGGGGTCAGCGGCCTGAACCGACGGCACGCCGCCGCTAAGTGTCCACGAGAGTTTTTGGGTAAATGTTGAAGTGCCCTCTCATCCGCATGCTAAACGACCACTTCCACAGCTGCTGGCCGCCGCTCGGCCTCCGCGGAACGGGAACTGTGCAAATCATTTGTAACCGCAGAGGATAAAGGGATCAAACTATTGGAACCAGAGTGGTGGACGGTTGGTGGATTTAATGAAATACCTCATAAATACTGACTTCCTGATTATCGGAGTTTTTTTGCTACAAATGTTGCTCCTTATGGAATAAAACTGATGATGTATTGAACATGTAAATGTGGATGTGTTGTCAATTCAAATGAATGTAAACCGCAACATCAAAGGTTGTCGACTCCTGGTGTAGAGCGGCGAAAAAATGAATAAAAGGGATTATGATATGAAATCTCACCTTTATCTGATTTAGGAGCAAATATGAAAGTGTCCCGAATCATACTTGAAAAGCTCAGATTCCATGTGATTTGTGATTTTTGACGTTCACAAATCACTTTAAAGCCACGTTTGCTTGCCGTGTGAACGTAGTCTTGAGCCAAGCTTATGAAAACTAAGGTTGTTAGCATGCATCAAAAAAAATATATATATACTCACACAGTGTGGACAGCTCCATTTTCCCTCGGGGGCCTTCTCCAGCTCGGGGTCCAGGCAGACCAGGTGGTACGCTCTGGGGCAGGTGTCACACAGGATGATCTCCCCGCCCTGCTGGCAGACCTCACAGTAGTCCTGGTGGTCCGTCTCGTAGCCATCGCCGTCTTCCTCTGCAGCGGGAGAAGGACGAGGAAAATGTGGACAATTCCCACGCTCAGACATGCACTTGAATGCCCCCGTTATCGACAGCAAATGATGTAAAAAAAATTCATGTTCAAATGTTGGGGCTCACTTAAAGAGTCATAAATGGCCATAACTGTCTTCTTTAAAAAACAGGTAAAACCCATCTGTTTGTACAGGCATGCAGTATTTAATTTATTTTACTTTTTAATGTTTGTTCCCCTTTCTTATTTTTTTTAAATCTTTGGTTTTATTTTATAATTATAAAATAATAAAATATTTTTTATTTATTACATTCAATTATTTTATGACTCTATTCAATAATTATTTTAATTATATTAGTTATTATTTATTAAATTGAATTATTGTATTATTTATTACATTTTTATTTTTATTTTTATTATTATTAATTTATTTGATCTGCAAAGCACTTTGCAGTCAGTGAAAGGTGCTGTATGAATAAACTCTGCTTGATTAGCTAACGAGTGTGAGGCCAACAGCTGCTGAGAAAGAGCATCTGCCTTCAGAAAACATTCCCAAAACAAATAAAGCTTAAAGAAATACATTTTAATTTCCTCCTCACCCATAATCAAACAGTCTGGTTCTGAGGGATTTAAATGGGATTTTTGGAGGGATGGATGGAAAACAAAGAAACACACACACACACACACACACACACACAGTAAACATACTTTTCCTTTTTTTACGCCCACGTCGGGCCTTTTTCTTGGTGGCGGCCCCCGAGGTATCAGAAAGCACAGAGGCACTGTGGATGCTGATGTCATCAAAGTCTGACTCCTCCAGGAAGTCCTCCTCACTCTGGAAAAGCGCACCCACACACACACACACACACACACACACACACACTAAAGAGCTCAGAGCTACACGAAGAATTAAAATAAACTTTCAAAGTAAGAGCAGTAAACAGTCTCCGGTCACTTTGATGCGGAGACGCTCGGAGGATGAAACGGAGGAACAAACCGAGGAAGCTTTCTTCTTCTTCACACTCTGGCCCGACTTTGATTTGGTCTTCTTCGGCTTGGGTTTCTTCTTCACCTCCTTCACCGTCTTGCTTCTCTTCCTGACTCCCGGTCCTGAGACACACACACACACAAGGCGATGGTTGTCACCGAGCCGAGCTCTCTCTATTATCGGCAACAGTACGCGTCTCGGTCACGGTTCGCCGGCCGCTTACCCTTCCCCTCTTTGGTTTTGGCTTTTTTGATTGGCCCCAGCTGAGCGCACGGCTGGCTGCTGCTCACGGCCGTCGGCTGAGCCACGGTAACCGTTTCCACGGCGGCGGCCACAGCGGCCGCCACCGCGGTGGCAGATGCGCCTTTGAACGGGTTGTTGGCGCTGAACTCCCGCCACTTGGCGCCTAACACCGTCATCATCTTCGACATGGGGATCTTGGGGTTCTTCTTGGCAATGAGAGGCCTGAGGGGGGGAAAACCGAAGGGGGAGAGGAGACAACAACGGCAGCTTTATTATGTCACACTTCATTCCCGCTCATGTAATTCCTACTTCCCCCCGGGCGCCGGAGGGGGAACCGGGGTCCTGATTCGCCGACATCCCCCGATGCCCCTTAAGTTTCGTTCCCCCTGCTTTGTACTGCGTGTTTGTGATTTGTCAGGCGGCAGCTTGAGGCTTGGTGAACGATAGCGGGTCGGAGCGCCGAGTCCCTGAGCCTCCCGGCTGTCACGGGCATCCAGGAAGCAGCCGACTGCTCACCGCGGGAGCTCCTGCTCCACTTTGTCGGAGCAGAGGCTTATCCGGGGCCAGACAGCCCCAGGTGAGGCGGAGTCTTTATACCAACAGCCGAGCTCTCCGGAGCAAACCGAAAAGAGAGCAGCAATCGCTCGGCTTTTTGTTTGGACGTGTCGGTGAGGCTTTTATTTTGACAGAGCATTTTAACATAAGGAAAAGGGAAAGGAACCGCTTGCCTGAGGAACTGGCTGAAGGCCTTGTAGTTGGTGATGGTGGTGTAGTCGTCCTCGGTGAAGCCGTACTGAACGTCTTCCAGGCCCCACTCGGTCATCAGCTGGCCGGAGGATTTGGGTTCCTCGGGGGGGAAAACAGATCATAGTTCATATGTTAAATACTGTTTAATTAATGTGAATTCTTTAACGCCTTTCAGGAACAGTCACCCTGAGCGTTACAATGACTTTGGACAAAGTTCACGATGATATTTTTTACATTGTAAAATACAGTGCCCCCATCTTTGGTTTTTGTTTTCCTCTTTGTGTTGCCTTCACAACACCACAGATACATTCAGCATTGTAACCCACACTGACCTAGAGATTCATTTAATATGTTGCTTTTTGACTTAGTCCCAAATAAAATATAGTTTAAATTACTTTAAAGGAGCAGTGTGTAGGGTTTAGTGCCATCTAGTGGCTAGGTTTCAGATTGCATCCTACTGAATACCCTTTCCTTTTCCCTTTGCCTTGAGGCAACACAAAAACATGAAAGAACCAGCATTTGGTTTGTCCCTTCTGGGCTACTGTAGAAACATGACAACTCCATCACAAGAGTACGAAAACACAAACAATTCTCAGTTTCAGGTGATTATACACAAATTATACACAAATGAAAACTGTCGTTGTTATTATTAATATGATTATTATAATTATTGCTGTTGTTATTGTTAACTTTATTATTATCATCATCTCAAAAGGCCTTCTATCGGAAACACAAGATCCAGAAGACGAGGAGCGACCGGTCAGGACCGACAGACTCACTTTCATGTTCCCGTCATCATCGTCCTCGTCGTCCTCTTCCTCGTCTCTCTTCTTCTTCCTGGGCTTCTTCTCCTTCTTCTCCTTCGGTTTCTTCTTCTTCTTTTTGGTCGGGCCGTACGTGCTGCTCTCGCTCTCGGAGCCGACCTCCGGCCGCTCCCGCTCCTCCTCCACCTCGGAGGCCTCCTCCAGGTCGCTGTCCACTCGGGGCTGGATTCCTCCCTGAGGCGATGCACATGACACATTATGGTATGTACATGTCAAAATAAATGCACAGGAAGGGATTTTATTTTGTCAGCGTCCATTGTTTTCACCAACTTTTCTCTCAGAGAACACCTCTTTTACGAGAGGTTTAGAGCACTCTTTCCAAAATGAGAAAGAAAAAAGATGTTTGTCCAACACAAGGAAACATATGTTTTAAATTTCAGGAATATACATATAAATAACCATCCATTATCCGAACCGCTTGTTTTTTTTAGGGTCGCTGGAGCTGATCCAGGCAACAATTCACACCTACGGGTGATTTAAGAGTCCTAATTAACCTGAGCTGCATGTCTTTGGACTGTGGGAGGAAGCCGGAGAACCCGGAGAGAACCCACGCTGACACGGGGAGAACATGCAAACTCCACACTGAAGGCCCGCCCAGACCGGGATGCGAACCCTGGCCCCTGTGAGGCTACAGTGCTAGCCACTACACCACCGTGCAACCCATTGGTCCCAACTAGGACTACATAGATCCTTCTGATTGGCTCTTAAATGCTTCTTGATTTTCCTGCAACTCCAGAACTGAAGCTCTGGAAAACTACACGTTTACTTTGCTCACGTTTATTCATCAGAACCTCGGTTTCACTTCCTACAGCATTTGTCATTGGTGGCACTTGCAGCGGCCCTCTTGTACGTAGTGTTTGGGAGGCGTCGCGTCTGCTAACAACACACAATCTGCCGCAAGCCTCCAATTCACGATGGAGTGGCTCTCATCATCCGGCAACATCTGCGTGAGAGCCGGTCTGGATGCCGAGGAACGCCCGGTGCATCTCAATGTTCTCAATTAAGAGGAACGTAGCTGCTGTTGGTAGCGGGACGTGGGAAGCTAACGGCGTCCACTGATCGTCTCTCGCTCTCGGCAGGTTGAAACGTGTGCAGCTGCAAAACTACATTGAAATTTCACCCGGACAATCTTCCCGTCTTTCATACAGCCGAGAGCTCCTGCCAAAACAGCTATTTTTATAAATGTAAACAGGCGGAATCTGACTTTGAATCTCGGCGTTCGCTCTCCATCTGAAGACGTGGACCGACTGAAGAGAGCATCAAAGCCCCAAACTGAATCCAGTATCTGTATTTTCACCGTTGACGCCACAAACGGAAAATCTATCTCCACTTAATGGGCGTCCGTCCTCTGAGACGGGATTTTTATCTGGTTGATGAAAAAGTGGATAATTAAAATATGAAACTCGTTGGCGAGGGCACGCGAGCACGGCATTAAAATCTGCCGGGGTTCGGGGATTACAGCTCCCACAGAGGCCACCCACGCCCGAAAACATACGCCGTCAGACGACTGTGGAGCACTTTGGATAAAAGCCTCTTCGTGACGGCATTTGCATAAATGAAATGACGCGTCGCCGCTTTACTAATATTATAATTCTCGAGACGAGGCGGACGCACAAAGTAAAGCAACGAACACGACACCTCCAGGCGGTGCGGCCGATCACCGCTCGGAGCCCATTGGTGGACCGAGCCGGCGTTTTAATACGAGACATCTGGAAGGCTGCCTGGGTTTAACGGTGAACAGGTGTTGTTTGTGTGATGGAGAGTGTTGCGTATGAGCAAACCCACTGGTGCGTGCTCACGAGTGAGCGGGGAGGGGAGGGGGAGGTATCGGGTGTTTCTCATCAGTGTGCGCTCCATAATTAATCATGTGAGTTTAGTATGTGTGTGTGTGCATATACACACATACATACATATGTGTGTGTGTGTGTGTGTGTGTGTGCATGTACACATACATACTTATGTATCTTCCTTTGATCTAAAGAATTATTTGTGTGTTTTTGGGATTCTTTTTTTTTCTTTCTGTCGTTTCAAAAAAGTCATACATGTACAGTGTGTGTGTGTGTGTGTGTGTGTGTGTGTGTGTGTGTGTGTGTGTGTGTGTGTGTGTGTGTGTGTGTGTGTGTGTGCAAATATGCATACATACGTATCTTCATTTGATCAAAAGAATATTTTTGTGTTTTTGTGTTTCTTTTTTTTACCTCTCGTTTAAAAACAGTCGTGTGTGTGTGTGTGTGTGTGTGTGTGTGTGTGTGTGTGTGTGTGTGTGTGTGTGTGTGTGTGTGTGTGTGTGTGTGTGTGTGTGTGTGCATTTATACACATACATACTTATGTATCTTCCTTTGATCTAAAGAATTATTTGTGTGTTTTGGGGATTTTTTTTTCTTTCTGTCGTTTCAAAAAAGTCATACATGTACAGTGTGTGCGTGAGTGTGTGTGTGTGTGTGTGTGTGTGTGTGTGTGTGTGTGTGTGTGTGTGTGTGTGTGTGTGCATATACACATACATATGTACCTTCCTTTGATCAAAATAATTTTTTGTGTGTTTTTGTTTCTTTTTTTTTATCTGTATTATTTCCCTGTTTAAAAACAGTCATACATGTACAGTGTGTGTGTGTGTGTGTGTGTGTGTGTGTGTGTGTGTGCGAGTGTGTGTGTTCACCCAGTGAATTAGTGCACAGCAGCCGGTGCTCTGCTCGCTGCCTGTTGCTCAGCAGGCCTCTGGCTTGCAGCGTCGTGCTCTGCAGCGCTCACGTTGCCGCAGCGCCCGCCAACCCCACCAGCAGCCCGGCTGTGTTGCCATGGCGACCACATTTGAGCAGTGTCTGGCTCTCTCTCTCTCTCTCTCCATACACCCCCCCCCCTCCCTCGCACGCCTTCCTTTTCTCTCACTTTCTCTCTTTCACATCTCGCATGCCCCCCCTTCCATTATTTTCTCTCTCTCATTCTCTCTCTCTCTCTCTTTTTACAGCTACCTTTTTTCTCTCTCTCTCCTTCTCTCACTCTTTCTTCCCCCCCCTCCCCCCTTTCAATCTATCACAGTGGCAGCCAATGGAACGGCGCCATCCAATCAGACACGTTTGCATAACGAGCTTGTTATGCAGAGGCCCGTGGATGCAGCGCTGGAGCTCCAGCACCCGTCTAGACAAATCTCATTTATGCATAAGGAGAAGGAGAGAGGGGGAGAGAGAGAGAGAGAGAGAGAGAGAGAGAGAGAGAGAGAGAGAGAGAGAGTAAATTGAAGAGAGAGCATGGGGGATGGGAGTGGGGGTGGAGGTGGAGGAGGGAAAAGCAAAGGAGCAGAACCAGCGACTGCAAAGACGAGTTGGCGCCGTGCAACAGCCTCGCCGCGGCCCAGAGTTCATTGCTGCACACACATCACAGGGCCGGAGAGAGAGAGAGAGAGAGAGAGAGAGAGAGAGAGAGAGAGAGAGAGAGAGAGAGAGAGAGAGAGAGAGAGAGAGAGAGAGAGAGAGAGAGAGACCGGCAGCCACAAAAGAGGGCGATTCCTACTTTTAGAGGGCAGAAAATCAGATGAGCGCTGATAGCGTAATCAAATTAGATGCTCCCCCCCCCCCCCCCCGCCCCCCCATAATGGCTCCGCCTCGGGGAGATTGCCGAGGATGCGCGGAGGAAGATGAGCGAAGACGTGGATATTCAATAAAATCTAGTTCATCGAGAGGGAGAACGCCGCTGTAAAAACATTTTTACGGCTCCGAGACAACGGCCCTCCGCTGACCCACAACCCTTCAGAGGAACTTATAAAAACAAGAGCGAAGCCGATCTTAAACCCGTTGTATTTCGGCAAACATAAAAAAAAATATTAAAGCAGCGAGCGGCTTCATGGACGTTTAACTGCAGCCTCTATAAAGGAACTGCCTTCGATAAACTTCTATTCCCTTGATTTAGTCTTCTTTTCTTTTTTTTTTGGTTTGTTAAAAGGGAAGCAGCCTCCCTTCATGTCTACACAGCTCCTTTGTGTTTCTGCAGATGAGAGGATGAGGCTCCACCGACGGTCCATGACCCCAATTGACGTTTGGCCCCCGTCTGACACCGACCGACCTTCGGGGAGTGATTGCAAGTGAATTACAGCCTCGGTGGGAAGGCGAGAGAGAGGGAGGAAGGAATAACGAGGAGGAGGGAGGGGAAGAAAGAAAGAAAGATTTGCAGTTCCTGTGACGCAAAGGCAGCCGGGAAAGCATCGGCATCGCGATCAAGGCAAAGTGAGGTGATGCATGTGAGAGGAGAGGGAAGGAAGAGGGGAATACATAGCAGAGTCGGAGGGAGGGATGGAGGGAGGGAGGAGTGTCAGAGGGAGTCCCCCCCTCATTAGCTCAGTGAGACCCAGAGCTCAGTGTTTACCGCCAGCAGCCAAAGGGCCGGGTGGCAGCCGGGCCAGCCAAAGCTCCTCGCGGCACTGCCGCCGCCTCAGCCAGCAGAGGGGAACATCCTGGCCCCGGCACCGGCGCTGCTCAAGCCACCGCCAACGCCGGCGCCAGGAAATGCAGCGGCGGGAATACAGTGAATTCCTTTAATCAGTAAATGAAATAATTGAAGGTGCCCGAGTTTGTAAGTAAAACTCATATAAGTCGCGTGAAACCCCCGGCTGCGGTTTTCTTTTAGCTCTTTCCGGCTAATTCTGAAAGTCCTCAAAGTATTCGACCTGATTGGGAAGTCAGTTTCGCCCTGAGGTTAAGATTTGAGTCCGTTAGGGGTTAAGGCCACACAAGGGGATCCACAAATCAATGGGAACCAGTTCGACACGAGGAATTGGCCCCAGAATATGTTGACCTGGTTTCCAGCTGCAGTCGGGAGCTGCTGTGTTTTTGATGTTGTAAAACAAAACAAAAAGCTAAAATAAACACACTGCATGCTTCTTGCCCGACACCAAATGGCACACGGACAACGTTAGCAACAAACCAGATGTTTCCCCTCGGCAGAACTCGCCAGTTCCACTTCTAGACGTCGGTGGAGACCAAAAACGAGCAAAAAGAAGGCTGAAAAATGCACTTTGATTTAGTTGAGAGGCCGTCAACGGATTACTGATGCGCTCTGTTCTCTGCGCGGGAAAAATAGTCGTTAGCTAACGCATTCGTCGCATGTCAGAGTCATGCAATTGTACTGAAGGAGACTTGAAACTAGAGATTGAGACATAAACTCATGTTTACAATGTTTACTGAGGGAATAAATCAAGAGAGAAGTAGAGTCATTTATATAGACTTCTATACCACCAGAGGAGTCGCCCCCTGGTGGTCAGGAGAGAGAATGCAGCTTTAAGGTACTTCCTCATTGGCTTCACGTTTCAGACCCGGAGGTTGAACCTGGTCCAAAGACAGCAATATAAACCCACCAGCACTGCTAAAGGGCCAACTGTGTCTCAGTGGTCAGCAGATCCGTCTTTCAATCAGAGAATCGGTGGTTCGATCCCCAGCTCCGCTAGTCAATGTGTCCTTGAGCAAGACACTTAACCCTAATCGCTCACCGTTGCTGTGTCTTCGGTCTACTGTATAGCATGTAAGTCACTTTGGATAAAAGCCTCAACTAAATGTAATGTAACTTGATTGATGCATTAATGTAACACACCTGTGATCAGTTCAATTAAGACATTAACCAACAGTTCAATTAAGACTTTAACCAACAGTTCAATTAAGACTTTTACCATCAGGGGCCTTCTTTACATATTTTTCCCAGAGCAGCACCGTCACAGAGGATGAGAATATTATGCAGCGGGAAAGCGGCATGATTTCCACCTGAAGAAGGTTGATTTTCATGAGCTTTCGCACCGTGAATAAAGGCATCGACCAATAACGGAAAAATATAAAATCAAAGTGCACTATAGTGTACAACAACAGAGAGGTAGTGTGAACCAAGGCGACAAACAGCATCGCTCCTCTCAGCCTTGACAAAGGCAGCGCAGACTAGACCCACTCCGTCTGTTCTTACCTTTCACAATAAAAGCTTGCTTATCTCAAAACTCAAATCCTTTCAGATCCTGAAGACAAAAGGAAACTCCGTGAAATAGCTCACAGCAGCTTCGGCTGTACAGCGGTTTACTCCAGACAGCCTGCCAGACTCGGCTCGGGGTCAACAGAAATAGGAAATATGCTCAAATCTATCGCAAATTCCCATCGCTGACAGTACGAACACTTTTTATGTATTTTCTTGTTGTTTGTGTATCGTGCTGCTATGTGAATGTCTTTGAGGATTTTGTCAGCCCATGTTGGCACATTTTCAACAAAGTTAGAAAGGATAAGCGACTCAATTCGCCTCTGTTACACTACAGCTTAGCACTTAACTGCATTAGCCGTTATTAGCAATTTCACCCAAATGTAATCGGGTAGCTTTAAAAAAAAAAAAAAAAAAAAAGCTCTGTGATTGGCTTATCCTAGTGATGGAGGATCTCACTGGTTAAATGAAGTCCCTCATGTGGATGCTGACCTGCTGTCTGAATGTTGGAGACTAAAAGATGGACTGTCAAACCGCTCTGGCTCCCGCTGCTAGCTTGGCAAGCTGCTGTACGTCTGACCTACAGACCCTGCCATCAACACCGGCCCCACAGGCACAGATCTGCACTGTAAACTGGCCCCTGGGTGACCACGGCTTACACTGGCAGCGGCGGGGACGCTGGTGCCAACATCCCCGAAGCCCGAGGCGGTCCACCGCCTCTCATTTAGATGACAGAGGCATCAAACCGAGGTTTGAGAAAGATGCAGCTTGAGCCACAGAGCTAGCGGGTCAGAGGTCATGACAGATGCAGGGTTCATACACATTTTGACCAATGGATTTCCAGGACTTTCCCAGGACTTTTAACCAAATTTCCAGGACTTTTCCATGATTTTTCCAAGACTTTAAACCAAATTTCCATGACCAAACATTTAGTGAAATCTGGGTGTGTCCATGAAAAAGTGATAAAATGTAGTATTTAAACTAACAATGAGGATTCCAAAGCATACAGTATTCCTTAAAGGACACAAATGAATGAGAGACAATAGTTTGATTAAAAGAATAAACATTTATAGATATACTCAGCGTATGCCTGCTTATATTTTGAGTCTTTCTTTTAAAAGCATATTCATTATTTCAAACTCAGCGTAAATGAACCACATGAACACATGAATATAACATTTACATGACTTTTACTAAACTTTGGGGATTTTATTTTTTTCAAGGACTTTTCCAGGCCTGGAAATAACCATTTTAAAATTTACTTTTTAAAATTGAAAATGACTTTTCCAGGTTTTCCATGACCGTATGAACCCTGCCGATAGATAATTACACCTTACCTCCTTTTTCCTCTTCTTAACTTTGGGCATTTTCCCCTCTTTCATCTTTTTGGGCTTCTTCTTCTTCTGTTGTTTGAGGGAGTCGTTGTCAGTGAAGAAGCTGTCGAGGGGCGTGAGGGGAACAGCGTTGCGCTCACCTTCGTCATCCTCATCTGAACAGAAACAAACAATCATCTGATTAGGAACACAACGTGGGCTACTGTACATGAGGTGACAACGTTTGACGTTTTCTCTGTCGAGTTTGAGCCCAAATCTTTGTATTGACAAAAGATGACATGATAAGTTGATTATATGATTTGATAAATCAACGTAAAACTATTTTGATAAGTAACTAATTGTTTAAAGGTCCAGTGTGCGGATTTTCAGGGGATCAATTTGCGGAAATTGAATATATTATTCATTACTATGTTTTAATTAGTGTAAAATCACCTGATACTGAGAAGCATTGTGTTTTCTTTATCTTATAACGAGGCCTTCATGTCTCCTCTTCAAGGAGTCCGCCATGTTGCAGCGCCACGTTTCTACGGTAGCCCTGAACAGACAAACCAAACACTGGCTCTAGAAAATGTCTTGATGCTAACTGAAGGCTGTCGTAGGGAGCGGTGAGCGGAGGGGTATTAAATTAGTATATATGCAATATGCAATATGCAACCTTCCCACTCCATGCCACTAAATCCTGTACACCCTCCGAGTCCCAAAACCCGCCCAGGGGATTGAAAAGCATGTTTTCTTTAACCAGTCGCCAAAACCACAGCGTTTATTTATCTCAAAGCTGCAAAAAACGCCATCGCCGTCAAATGTCAAAAGCCACCAAAACAAAGCTCATAATTGAGATATATCAAAAAGGTCTCATTTAAAATCCATCCACGAATAAACCTTTTGCTTCTGTCAGGTCCTGTAAAAAATAGTTTTCTAATATTTGTCAAAAGAAATTATCAAAGAAATTCAACTTGCATTTGTTTCCTGTTTTATGATTTATGGCATGGTAACTCTGTTATATGGCACAAACAATATTTTTGAGTTATCTCTGCTCTGAGCCACAATTGTGTTGTTTCCATAGAGGTGCAGGACTGCAGTGAAAAACGAGGCCACAGAGGCTAAAATGTGACAAGCAAAATGCCCCAAAACTGCTTGGGCTTCAAGTAATTTATCAAATATTAATGCCATGTACTGTTTGCAGCATTTAAAACGTGAGGATTGACATAATGTCTCAGTTGTATGTCATTGTAAATTATATATTTTTGGGGTTTTGAACAGTTGGTTAAACAAAACAAGCGAAGGGAAACTGAGATCGGACTTCTTCACCCTTTTCTGACATTTAACAGACAAAACCAGTAATCATAAAGAAAGAAAGGAGGATAAATCAATAATGAAAATAATCGTTAGCTACAGGGGTACAGCGTACTGTGAAAACAAAGCACAGGGAAAAGTCCATCGTCTCGTTTTTTGAACATAAAAATGACGAATAGTTGCCAGACCAACAGGAGCGCTTGGCAAAAATAAACCTCATAATCACACACCATTGAGTGTGGATCAACTTTACCCGTCAGAGCACAAATAGATGGAGTGCCCGCCCTGCCGCTAAATGGGAACTCCCTGGAGGACCACTGAGGTATACTGAGCATATCTTCCGCCTTTAATGCTTGCTGGGACTAAAGCGACCTGCTGCTGGTTGTCAGCTGCACTGTCTCAAAGCCGCTGTGTACAAACACGACGACTGCTGAGCGCAGCTGACTTCAGTGATGCCGAAGTCGCTCACAGAGGAGCCAGGCAGGAGGAGAGGCGGTCCCAGAACAATACATCGCTATGAAGAGGCAGGAAAAGGTCAATGATCTCGTCCTCTTCCCTGCGTCTGCCTTTCTGTTTCTTTCAGTCTATCTGCGTCGCTCTCTGCTGCGTCCTCATGCAGACGGGCCTGGAGGGCATGAAATATGCAGCACATGTATCGGAGTCAATCAGCCGACACTAGCCCTGCAGTCTACCACTCCCCCGGGTAGCTGGAGTGAGAAGTTTAGAGAGGAGGGATTCCTGTAGTAGACACACAGACCTCCCCTGCCACTTATCCTCTATTTAGCAAAGCTAGCAGGAGGCACTCCAGACACACACAAAAACACACACACACACACAATCGCTCTTCAGCCAGGAAAACTAGGGACCCCCTCACGTCCGTCCCTCGGAATAATTTGACCTGTAACCTATTTATTTTTTTCCCAGACGTCTTTACTGAGAAAGAGCTGTATTCAAATTATACCGGACATGTATTGAGTTATACTTTTGTTAGTTTACCTTGTAATCCATGATCTTTCATACCAAACCACTCGCCAGAAAGAAATACATCTCATGAATATGTTTCATATTAGCCACGTGGTCAACGTTGTGAAACGATGGGTTAGGTCATATCGTAACAACGTAACATTACAACGCAACTATCTTAAATCAACAACAACCACATGTAGTGGACTTTTTCACACAACGTTACATAAATGTGTAAATCAATGTAATGGAAAGCGACGTAATGCTAATCAACATTATTTTAAAAGCGTACTTTTGGCTTCCCACGGGATACAAACAACAGCCTCCTGGGTTAAAGTCCTGTGTTTGTTGGATTCATCAACAACTCCATTGTCTCATCCACTGACTCCTTTTGTAGCCTTTCTTGATCACGTAAATGTTCATTTCAAATACACTACGTTACTAGCTCTGACATGCAACAATGTTGCAGAAAGGGACAATGTTGCAGAAAGGTACAATGTTCCAGAAGGGTACAATGTTGCCGAAAGGTACAATGTTCCAGAAAGGTACAATGTTGTAGAAAGGTACAATGTTCCAGAAAGGTACAATGTTCCAGAAAGCTACAATGTTGCCGAAAGGTACAATGTTCCAGAAAGGTACAATGTTGCCGAAAGGTACAATGTTCCAGAAAGGTACAATGTTGCAGAAAGGTACAGTGTTGCCGAAAGATACAATGTTCCAGAAAGGTACAATGTTCCAGAAAGGTACAATGTTGCAGAAAGGTACAGTGTTGCCGAAAGATACAATGTTCCAGAAAGGTACAATGTTGCAGAAAGGTACAAGGCCCACATTGCACCCTGGCGACTGGGCTGTTGATTAAAAATAGTGATAGTTATTATACGTTGAACTATGAACCCTTTTCCCAGACCTCCTGCCAGAGTGACACCACTTTGGGACTCCCTGCAGTACACTACATGCACACTGGTGATTTCAAAGCTTTAATCAGTGGCAATGTCAGGCTTGACCACCGGATGAAGTGTGTCATCCGCTCTTTAGTGCTAATTGGGGGTAACTTGTGCAATAAAACTCCACAGATGTCTGCACAAAGTACGTTATTTAACGGCAATTAGGTGATTAAGGCAGGATAATCCCTGCTGTATTATCTGTCTATCTATCTATCTATCTGTCTGTCTATCTATCTATCTATCTATCTATCTATCTATCTATCTATCTATCCATCCAAGCTTGAGTTGAAGTATTCAGCTCTTTTATATCTCAGATGAACGTAAATTGCCTGGCAGGCCATCCTTGCATCTTCCCTTTGACGCACAGATGATGACATGGCGCCGATGATGACATGGTACCGATGGAGACGGCTCAGGCTTTGCAGAAAGCACACAGTCCATCACTCTGCGGCTCTTTCTTTTAACGAGTAAACTATGACTGGCAGGTTGACTGCATGTCGCTGATTAGATCCAGCAGATGCTGCCGGACCGGGGGTCCCCTTTGCTCTGTTGTCTGCACGATGAATCACTCGGACTTGACAGTGGCGGTGCCGTGTTACTGGTTTTAAGAGTTCAATCATGTGCAGCCGACCAGACTGTGTCCATGTTTAGCCGTGCTAGCTGAGGATGTCAGTGTTGGTCTGTTGATTGTCTATGACTTTGGTCCAGACTGAAATATGTCAAAAACTACTGGATTAGTTGCACGAAAAGTCCCCAGAGGATGAACACTACAGGCTTTGGTGATTCCCCTGACTTCCTGTAGCACTACCGGCTGGTTAAAGTTCCCACGTATCCTGGGAAATATATCAATATCTACTGGATGGATTGGCACAACATTTTTTGCACAAACATTTGTAGTTCCCAGAAGATAAATCCCGATGATCCTCTAGCTTTTCCCAAAGAAAAATATCTCAACAACAGTTGGATGGATTGCCATGAAATTTGGAACACACATTCATGTCCCCAGTGTGCGTAATACCCGGTCGCAATCAGGAGGGTGCCGTCCAACAGCCTCCCTCACACACACACACACACACACACACACACACACACACACACACACACATACACACATCATTAGGGCGTACATCGTTAGGGTACGGACGGCACCCTCGCCTCTCGCTCTAAAACCACATGCTCACCCTCAGCACCTTCTGGTTGCCGTCCTTGTGTCCAAGAAGATGAGTGACCATGTCCTGCTTTAACCCAGCTTCCTCACGAAAGGCACTGGATCAAATTTATCCCAAAAGGGATACAAATGGATATGATTTAGGTCCACAAACAGACATGAAGACCGGCTCGCTCCGCACAATCTGTCGCGGCTCTGACTGGGCGTCATTTACGGTGGAAAATCGCCTCTCACAAATAAATGTGTTTGAATACTGCTGGGCATTACATTACATTTAGATGACGCTTTTATCCAAAGCGACTTACATGATATACAGTAGACAGAGCAATGGTGAGCAATTAGGGTTAAGTGTCTTGCTTGAAAGACAGATCTGCTAACCACTGAGCCACAGTCGCCCCATTAGCAAGCTTTATAAGACATTTTAGTGACATTAACAAGTGACAAATAATTATCTGTAAACTTTGCTATTGAGGTTCTCAGGGGGGCTCAAGTGTCCATCCAGGGGTCTCGGACCCCCACCAGCATCCCCCGTATTTCGCACACTGCATGTCCCCCATTAGATGAACTGCAATTATCTTACAATTATAGGAGTTTTTGTTCAGCAACATCATCAAGTTGTTTTCGTTTTTTCACCCCAAACTTTGGTTTCTGACCAGAAATCCAAAAAGCTGTGATGGACTTGCAAAAGAAAAATTTATAATGAAATATTGAACACATAAATGGTCTCTCAGTAACGCACCTCATTTATAGGCAGAGGGCGCGACAGCATTGATTGAAAAGATGTCTGTGTTTAACACCTGCGCTGCCTTGTAATCTGAAACCTGCCTACAGTAAATGGCCTGTGCAGTCCCCAAAGGAAAAGCCATCAGGGGAATGATAATCTTTCTGCCTGGTGAGTGGACCAGGCTGTGCCAGGTGTTGGAAGAGGAGGGTGGGATGGAGGGGGGAGGTCGCTCAGTCATGTGGCACCGGGAGGTCTGGCACCAGACTCCTGTTAGAAAGAGGACCAAAGCATCCACTTGGCCACAGACACGTCTGTGAAGGCTGGACGGATGGCCCAGACACTGTTCTGACCTTCCTGCAAGGGCTCGGCCGCCGGACCGACCCATTAGAGGGGAGATTCATGGGCGGCTCCCCAGTGAGGACGCCAGAGTTCATTTGAGAGCACATTAGCCCTTTCTCTGTTGGACCCTGTGTGGAAATATCCATGTAACGTTGCCCAGCAATGCTCGCTAAGGAGGAGAGAAAAAAAGAGAGCGAGAGCCATAGCTTGTCCTCTCTTCATTGATCAAGTGCTCATAGCCTCAAACGCCTTCAGACAAAGACATCCATAGAATATTATTAGAAAGTGTGATCATCAAAGTGATGGGGGGATAAAGACTGAATAGCACCATTAAAAACATATCTATCATAGACATTACATGCACACGGTCTCATAAAGCTGGAACGCTGCACCACTCATCTGCAAATACACATTAAAAAAAATAAAAAAGAAAGCATCTTTCATGCACAGGCTTTGTGCACGCGCAGCAGGAAAAAAAAGAAATGGTGTCAACTTTCACAGAGAGGGGATCCAAAAATAGACTCTTTTTCCAATTGGGGATAACATTTATAGGCACACAAAAGCCCATGATAATCTTTCAATTTTAGGGAAGAACAAAACAATTAAAAGAGAAAACTCAAAGGAACAATCTGTGACAGCGTGAGCACCCGGAGAGAAACAAAGGGAATTAGGACGCAGAGCGTGCCACAACAAATAAAGGCTGTGACGGCAGAGCTTTTAGGGCTCCGCGTTGTTGCGTTTTAATTGCGTGGAAGCGTCCTGATGCCGATGGGAACACGTGACCCGGATCCCACGACCTTGTCCGCCACTCTGTTGACGGGGGTCGTAAACTGTCCGACAATCGGGTTTGCAGCACTGTGAGAGAAACAGGAGAGACAGCTGACGAAGAACAACAAAACAATCCCACTCATCAGAAATGGCGTGATTATCAAAACAGTGTCATCATGAGGGGGGTCGCGGCGCTAAAGAGCCCCTTTGATGCGTTGAAACGAGGCTGACGACGCAAATCAAGTTCCTCTGACACGTGAAGATGTTTCTGTCTTTTCAAACTGGATCACAGCTGCACTCACCTGCCATAATCAATCGCAACCTTAGCTCTCTTATACATATTTAAGCAGCTCCCGGGTTATTGGGGACACGCATCATCAGCGCTTGTATTCTCCCTCCGGCTACAAATGGCAGTCATAGATGAAGCTTCAACTGCTCAACACTCCTCTCTCTCCCCCCTCTCTCTCTCTCTTTTTCTCTCCATACTGCACAGCATCCACTGTGAGCCTGTTGGTAATGATCTGGCTGCTGAAAATCATTTATGTATATGTAAGAAGAAGGGAAAAAATGTCAATGTCTTAGAAATAGATAATAATGATGTTTGGGCTGTGACAGTGGTTCAGAACACACCAGCATAAAGGCTCAAGACCTTTATAAAAAATAAAAAAAAATACATGAATAATGAGCAAGAAATGCACCATGGCAACCATGTTGGTGAAAATTATTCATTCGTTTTCATCATTTTTTATCTCCTACATGTTCCATTTGCCGTTTTTTTTTTTTGTAGTTAAAGGAGACGCTGCCAGAACGTGTGTTCATTTAGACCGCACGCTGCCGTTTTTGTGTTTTTAGTTTTGTGTCACACATCATGCGTAGAGGCCGGCCTACGAGACGGCATCGCATCGGCTCCTCGCGCCCCCAACTTCCCTCCATTGTTCCAACTTTTCCGCGCTGTGTGAGGAGGGCAAAGCAGCGTCTTGAGAGTCTCGACATCGAACCATCGGACCGTCTGAGGCTGCAGAGCGAGCTGCAGGAAGTGAGAAGACGTGGAGGCAAGCGAGGGGGCATAAAGTGCCGCCGAGGCCCGAAGGCGCCCGCTAGCTCCGCCCCGTGCAGCGCCTGCCATCGCCGGGATTTTAGTATGGGTGTACGTCCAAAGGCATGGCGGCTAAAATGTTGTCGCTGCCCCCCAAACCATTGGTTTGGATGCATTGGTCGAGAAAATCGAATTATGACCCCGTCAGAAAAACATAATGTTAGTCTACTTACTGTCACATTTTTACTTTCCCTAACCGGCCACATGGACAGCTGCCATGAAGACAAACACAGCAGCCAAGAGAGAACAGAATGAGCACAATTTGGCAAGTGGCTTCCTGTGGACGGGTCATTAATTAAAGAATATGAACACCGGTCGTGCCCCCATTCCTGTTTTAACATCTGATGAGTGAAATGTCACAAATAGGCTCACAACTGGTGAGCAGACACATGAAATATTGCGAAAAAATGTTGTCTTGTAGGGCGAAGAGCTGTGTGTGTGTGTGTGTGTGTGTGTGTGTGTGTGTGTGTGTGTGTGTGTGTGTGTGTGTGTGTGTGTGTGTGTGTGTGTGTGTGTGTGTGTGTGTGTGTGTCTGTCAAGGATGTGGGTTACAGTTAATTGTCGGTTAGTGCACGACCCCCAGACGCTGGAGGGATGTCGATGACCTAACCGTGGTCATCCAGGGCTCGCACGCGCGCGCGTGCGTGCGTGCGTACGGATCGAGGACGAGGCAACACGCACGGCGTTCAGCGCTGTTTACTGTAGCCGACACGTGGCTTTCACACCTCTGCGGCCATGCAGTGTGCAGGAAAAACAGTTAAAGTTGGAGCAGCCCGGCTGCAAACGGCGGCGCGTCCTGTGCAACAAAACGAGCGCGGTTGTTGTCACTGAGCGCGTGTGCTGGTCAAAGCATACGCACGCGCTGATTCACACGGAATACGTTGGCGAGGCTCTGCAAACCAAACTTGTGTGTGTTTGGACTCGAGGTAAAAACAAAATGAAAATAGACATGCGCGTGTACACGCACGCATTAAAAAAAACACACAGCCTCCAGGAATCACGCCGGGAGGTTTTCCTCCATGCCCTCCAAATGATGATGCGAGGACAGCCGGAGGCAAATCCCCCCAAAACCCGTCCCCACCTTTTCAAGACACCAGGTCGTGCTAAAACACACACACACACACACACACACACACACACACACACACACACAAAAACAATAATAATAGCATGACTCTGCTTATTGCACCCCACCCCTCCTCCGCCTCCTCCTCCTCTCCGGGTCTCGGGAACGCAGGACAAGCCCTTTTCCCCGCATTCAAGGCGTAGCGGCGCAAACATAATGTGAAGGACACCCCGCCTCCCCCCCCACTCCCTCCTCCTCCCCACCACCACCACCCCCCTCGCTTCCCCCTCACCTGGCATATCGTCTTCAAAATCCATGTCGTCTTGTCCCTCGTCTTCATTGCTCAGCGACCCCGGCATCTTTATCACATAGCCCCCCCAAACCCCCTTTTTAGGCTGAGAATACTGAAAGTTAACCCTCCAGACGCCGCAGCCCAGTCTCTTTTTCTTCAACCCAAAAAAAAAAAAAAAAAAAAAAAAAAGAGAAAAGAAATGTATCGTCGCTCAGTTAGAAAATATAAAATAAACATTAATTATATTTTTTTTTTGCAGTGAATCTGGGGCTTGCTCCCCACGTACAAAAAAAACGTATAATTATAAAATAATATAAAAACATGTATTATTTTCCACTGATCTCTATCCAGGTCTTCCAGTCTGAAAAATAAGAACGACAAAAATGGAACACACATGCCCAGATTGTGACGTCTGGTCTGTTGCCATGACGATGCATCCCATAATTTCACCCACAACTAGTTAGTCACGGTCTCTTAGTTAACACTTTAACTAGTAGTGTGCACACAAAAAAAAGAAAAAAAAGACGACGTGCAGCAACGCCAGGCGCCGCGAACCGGCGGTTCGAGTCCCGCGACGTCGTCCGGAGATTAGAGCCCAAACTTCTGCTGCTTCACTCGGAGCATGAAGCCGGGCTGCACGAGGAATAAACACAGCACCATTGTATCTGCTTAAGGAGGGGCATGTGTGTTACTATTAAAATATGTCGGTCAAATTCCCACTTTCTTTTTTTTTTTTTTTTTTTTAAATCATCGCCTGAAACCGATAATGTCGAAATAATCTGCCTCCAAAAATCGGTCTTTTCGTTTTGAACTTCCGCTCCTCTTCCGCTCGGTCCCCGCACGCCTCGAAGAATCAACACACAAGTGCACCCGGACGGCCAACAGCTGGGACACAGTACGCAACTTCACGCCTCAGCGACACATCACGAGCTGGACGTGTCCTGGACGGTTAGCATTTTATTTAATTATAGATTTAGTAATTATAGTTTCATTATTTGGTACCACCCTCTTCCCCTCTATTAACATAATAAACTATTACATTTTTATGTTGATTCTTTTACCTTTGCTGGCTCAGGTTTCTGTATATAGGGCACCAACGAAGAAAATGTTGTCCTCGAAACAGTACTGCACAAAAAATTGAAAAAGGTTCCCCATAAAGAAAAACAAAGCGAACTAAAGTATTCCAAATATGGCTAGATAATTAGGATGTTTTTGTATTATTCACACACAAATGCAGGCAGTGTTATGCTCATATCTCCGGCATGTACACAAACCATACAATAAAAAAAAAAGAAATGAAAAGCCAACACATATCTCTATTTTGAAATTTTTATTCAAAGTGTAGTGAGGCTTAATCTTCATCCTCTTCCTCCTCTTCGTCCTGGTTGATCTGGAAGTAGCGCAGCTCGTAGCTCTCCTTGGTGTTGGCCACGACCCGCAGCCAGTCCCTGAGGTTGTTCTTTTTCAGATACTTCTTGGTGAGATACTTCAAGTACCTGCAGCACATGAGGGGGAAGGGAAAACAATCATCATCATCTAGTAAAAAAAAAAAAAAAAATAAAAATAAAAATAATTCATATTTATAACTTAAAAATGCCTCGAATGGGCTCAAAACTGCTTCCAGGTCTGCAGTCTTTAAATGTGCTTGGACAAACAAGTGTGTGTGTGGACGAAATAATGTCAAACAACTTGAGACAAGTCCGACAAGAGCCGGTAATAGTCACATTTAGCTGTAATGCAATAAAACCGTAATGCCATTATACGGTGCAGCGAGTGCATTGCATCATCAAGTGGCCGGAGATGAGATCCAAGCAGAGATATTAAGACAGCAGAGATGCAGCGTTAACATATTTAAATGAACTTGAGGTTAAGAAGGCAGATGTATAAATAAATATCATATGCAGAGCAGAGGCTACAGACTATTTCACCAGATATATTAACAGCAACATCTCCCCAGTTGTTCAACACCAAGCGCTCCTTTTAAGAGTGACAGTGACCGAGTCCCTCTGGTGGTCTTGACAGAAGGTCCGACTTCTTATGCAGCGTTTATGTGTCAGTTCATAACGAAAATAAATACTGGAATGCTAAAATAAAAAATAAATACACGTCTCACTGGGGCGTTGTTTTTTTTTGAGAGGAGATGTTGCTGATGAGCGACCACAAACGGTCCATTTAACCGCTGCATGGGTAGATGAAGTGTTTTGGGTACAAGATGCCTCTGAGGTTAGCCAGAATAAACTTCTGTCTTAAGAAATATCCCAATTTAATGCGACTTCGAAAGTCTACCATGTTTGAAAAATATACACGGGGAAGTCAAGGGGTCACCGAAATCAAAATGTGTGTGTGTGTGTGTGTATACCCAAAACACTTCATCTACCCATGCAGCGGTTAAATGGACCGTTTGTGGTCGCTCATCAGCAACATCTCCTCTCAAAAAAAAACAACGCCCCAGTGAGACATTGTGTATTTATTTTCTCGATTCTCGGCCGTGCATGTGCAACCTGTTAAAAACGGTGTACAGTAAGCATTTACCCGAAAGTACATGCATTTATTAATTACTTTATTTTATGTCAGTGTACTTTTGGAATATGTGAAGTTCTGAAAAAAGTTAGTTACTAAATGCCCGACCATGTAGAGACAGAAATTACATGCCGTCGTGTAGATACGATCAATAACATATGGCCGTTGAGTTTGTTTAATAAAATAATAAAGTGTAGACTTATTCTATAGGAAAGGGAACCTTACATTACTTCTGTAGTGATAGAGAAAATTAACTCAACCTTTTATAAATGGTGGAAACACTGACCAGTGCTTTTTCTACCAAATCCAACTGCTGTGTTAAAGACGTGCGTTTGAGGCTACTCGTTCTGTCAATGTAGAATAGTTCCTGACCACAATCTACATTTATGTAGAGCGGAGATCTCAACAGATACAAAATAAAGCTTGTTCATTCACCTTATAAGACATTTGAGCTCACTTAAAAGCAAGTTCTGCCATCTCCGTGTATACTCAAACAATGCAACGTCTTTGTTATTTCATTTTCGTTCTAAACTCCTGACACAGTTTGGTGCATGTGGGTCGAGGAAACAGCCGACCACAGCTTCCATTAAGTAGTAAACCAAAAGCCTTTTACGGCCCCATTTGATCATCTGCGAGGGTGAGGACCCAGAACACACTTCAGGTGGAGCAACACTATAGTATGATAATAAAAAATAAAATAAGTTATATCATTTGAGATGGTTGTTTTTTTACCTCTTTGAGAAGGGAACTTCAGAGTTCACGGCAATCTTGCTCTTGCTCCTTTCGATGGACACGACTCCGCCGCCGAGGCTTCCAGCTTTGCCGTTCACCTTGATGCGCTCCTGCAGGAACTGCTCCTGTTGGGTAAAGAGGACACGGATAATGAGCCTCGAACGAGGGCCGGCAGGTGACATCTTGTTAGTTCTCCATTAAAGCCTTGGTGGCTGTCACCATCATATCCAATGATGGCCATCACACTGATGAACAATTAATCAGTCATACTGCACTATTACCTCTATTTCACAGTCAGTGTTGTGGTTATTTCTCTCACACACACACACAGTAGTTGTACTTTCTTGTACTTGTTGTTTTGTGTATTTGTCTATTTCTGTGGAGAGCCGTGGGGAAATCCGGAGTCAAATTCCTTGTATGCCTACAAGGCCAATAAAGCCGATTGGGACTTTTTATTGATCCCACTGACATGGCAGCAACCATTTGTTTTTTGGGGCCCTCAGGGGGAAGAGGGGGGGGGAGGGGTCGTGTGTTACAAGTGCTGCTCAGACAACATGTGTCTCGTGTCTGAACTGGTCTACTCACAAAGTTGGCGGCATCCATGATGCCATCCTCCACGGGGTGAGTGCAGTCCAGGGTGAACTTCAGGATCTGCTTCTTCCTCTTCCCACCTTGCTTCCGGACCGCCTGCTTCTTCTTCTAGCTCAGAAATTGTAGAGGGTCAGCCATCAAAGCACAACGTACCATATGCAAATACACACACATATATATAATACAATATATTATTTGGCTACGATATACAACTTCGCGATTACGACCAAATATCGCAGAGCCACCGTACTTCCAACAGGCTGCACGCGACATAACTCAAACTAAACGCATTTAAAAAAAAACGTTACTCGTGCTTATCCTCTGCTAGCTTAGCTAGCTAGCGTTAGCTTAGGGTCCAACGTTAGCCCAACGTGGCTTTCGCCTCCTCGGTAAACAACGAGTTAAAAAATAGCCTCGAACACCCGCGGCCCCGGCAGACAGTTGGACACCGATGTAATACACGTCTACGAGAGCAGATGGAAAGGTTAAACGCGGCGTCTGCACACAGTTTATTCGGTCGTTTTTCTCCTCGCTACTCACTATCGGGGCCATGGCTGACGCGTGCAGCAGAAAAGGAAGGAGCGACGGCTGCGCAGGCGCTATAACAGCCGCCCGCGCAGTCGATCGCATCGATTTATCTGGGATCGATTACGTGAACGTGGATCCCGAGTTGGCTGCTGCTGCCAGTGACTGCACGAGTTCACTCCGGTCTAATATGTGCTATTGTATATGCTTTTTAAAAATGTATGATAATACATATGTTTAATATATCATACAGGAGCTTAAACGTAATATAAATAATTTGTTGAAAGTTATAATTATTATAAGTAATTTTGCTCAAGGTGCTCTGAGGATCTTAATGGATATTATTTATTAAAATCATCATCAGACATTATTGGCAGCCGTTCATATAAACCTGTCAACTTTAAATTCAAATGAATTTTATTTTCCAAAGGCAATTAGTAAAACAATCTTTTAATTGGACTTCGGGTTATCTGTTATTTTAACAAATGTATTACATTTTGAAATTGAACTGGATGACACCTATTTTTTTCATAACGATGTATTTACTTTAATGCATGCATACAACAATACAAAGCTTCATTCATGCAGCACTTTTCTAAAACAATTTTCTTTAATAAAAAAAAAACAATATTTTATGTGACGAAGTGGAAAGTATTCCTTGTTCAACGTTACATATTTGCAATGCAGTAATTCCCACCCATTTTCCCTCATGTCTCCCGGCCTCATGAGTCCCAGACGCAACAACACAAGCGTGACTTTAGAAATAGGACAACAGTATTTTTAATCTCCGCGTCGCAGCAATATTAAATATCTCTTTAGCACATTGGAGGAGGGGGTTGGCCTGAGGTGTGCGCCGCCAGCTGCCCGCCGGAGGGACCACACCGACCGGCCCACTAGTGAAAGGTTTCTGCATCGCTGTCATTCCTGCCGGGGGGGCGGCTGATAGCGCGCTGGGGGGTGAGAGCGGCTCTGTGTGCTCTCTGTCCACCAGCCCTGCACCACAGGAGCGTGTGTTGTGCTAATGCTGCCGTCGATTGTTGTTATTTGACGTTTTTTAGGGGGGATTGTGTGACGTCACTGAAGCCCTCATCACACATCTGACAAGGTAAGAGACTGAATGAAGAAAAAGAAGGAAAAAAGTTTGTTTACTCCAATTAACATCTGATTCTCTTACAAATTGTTGCGTAACAAACTGGAATACTTTAACCAAATATGCTAAAACTGTGTTTTTTTAATCTTGTGATACTCTCAGTGTCATTACTCACTCTTTTCATGCAGATGGCCGGAGGAATCTTCACCAACCTGGACAACCTGTGTAACGTGGATTGCACCAACGTCCACCCGCTGGTGTGCCACCTGTGCCACGAGCAGTACCAGTCCCCCTGTCTGCTGGACTGCTACCACATCTTCTGTGCCCGCTGCCTGCGAGGCCGGACCAACGACAGCCGCCTCAGCTGCCCCCTCTGTGGGTAAGAGATATTACTTTGGGGGGAGGGGGGGTGGGGGGGTAAGATCAATTCAGGCCGAGCGTGTATTCAGACCTGAATAATACCTAAAGATGTGTTATGTTTGGCCACACTTGTTTTCCTTAATATGTTCCCAATAAGGTATAAAAGGACATCCCTCAGAAATCAGCAGGTGTAAATCAAGTTTCTGAACTAGACACTGATGTTCATCAGTGTTTTGGTGTCTGATACCTAAGCCTGGATATCACTCCTGTGGTACGGAGCCATGAACCCCCAAACAAATCGAGGATATGGTGATGCTTTGAGGTGATCTCAAACATAATGAAGCTGTTTAATTTAGTGTAATATACAATATTTCTCATTGAAGCCCCTGGAGGGCCAAAACCTTTCCCACAGGCCCTGTTTTTTTTTTTTATTTATTGGGACCGCGTTGCTCAAAGGGGATTCGTTCCACGAAAGTCAACTGCTGGATTGGTTTGGTTCGTGCAGGAGATTTGAGGAGGATCCCGTTGGTTTCAGGGTTTGAGGGGGACTGCCCGGTCACCCGTCGCCGGCCTGGTCTGGGGACAGCGGGCCTGAGTGGTCGGAGCAGCTGCGGGGTCGTCCCGGTCTCTGGTTTTAGTCCTTGCACCCGATGCCCCAGAGAGCCAGTCACACAGCAAACAAAGCATACTGGTATTTGGCACCGGTGCCAGCAGCTTAGGGCAATCAAACGCAGTCACATGACACCATTTCATCCTTTAAGGAATAACTCGTGGTGACCAGTCACCTTCAGGTTAACTTTCCCTTCAGCTCACAGGGATGTGTAGAGAAGCTCCTCTTTTCTACTGCGTCAGATACCACTTGACCCAGATCTTTGGATTCCTGTCTGTGTGTGTGTGTGTGTGTGTGTGTGTGTGTGTGTGTGTGTGTGTGTGTGTGTGTGTGTGTGTGTGTGTGTGTGGATGCAGAGAATCAAACGGTGATGAGCTCCAGCATCACTGCATTATGCTATACAGTTTCACTGATTGATGATTCATGTTTTTCCGCCCCGTTTGTTTGCAGCATGGGCACCACGGTAAGGAAAACATACAATCAGCAATCAGAGCCCAGTGTAACCAGCGCACACACTGTACCCAGTGCACGCTGTAACCAGCGCACACACTGTACCCAGTGCACACTGTAACCAGCGCAAGCACTGTAACGAGTGCACACACTGTACCCAGTGCACACTGTAACCAGCGCACACACTGTACCCAGTGCACACTGTAACCAGCGCAAGCACTGTAACGAGTGCACACACTGTAACCAGTGCACACACTGTAACGAGTGCACACACTGTAACCAGCGCACACACTGTAACGAGTGCACACACTGTAACCAGTGCACACACTGTAACGAGTGCACACACTGTAACCAGTGCAACACTGTAGCCAGTGCACACTGTAACGAGTGCACACACTGTACCCAGTGCACACTGTAACCAGCGCACACACTGTACCCAGTGCACACACTGTAACCAGCGCACACACTGTAACGAGTGCACACACTGTAACGAGTGCACACACTGTAACCAGTGCAACACTGTAGCCAGTGCACACACTGTAACCAGCGCACACACTGTAACCAGCGCACAACTGTAACCAGTGCACACACTGTAACCGGTGCACACACTGTAACCAGCGCACACACTGTAACCAGTGCACACACTGTAACCAGTGCACACACTGTAACCGGTGCACACACTGTAACCAGCGCACACACTGCACCAACAATGCCGTGTTTGTAAAAGTACAAAAACAGATATTTGTCACACCGAGACCTGCTTTAAAAATGGAAATCCTTCCTGATTAGCCACCTCTGATTCTGCAGTCACAGCACATCCTCCTTACAGTAGTCCTCACGTCGACACCCCCATGAGCAAACCGCTGGGAATCAAACAGAATTATTAAAATAGCATCGACTGAACCCGGGGGCGGCGGCCTCATCTAACTGCCTTTTGGCTATTTGATGTGAACCTGTGTGGAGGTAGATAATGTGTAGCAGTCAGAGTAAAAACCAACACCTTGTATTCATCGCACGAGGCGCCGAGAGAAAAAAAGAGGCAATCATTGGTTCTCTATGGAAATATCCCTGTGGGCACAGAGCCGTGCTCGGGCTCGGGCCGGCGGCGGCTACTATTTCCATTGGCGGCCGCGGCCTGCCAACAGCTGCTCAGTCAAGAAGCACGTAATCTAGGAATCCTCCACTCTGCTATTAGTGGAACACAATGGATCCCCGTTGCTATGAAAACTGGATGAAACACGCACAGCAGACAGGAACACATTTAGCACCACAGCAGCTGAATCAGAATGAGGCCAACGGCATTGTGGGTAATATCGAGCAGGCCGCTGCAGATGTTGTCGATGGAAACAAAAACTCGGCATCTGGCAGTAGTTTTTTTTTTATTTGTTTGACTTTTTGGGTTAACAAGATATCAACTATTTTTAAATCAGGACTCGTTAAGTTGTTGTTTAATAAACAATTAGTTGATTAATTGGGTCGTCAATGTGAAGATTTGCTGCTTTTAAAATGTTTAATATCTTTGGGATTTGAATTGATGAATGAAAGAAGGATTTTTAAAGGTCACACCTTTTTTTCCCTGACAAAATTATCAATAACAAGTTTGCAATATGAAAGCCCTCACGTACAATTATACTAAAATGATCCTCAAGTTAAATAAAAAAAAAAAAAGCATCCAGACTTTAATCTAAATCAACAACCTGTGTTCATTGTGATGTAAATTATGAATATTTATCAGATTAATTAATGCAGATAAAATATAAACGTTCCGTCTTTTAATATCTGCCGATTCAAAGAGCCGAGCTAAACCATCTATTGAGATCACTTTATTTAGATGTCGTGCTTCTGAGTGTGTAAAAACAGGAATTTGTCACGTGTCATAAAGAATAACCACTTTAAATGAGAGATAACAGAGCGCCATCTTCTGGAAGGTCACAAGAAATGCAGCAGACACGGAGATAAATGTTACATCTTTAATATCAGCAACAAATATGCCTTTTACAAATGACTTGATTATTTTCACTGTACATTTTGACAACTTAGAATTCCTTTTGCAGATTCGTGTGCTGACGGAAACTGCCGCCCAACTTAAAATGTATGAATATGGAAGAAAATATGGAGCGGCGTAATTACACTGGGCGTTTTGACTCGTTCAGTCCTGTTTGCTGCTGCAGCCGGCGGTCTGTTCGTCCTCTTGGTACCCCTCGGTCTTCATGTCGTTCAGGCCCAGCTCTTCGTTCTGGTCAAAAGTGCGGGTGTACTTCTCGATGGTGATCTCGGGGTCCGGATCCGGGGCGTACACGTTCTGCATGTAGCTGTTCCCTGCCGGGTCGTCCAGGACCACGTGGACGCGCAGCTCTCCGGCTAGGATCCGGTCGATCTGATCGCCGAACGCGCGCAGCTTGGCCACCCGGTCGGAGACGCCGCTGTCGCCGCAGATGAAGGGGTTCTTGGAGACGATCAGGTCCTTGACGTCCGTCAGCAGCCCCTCCAGGGTGGTGAACTTCCCGCACACGGCCCCCATGCCCAGCTCGAACTCCAGCTCCGGGATGGCGACGCCGCACGTCTCGGACTTGAGCACGTCCCGCGTCATGTCGGACACGTCGGTGACGTTCAGGGTGATCCGGGTGCCCAGGTCCTCCGTGGCGCCGCCGGACTTCACCTCGTTGGTCCGGTGGCCGCAGCTGTCGCAGTTGGTGGCCATGATGATGACCTCCTTGAAGTGGGGGATCTGGACGAGCTTCATGTTGGTCGAGGCCGGCGCGTTGCACTCGGGGCAGTTGGTGTTGAAGGCCAGGACCTCGCCCCTCATGGTATCCAGGTCGCTGTCGGCCGGCTCCTCGTCCACGTCATCATCCGCCCTCAGCCCCAGCTGCGCATCCTGCTGGAGGGTCCTCTTGAAGTGGGACACGGCGAGAGCCTCGTCCCTCTGAGGGGCCGTGGGGTTTTCCACAAAGCTGTTGCCGGACGGATCCTCGATCACCAGCGTGAACTCCTCCTCGACCTCCTTCAGCTTCCTCAGCTTCTGGATGAACCCGTCTATCTTCTCGGCCACCTCCGGGTCAGTCTCCCGCCGGACGGGCTGCTCCTGCTCCAGCCCGGAGGCCGCCCGGTCCAGGAGGCCCTCGATGGTGGAAAGGGCCCCTTTCTGGGTGAAGGGGGGGATCTCGAAATCCAGCTCGGGGATCCTTGTGGTCGCACTGTCTGCCTTCACAACCTCCCTGTTCAGGTCGTTTCTTGTTTTGACTCTGAGCGTGTAGCAGACGCCCTGGTCCTGTATCCGACCCGCGGACTGGATCTCGGTGTTGGACCAGTTGCAGTTGTCGCAGCTGAACGAGCTGACGATGACTTCTCTGAAGAAAGGTATTTTGGTCAACAGTAAACGCGTCGTACCGTTCAGGTGGCAGTTCATACACATGCTCTCGATCTCGGTGGGCTCCCAGTCGGCGTTGTCGGCGTTAATATCCTGGAATAGGTTCTCGCCTCGCACGTTTTCCTCCGAAATAAGAGACATTTTACGACGTCGAGTACGTTTCCCCCTCCGTGGAAAAACTGGGTTATTTCTGCGTCCGCTTCTCCTTCAGAGAAGTTATCTTGCTGGAACTTTCTAGATGACACACCGTCGAGCCTGAAAACACACGGTGGATGTGGTGCGCACCGTGGTGACCGGCGTCTTCCGCATTTTCTTCTTCTACGGTGGCGGCGCGCGTGCGCTAACGGCTGCCCCCGTCAGTTGATAAGCGGTACTGCGGAGTAATACTAGGGCGATCAAACAGGTGTTGAACTGCAGAACTTAAATTTTAATATTCAGCTAATTATTTTATGTGCATATTTTGATTGTGAATTCAAACTTTTATTGCCTTTAAAAAAATGCAGCATACATGTTGAGACCCTTCTGTCATATCTGGAAACATTTCAGTTGTGAGGTCTGATGTATTTGTGGAAGGGATGATGTAATATATGCACTAGGCTTATTGTTTTTTTAAATTTGAGATATGCAGTGGCCGTGTGTGTGTGTGTGTGTGTGTGTGTGTGTGTGTGTGTGTGTGTGTGTGTGTGTGTGTGTTCAAGTTTTTGTTAAAGGGGATGTGGACTGGAATGGATGTTTTACTTTTTATACATAGTGCTGCACTCTTTTTTTTGACTCTCTTGACATACGGAGGATGAAATATAATCTGTCTATAAATAAAATAGTGGAAACTTCAAACTCCCCCAGTTTTAACACACATAGCCTCCAAATAATTTGATTTAAATCATAATCTACAACGTGGATAGGGAAAAAAGTGCATGAACTAATCGCTGTTCTTGTTGTTTTATCAAATCAAGCTGTGTTGGTTATTGCTGGCATACATAAATTTGAAGAATAACTCTTGCCGGTATAACGTGACAATATGTAGTGATGTTCTCAGACTGTGTAAACGTTTGTCTTTGCCTCAGTTACCCGTCCATATTAAAAGGGAACAGCTCCCTCCCGCCAGAGGACCGCCTGCTCAAGTTCCTGGTCGACAACAATGCGGACGCCGAGGAGACGGTGCAGTGTGCCAACTGTGACCAGGAAAGCAACAAAAAGGTTAGAATGAGACCAACGTCTATATTCACATTTATTACGGTGAAAGTCACTTACATCCATGCAACATAACACAGGCATTATAAATAATAAATCCACTTTCATTTCTATGTCATCGCCCCCAAATTTTCAATTATATTTTGTTTTTTCCCCCCCTACAGGACACAGGAGGGATGTACTACTGTAACACCTGCAGCCAGCCACTTTGCAGCGCCTGCAGGGAGTCGACCCACAAGGCCAGGATGTTTTCCCACCATGAGATTGTGTCCCTGGCCCAACGCTCCAGAGCCAAACACAGGAAGTGCTGTGAGTGCCACCTGTGATGTTTCCTCCAGAGGAATACCAGCAGGGCTTCAGTACAGCGGTGTAGAAGTGTTGACTCTTCTGTGCCCCCCACATGGGGGTCGAGGGTTCAGACTCTGAGACTAGGGATATCAGAAAATACAAGAAAAATCCCAAAAGAATCCAAAAAAATAAAAGAAAAGTCTGATCCTGACCCAACAAGTCAATATAAGTCATTTGTGTCATGTTTATAACACTATTACACAATACAAATTAATATAAACCATAATTATGACTCAAAATGACTCAAAGTTACCCCCAAACTGCATCCCTCGTTTTTAAAAAATTTAGATTTTTTTAAGTTAGGAACTAGCTAGAATGCTATACTCATAATATACTCCTAAGATATTGAGCTATTTTATATAATAATTACAGCCTTTGATGAAATGTTAAAATAAAAATAATGAACTTTAAAAATGTTTTTTCGAGAAATCTTTTTTTTCTCGTTTTTTTCTGTGTACTATCATAAACCAATATACCACTAACACATATATGGCCTTATTATCTATCTTCACAAGGGTTTTCTGTATATTATAGATTTTTTTCATTTTCCAAATAGACCTTGTGAAAGAGGAGATAATCAGGATTTAATATGAGAAAAAAACATTCACAATTTTAGCTGAACAATGTTTGGTGCTTACCAACGTAGTGTCAAAGTCCATGTTAACACTTATGCGAGACCTTTATCAGCTCGTGTATTTCTATTTCACAAACCAGAATACTTTAACTCCTGCACTCCTGTGGGCGGAGCCTAAACGGTGTGTTTGTGTCCACAGCGCTCCACGAGGAGCCCTACATCCTGTTCTCAACGCAGAACAAGTCCATGCTTTGCATCAAGTGCTTCAGAGACATGCAAGTGTGAGTCAAACCAGATCTGTGAAGTTCTACCCTTCTTTTATACTGTCTTTTGTTGTGTTCATTTCTTAAATTATGCAGGCTGAGTTCACATGTGTAAAGCCTAAGCACATTTCCCTGTTTTAGATGTTCTATGTTAAAAGGGTTTGAACATATTACTGGAAGAATCACCCTCATTATTTTATTCCAAATCCCTTCATCCCTCAACAACCCTTCACCCATCTTCACCAGAGCTGGAAACAGAGAAATAAAGCAATAAAAAGATGAGAGGGGAAAAGTGAAAAGTGGAAGATAGTCGGCTCAGTCTGGTTATAAGATCTTCAGCGAATTGAAATGTGGAATAAAGTGTCGTCGTTTCCAAAAGGATTTCTCAGAATTACCTATCGGTTCACACCTGATCGTTTCCAGTTTAATAAATAACATGACATCTTAATTGAGAGATGGATGGGGCTCGGTTTGATTTGAACACCTGCCGGAAATATGAAAATATGAAAATATGAAACGATTGCACGAGAGCTCATGGAGCAGAGCCGGACAATGTAAATTCCTCCTTAGCAGTGTGGCCCATTAAAAAAAGAAAAGCTGCCGTTCCTTAATGAAACCAGTTTGCTCCTCTTATATTGAACTTGGGAGGAATTTCTCAAGACACCCGGCTCGTACATTTGCCAAAATCTCATGCACTGGGATGTTAGATTCACTGAAAACTGAAAGAAGCATCAGGTCATTTTATTTTTGAATTATTAAAAAAAGAAATCGACCAGAAATCCTTGTGGCCCTGCAGCTTTGTTATTTTGCATAGCTTTGATGGATGGTGATGCTTCTTCCAAGCTTAGTGAGGAGTCCAGAGCCTCTGAAGGTCTGAAGCGGCCTCAAGACGTTGAAGAAACGAGGTCGTGGCGGTGATGTCATTCTCTTCTCTTCTCCACTCTTAATTCGGTGTTGTTTGTTTACTGCAGGGAGAGCCGGACTCACTGCATGGACATTGAAACGGCGTACATGCAGGGCTGTGAGATGCTGGACCAGGCTGTGCTGGTGAGAGAATCCACTGCTCACACTTTTGGCCCTCATGAATAATTCATGCTCGGCATTGTGAAACGTGGTGCAGGTGCACTCGTGTAGCTCATTGCAATTCAATTTGAATATATAAACATAGAGATGAGCCGTGTTTTCTAGCAGAGTTGCTGAATGAATCTGGGTTTGAATGCAATTTTATATACTGCTCATGTTAGTTTTGCACCACTGCGTATGGTTATGATAGGATGACATCAGAATCAGAATCAGAACCATTTATTACCATGTTTGTTTTCACATTCAAGGAATTTGTCCTGGTGGAAGGTGCATAACATTTAACATTTAACAACACACATTTAACAATAAACAGAGTGCAATAAATGAGAATAAATGAATGGATGAATAAGTATTTACAATTGAACAGTAGAATATCAAAATATCAAAAATAAGATGAGTACAGAGTTCCACTTTAGGGTGGTCATCAATTTATAATAAGCTAAAATGTGTGTATTTGTACAGCAAAATAGCCTCGACAATGCTCGTGCATTAAATAATAGTAATAATAAAGGCTCAGATGATGAATGTGGTTTTTCCTCCTCCATCTGCAGGTGGTGAAGGAGCTGCAGACTTCTGCACGAGAGGCGATCGTTCTGCTGAGAGCGATGATCGGAGAAGTGTGTCTGAACGTGGAGGAAGAAGAGAGCGCAATCTGCACCCTGTTCAACAGCTTGCAGGTTATATCATGATGTGTGTGTGATGATGTGTGTGTGTGTGATGTGTGTGTGTTGTTTATTTCCCCTCATCACTCCATGAAAAGAGGAACTCCTGGCCGCTGACTTCAAACCACACGCTCATCTCACACTTGACTCAATAATCAAACTCAGGATTTGTTTCGAAAAAGCACATTTTTGTATTTCTTTCATTGCACACACGTGCATATCTTAAATAGTTGAATACCAACCATATTTCATATGGAGTACTTTGCAAAAACAGTCATCGAATGTGCCCTAAAACTAACTATGTATCCTAATCAGAAAAACTTATTTTAAAGCGGAAAAAATAATAATAAAAATGTGTGAAGAATACACACACACGCGAGAGCAAAAAGCAAGCTGTGCATCAAAATGTCAGCGTGCAAGCGGTTCTTCTTTTCATAAATGCTTATTAATAAATAAGCATGCGTCTAAATGTGATGTACATGCACTGAACCACACTCTTCCTCTTAAAGTTTCCCCAAACAATCCAAGAATTAACATTTCAAACAGCTGGTGAAGTGGGAAGTACATTTGGACTTTTACCTGCCTGCCCCATGGTATTTAGCTTTGCTGAACTTAAAGTGTAAATTGAAGAAAACTGGACCAAAACAACTGTCAAAAATCGTATCTTCCTGAAACACATACATAAAATTAATCCAAGTTAAATCTAAAAAGAAAATAATTAAAATACCGTTTGAAATTAGAATGCAGTAATTTCCTCTACCCGTACTGACACGGCTCGGCCACTGGAGGTCTCTGTTCCCCTATTAGTGAGAAAGGAGTGTGTTTTCTTTGCATTATAGAGCAGACACCACACTGTGGGTTTTACGCCTGTTTTTTTAACCACAATCTTGAAAATTCATTATGTATTTCGGAGCTCAAGGCCATTTTCGCAGCAGTGTCGGAAATAAAAGGCTCTGTTTTCTCTTGTCTGACAGGAAAAACTAGCAGAGAGGAAGAAGATTCTGCTGAAAGCAGCTCAGAGGTAAAAAATAAATAATAATTGAAATATCAGATTTTCGGTCTTCTGTGAAAATGCTTTTGTTGCCCTGAAGCTGGTGTCACAATATCCACCTAATTGAATGCTATTATCCGGCTGCCGGCGGGCCACTTGATAGTTTTTCCATTGTGTCATGCTGCATTGTGCGGGGATGAACAGCAGCCCCCTGTCTGCTCCGGAGTTATCTCACCAAACATGATCCCGAATTAAAAGCACCTCAGTGGGATTACAGGCTGTAAAGCCCACAGTGGCACACTGTGCCTTGATCCACTCGTGGAAAATATATAGCCAACTTAAAAGAACGAGCATTCAAATGCACATTATCTACATTAAAGACGTTCTCAAGGTCCCAGAATCCACAGCTGCTGAGATTTCCTCCGCTTCTAATAGAAAACAGCAACATTTTATTATGGTAGTTATGAAGCACACGCACTCAAACGCACCTCAGTGTCTTGTATTGTCACATGAAGAAATAGAGATTGATATTGGACGACGTCAACATTCGTGTTACCCAGCAGTCATTATTCCATGTCTGTATAAGACAGAAATACAAAATGAGATAAGAAATATATTTTATTGTTTTTGTGGAGTATTTTGTGGTTGCGACTGTGGCTCAGTGGTTAGCAAGTCGGTCTTTCAATCAGAGGGTCGGTGGTTCGATCCCCGGCTCCGGCAGTCTGCGTCGTTGTGTCCTTGAGCAAGACACTTAACCCTCATTGCTCACCGTTGCTGTGTCTACGGTCTACTGTATATCATGTAAGTCGCTTTGGATAAAAGCGTCAGCTAAATGAAATGAAATGTTACTGACTGTTTTACACGAGAAAAAAAGAACCGGAAATGAGATGGCTTTGCCTTTTTGAGGACATATATAACAAATAGCTAGTGTTATTAACTTGAACGTAGTATATTAAAGCTACATTGGTCAAAATATCCAACCCGTTCATGTGTCTATATTTTCCTGAGAACAGGATCATTTGTGGCCACCATATTACTTCCTTATATTATCCTTGTACTCAAGTGACACGACTTTGAGAAAACAGGATGATGACACCCTCCCGTCCATTAATTTAGCATTAACTCACACTTAAATAATTAAAATCTCTGCAGTAATTAAAGTTTGATTTAATGTCATCAAAGGTTTGGAACTAATTAGTCTCTGAGTTCAAATTATTGCACATCAGACAATTGGGAGCATTTGAGTGCCTCGCAGCTAACGGTGAAAACTGCGCTAACGATGCAAAGTTCGCTAACAACGCAAACTGCGCTAACGGAGCAAAGTTCGCTAACAACGCAAACTGCGCTAACGGAGCAAACTGCGCTAACGGAGCAAACTGCGCTAACGGTGCAAAGTGCGCTAACGGAGCAAACTGCGCTAACGGTGCAAACTGCGCTAACGGTGCAAACTGCGCTAACGACGCAAACTGCGCTAACAGTGCAAACTGCGCTAACAGCGCAAACTGCACTAACAGTGCAAACTGCGCTAACGACGCAAACTGCGCTAACGGCGCAAACTGCGCTAACAGTGCAAACTGCGCTAACAGCGCAAACTGCACTAACAGTGCAAACTGCGCTAACGACGCAAACTGCGCTAACGGCGCAAACTGCGCTAACAGCGCAAACTGCGCTAACAGCTCAAACTGCACTAACAGCGCAAACTGCACTAACAGTGCAAACTGCGCTAACGACGCAAACTGCGCTAATGGTGCAAAAGTGCTGACAGAGCTAAACAGTGTTCACCTGAGGGGGAGCTGCAGGGTGGTTGTTACTCTCACGTGACGGCGTCATCAGCTGTAACCGCCCTATGAGAGCCGTGCAGAGCGGCGGCCGTGAGCTAGCCAGTGGGGCACGCTAACGTACACAAACAGGCATTAAAAGCACTATAACGACAAAGCTATAAGCTCTGATAAGAGAGAGAGACTTCATTCTCTGTTCAGCTACATCACTCCACTATATCTTTACAAAGATAATAGTTGTTTGATGCTATTAAGGCCTGAATCCAATATGTTGCACCTTTTTTAAGATGAATGAAATATATGGTTAATGAAGCCGAACCAGACATACAATGTGTGTGTGTGTGTGT
The DNA here is from genome assembly GCA_023566465.1 of Cottus gobio. NCBI lineage: Eukaryota > Metazoa > Chordata > Actinopteri > Perciformes > Cottidae > Cottus > Cottus gobio. The sequence goes on from CM042222.1 coordinate 24,176,176, forward strand.
GTGTGTGTGTGTGTGTGTGTGTGTGTGTGTGTGTGTGTGTGTGTGTGTGTGTTTAATATCTTTCTCTACACTGCAAACACCCATTTTTCCATATTCCAGATGAAAAAAAAAAAGAATCTGAATGACTTCCGAGCACTTTTCCTTTCCGGCGTGTGCTCCATCTGCACCAACGTGTGATTGAATGAGAACAATTTTGTCCATGTGAGTGAGTGAGTGTCTGGAGTTGCACTCTGTGGGATCTCTAATGAGATTCTTTGTGCCCTCCATCTCTCTCTCTCTCTCTCTCTCTCTCTCTCTCTCTCTCTCTCTCTCTCTCTCTCTCTCCATTGCCTGGAAGCTGTCCAGTGTCTGGGCTCCCGGAAGAGTGTTAAAGGCTATTTATGTCAGGCTTTGTGAGTCCGGCCTGCATGTGTGTACACGGAGAAGACGGATGGATTAGTTTCGGGAAATATCGGAGTACGTTGTTTTGTGGTCTGCGCCTCCTGAGCCGAATCCTCTTGAGTTTTTTTTAAGGCGGCCACTAATGTGAAGGTGTAGCGTTACATGTTTGTTTGTGTGTGTTCGCAGTCAACATGAGGAGAAGGAGAAAGCACTCAAGGAGCAGCTCTCACACCTCACGGCCCTCCTCCCAACCCTCCAGGTAGAGTAGGAAAGATCTCGTGAATATGAGGGGTCGTGGGATGATTGACGGAGGAGGAAAGAAGAAAGTATGTTTTTTTAACTTTTATTCAGTCTTTACTTGTAATTGAAATAATCCATTTTTAAAGGGAATCGTTTGAGAAGTTTATATTGGAAATTGCTCTCCGGGACTGCTAACACACTGACTTTGTTTTTGTTTGTTTTTCCAAGTAAAGAAATGCTGCTTTAAATATCAGTAAAAACGTTTTCAGTGCTTGTTGCCGTAGTTTTGGGTATCTGGAGTTCCTACAAACCCACAAACTGTGAAATAAGAAAACCCAGTCAATTTTTCAGAAAACACGAGACATCACATGCAGGCTCATTAGAATATGACCCGCCTCCTATCTGAGTGGCTCCACCCACAACTGGAGAACTACCTTTGCAAAGGTGCGCCATATTTTTATGGCAAGCCAATCAGAGCAGACCGGAGGGGAGTCTTAAAGGGACGGACTCTAAAACTGAGCGTTTCAGACAGACAGTACGAGAAAAAAAATATATTTTTTGAACATTTAAAGCATGTAAACATGTTCTAGTGGAAAGTGTGATGCTAGAAATGAGCGTAATATAAAATATGTATCTGGAAAGTAGCTTCAGCTGCCAGTAGCATCTCATGGACAGACCTTCAGTTTCACACTTTTTAAGAGCAGGCTGTGAAAATGCTGATCTGGTTTTGGGATTCATTTAATACCATTTAATCGCAGTGTCTCATATTCCATATGCGGCTTGTTTGTGAAATCTAAAACTGTCTCTCTGATGTTTTCAGGTGCACCTCGTCACCTGTTCGGCATTCCTCAGCTCAGCCAACAAGTTTGAGTTCTTGGACATGGGCTACGTGAGTGCAGCCACGTAAACAATGAACTATGTTTTTATTATTGTTGTATATTGTATTTATATATATATATATATATATATATATATATATATATATATATATATTGTATTTAGAGAGAGAGCTGCAGTGCTGCAATACAAGTCATGTGGTTAGAGTAAGAGAGAGAGAGTGGGGGAAGGGAACATGAATGCATGAACCTCTTTTTGTGTGCAAAGATAAAGTAGATAACTACTGGACGGCACATTGTGATTATGATTATGATTATGAAACCGTGTCTCCTGTGCGTGCATCACAAAGACCTCGGTTCATTCTCCCAGAGGTTTCTTGGCAGGAGGGAACTGGACAGAATGGGTTCTTTAAAAGGAGGTGAAAGGCATCACCGGTGTTCTTGCTCACACAGCAACTGATGGAGCGGCTGAAGAGGATCGTGAAGCTCCCTCACCGGCTGAGACCCGCGCAGAGCAGCAAAGTGAGTCGGAGGCGACGTCCAGAATGAAACCCGCTGCAGAGGTCTGAGCGGTTGTTTCTCCGCTTTCTCCTCGTGGCCCCGAAGCCCGGAAACAATTGTTCTTGTTGAGAAAGTTGAGATCAGCCTTCTGATGGGAGCTGTGGGCTTCATTCAGTCGGGTATTTATGATAAGGACATAAGACGCATTAGTTAAACATCACGATGGCCCTTTTAATCTGCAGACAAAAGCAGACAAAACATCCACAAAGCACATATAGGACACACACACACACACACAAGCACATTTTACAATAATGAGACTTTACTATGACACAACTACAGTATTACAAGCGAAATATAAAGTTTAAACTTCACTACAAAAAAAAAACAATCATCAAAAATGATGATAGCAAGTGGACCTTAAATACAAATTATATTATTATGTTGTTTTGTGTGGCACTAATGGTTGCCAGATGGCCGTTGACGACCATTTTCAGAAATTGACAACCAATTCTTTGTCCAACCTATTTATAACGTAATAAATGCAATAAAAAAATAGGGAAGTTTGTTCCTTTCTGTAACATGATTTATATAATAATGTGATCAGAAAAAATTGGAATAAAGACAGCGAACAGCAAAATGCAGGAAACATGCACTCTGACATACATATATTCCTTTTTATATATTTAATTAAAGAGTGATATTTAGCTGTTAAAGTGGTGCACACAGGCTTCACATATTTTCAGTCTCAACCTCCTGAAGCTCTGAAGGTCAGTGAGGAGCTCTGCTGGTTGACCTTCAGTAAAGATGGTTCAGTTAAAAAATGTCTGTTCCGTGTGTGACGACATTTCTGCTGCAATCGTTGCTGCAGCGCACACATCGCTGTTTTTTTAACGGCTTTAGGAAATTCAGAAACGTCCACGCAAGCAAAAGCAGATTGTTGACAAATTTAGGCCAAAATTATCTCTGGTGACCGTGAAGCCACAGAATATATTACACACATCATGTTCATGTTCATACGCATTAAAACATCAGCAAACGCCCACAGAATGCAGAGTGACGAGTAGATAATACTTCAAGTGTTACAAAATAACTACATAGAAACAAGTGCAGGGTCTCTGGTCGGAGTATTATCAATACACACAATTAATATTTTAGTATTTGTATATTTTCTCTAGGAATGGAAACAGCTTGCTGCTCGATAGTACGTTTATATGTTTGTGTTTCTTTTGAATCGTTTACTTGTTTATTTTGCTTTTAAATGCTGATGAGAATAATGCTGATGGCTGTAATTATTATAACTAAAATTATGTTGTTTGGTTGCTATTTGTTTTCATATATTGTTGGTTTCCTGCTGGAATTTCATGTATTTCTGTCCTCTTTTCTTATTTATTTATTGCTCTGATTTTTTCAGTTTTTCATAGAAATAATAACTAATATTATGGCATGAATGCATGCAGGTATCCGTGCATGACTAAGCGACGTTTCCTCTGTCTTCCATTAGATCAACACAGACTACAGGAGTGAGTTTGCTCGCTGCCTGGAGCCGTTGCTGCTGCTCGGGCCGCGCTGCCCTCCTTCTGTTGTCGGGTCTATAAGCGTTGCAGCGAGGTGAGATCCCCGCTGCCGAATATCACGTGAACACGCTGGTTTTATTTTACACTTCTCGCTGCCTGAATAGGACCGCGGCGTCTTTTGGATTCTTCTTCCGAGAAAGCAAAGAAGTCTGGGCAGAGAAATTTCACGCTTGCGAAGCATCCAAACTCCAAATCCAAGTACAGATGGTAGACGGCGACGAGTGATGTGAGAGGAAAGGGAGGCGTCCTGCTGAGTCCCAGTATGCAAGTTATCCTGTGTGTCTGTACACCGATGCACGTAACTCACTTAAACGTCAAGTGTTGTGCGTTGAATTCTGTGGGTTACCCCAAACTCAGAATCAGCTTCATTGGCTGTCTTTGGACCAGTTTCAACCTCCGGGTCTGAAACGTGAAGCCGATGAGGAAGTACCTTAAACTTGCATTCTCTCTCCAGTCCAGCAGGGGGCGACTCCTCCGGTTTTAAAATATAAATCAGATTGTATAGAAGTCTATATAAATTACTCCAATCCTCTTAAAAAGAAAAAGTAGTCCGATTAGTGCAAGCAGTGCAGATGGAGGAGTCTGTGGATGCTTTGGCAATGCCACCAAATCCTTTAAATTCATAGATTAGTTTGAGAATCTCATCAAATAACCAGAAAATAACCTTTAAACAGCCGAACCCTGCACGCACTCCCCTGACGGATCAGCCCCCCAACTGTTCACAGGTCCTTAAGCCTGCCCGCTAACGCCCACATACTGACAACTCTGCTTTCCGAGATGCAGAGTGGGGCCCGGGATCGGTGGCCGGCACTATTTTTATCGTGATTTCACAGAACTCTCCAGGATTCATCTGGAAGTCGGAGCTGCCGGGACGCTTTGTTCCAGCCCGCTGATGTCACAGCTTTAGCGAGTCTTTAATGGGCGTCAGTGATGGGAGGTCAGAGGCTGGATGTGCATGACATGTTTATGGGGGAGAGAGAGAGAGAGAGAGTAAATGGTTTAGAAAGGTCCTCTGTTGTATCAGCACTGGGCAAGAAGGAAGGAGTGAGAGTCTGCCAGACCCCAGGTACATTTATATGTGTTTTTGTTCAAGTTATTGTTTCTTCTCTTGTGTCCAGAGTGTGTTACTCAGTTTGAAGTGTGATCCCCAAATAGATGTCGTAGTTGAGTGTCTTAAATATATTGATTGTGATAGTAGGTTGGACTGAACCCTCAGCGATGGTCTAGAGGAGTCTGGCTTCCTACTCTCTTTATTGAACGTCTGCTGATGCCGTTGACTCTGCGTCGTCACACAATGAGCTCGAAGTCCGCTGCACACTTCAGTGAACAGACGGAGGGAGGAAGTGAGCTTCTCTTCACCGTATGGCCGCTCAGAACGACGCCCACTCGGCGCAGCGTTTCACTCTGAGTGCGTCGTTGTGTCTGATACTCCCATCGCCGTCTGAAAGCTCCGTCCTTCACATGCGAGACGCTGACGCCGGAGGCAAACCGGGCAGGGGCTTGGTGCACGGCCAGCTGGCCGGCCCTGTCTGTGTCGTAGTTTTCCCAGAAGAGAAGTGGAGTTCTGCAGCCTTGTTCTTTCATGCAGCCGGTGCTTCGGTACTGGCGACGTCTTTAATTGGTCCGGATGCTCAGAGGACAGCGTTTGCATGGCCACGTGAGAGGTTCACACCGAGGTGTGGAATGGCTGCATTAAACTAACCACTAGTTCTGCTTTAACCTTCTTGTGGAAGTCCCTCTAATGTCGGACCATCAAACGCCCCCGTGTCCGGGTTCATAATATCATCCGTAGCCGCACAACAGCGTCTGAATGAGGCCGCTGCCAGCGCTACTTCAGGTGGATCAGCAACTGTTTGATTCAAACCGGCAGGACGGCGGTGATGACGCGCAGAGCTTCTCAACGCTGATTGGCTTTCGCGACGCGAATTTTCGCCCGAGTTGGAAAATTTCAACTCACGCGAATTTCGCGCCAAACGCGTCAAACGCGCCGCCCGGCGAAATTTCGCGTCTGTCGCAACCAAACGCGTCTGTGCATTGACTTTACATGTAATCTGGTCGCGCGAATAATTCGCGTCGCGTTCGGTGTGAACACAGCATTAGCGTTGTCACCCTCTCTGCAGGCCACTCTGACTCTTGTCACACACACACACACACACAAACACACACACACACACACACACACACACACACACACACACACACCTGCACCCCATCAGTCCCAGGTGTGGCTCAATCTCCCCGATTGCCCGCACCTGTTCCCTGAGCAGCCCTTCGCTCTCCCCCTCAGCAGCCGCGCTTAACCACGCCCATGCCCCACAGTCATGCAATCCCTCCCATAAACTAGATTCAACTCACCAAGCTGCGTGAGTTACGGAGAGGTACAGCAGTGTGTGCACGGGTAGTTTCCGTTAGCCGGCGGGAAGTAGCGCATGAGGAAGTCAGCAGGCCGTCCAGAACGGCCAATAAGAGGCGCTTTGAGAAAGTGTGACTCCTGGAGAGGTCCTTCAGCCTGCAGCCATGAGTGGCCGCCCAAAATATTACGCAGTTTGCTGCAGCAGAACGCGGGATTAGCCGCGGACAGACAGCAAGTTGCACATTCACTCACTAACTCAAGGGCAACCACACAGACACACACAAACACAGCCAGAGGCATTGTGTGGTTCCTCTAAAACATGGAAACGTTAGAAAAGGAAGTCAGCACTATCAGGAGTTAGTATCTGACATTTTTCAACAAAGGGTGCATTCATGAATGTTTTTAGATGGCATGTAGAAAAAGTATGCAATGTGTGTATATGAATCTTAAAAGTAGAAAGCAGGTGGAAGTAATGGACATCCTGCAGCAGTGCTTTGCATACAATATGCACTCAATTCCCGACTGATTACGAGGAGAGAAACCTCTGGGAGCCAGCGACCGGGAAAAATAAGATTAAGAGTATTGCACTTGGTTCTGAGTGTTTTCAATATAGCTGCACATGCACTATATTTATGCAATATAATATATGTATGTAATATTCATACAGTCAGAACAGAGCTGGTCAATTATGGAGTTGAATTCATTTAATATGAGGCTTTATTTCCGCTGCGGTCAAAGAGGCCGGGGGGGGGTGAGACGGGTGTAATATTTCATCCTCTGTTATTAATGAGAGAAAATAAAATAATAATTGTTATTATTCTGATTATTGTTCCCCCCCCCCCCCCCCCTCAGGCACCAGTCCCCCCTCTCCGGGTCCTGCCGCTCCCCGTCTCTCAGCGAGATGCCTCTGGGCTCGCTCTGCGGCCGGCGGCCCACCTGCCACCGCAACATCTGCACCAAGGTCCTCCTGGCGGAGGGCAGGGTCACGCCCTTCACCGAGCACTGCCGCAACTATGAGAACACCTACCGGGTGAGTGCTGGGACCAGTGCTGGGACCAGTGCTGGGACCATGTGACCAGTGCTATACAGTAGACCGTAGACACAGCAACGGTGAGCAATGAGGGTTAAGTGTCTTGCTCAAGGACACAACGACATGGACTGGCGGAGCCGGGGATCGAACCACCGATCCACTGATTGAAAGACAGACCTGCTAACCATATGTTATCTTCTGGCAATAAGTCACATGACACAATAATGAGCAGCATGTTGTCAGTGGAGGAAACAAACCCTTAGTGGACGCACATTGAGGGTGAGGTTTACATCACAGCCTCTTTAGTGGCGTTCTCCCTCAACACTGGATCAATTAAAACAAAATGTTGTCCCCATTCCTCAATTTCCCATAATATCATGGTTGAAAAACAGCCAAATAACAAATAAATTGTTCACCACGCTCACGCTCTTGTTTTAGCGTGTACTGATGGGAATATTGATGGTTTTGGCAAATATTTTGGTCCCGAATCACGAAAGTATTGGACAAATTACAAATGTACCAAAGATGAAAAGTTTAGAGATCATCAGAGTCGTTTCATCTCGTGCTGTCGGGTACGAACGTCACGACGAGGGTAGGAAGGGAATTACACCCGAATGCCAACATTGCAAAGAACACATTGTTCCCTGTTATTATGGGATGATCCTCGAAGAGCCAACTCACAGACAGAGATTGTATTTTAATGTGCTGCTGATGTCGCTGAGGTCATTCACTCCAAACCAGTTTATGGAAACATGTATTTCTCGCAGTTATTTATTTATTATTTATTTATTTATTATGGGAAACATGGCAGACAGAGAGGATCTAATACGTTTTAAGATATTTTATTAGTTTTCTGAGTTTATAAATCTCCTGTATTTGCATCTACATTGGATAAAACCGCTGCAGCTTCTCTTCCTGGACTTCAGGAGCCACATCTGGTCCTCAAAGTAAAACAAAGAAAAGTCAGCAGCTCCTCCGGGACACGAACACCCGGACACCCATCAGATCTCGGCTGCTTTCCCAGTGTCACGTATATGTGCTCGCTGTGTGTTTGTAGACTCTCCAGACGGAGATCCAGAACCTGAAGGACCAGGTCCAGGAGCTGCACCGAGACCTGACCAAGCACCACTCCGTCATCAACACGGATCAAATGGGAGAGATCACGGACCGCTCGCTGCACATCGACAGCCAGATAGCGTCCCAGCACTCCACCGTGGAGACCATGAGGGTCATGTTTGAAGAGGTGCGTCATGTGACACCTCGACGGTGACCTTTCGGTTGTACTTTCCCACCTTCGTCCTCAGTCAGGAGCTCTCGCCGCATACTAACTAGCTAGTTCCAGTTGTTATACATGTAGCTAGCGGTGCAAACAGAGGCGAGAGAAGCAAATGTCAAGCTACAAGAGTGTGAGAGTGAGCATCCTCTTTCCTCTTTCTCCTCACAGATCTGGGACGAGACCTTTCAGAGGGTCACCAACGAGCAGGAGATCTATGAAGGTCCGTCTTTTGATTTTTAAAAAAAACGTTTTGTGTGTCCGTCTTTATCGTTTTAATTAAATTGTCTGCGTTTCGCTGCTTCCAGCCCAGCTTCACGACCTGATGCAGCTGAAGCAGGAGAACTCGTACCTGACCACCATCACCAGGCAGATCAGCCCCTACATCCTGTCCATCGCCAAAGTCAAAGAGAGGCTGGAGCCCAGGTGTGGTATTCAGAGGATGGATTACTATATATATATATATATATTTATATATATGTGTGTATATATATAATATATATATTGTATATAATATATATATCTGCGGCTGAAAAATAAATATATATATATATGTGTATATATGTATGTGTATATATATAATATATATTATACTATATATAATATACATATTATATATATTATATATAATATATATTTTAATATACTGTATATATTATTATATATATATATCTGTGGCTGAAAATGAATATATATATATTACACTGTTTTGGTTGACTGGGGGAAGTAATTGGGAGGAAATTGAAGCCACCAAAGCAGCTTTAATTAAGTACACCATTACAAAGAAATGATGGGGGATAAAGAAAACAACATAAAAAAAGGTTGCACGTCTTGTAAAACTAAATTGTAATGCGCGGCCTCAGCAAGCAAAATCAATACGTCTTTTAAAGCCGAGTTGTTTTCCTCTTTTATTAAAGAAAAGGGGGTTAAACATTCAAGGATGAGGCTTGGTAAATTAATTCGTTGTCAAGAAAGTATTTATTATACGTGGCTTATTCCTCTTGTGACACGGAGCGCCATTGTGTCCCGAATCTATTAAAAGCTCATCGGCGGCCCGTCTGCTCCTTCATTACCAGGAACACGAGCTCGCTGTCGTTTATCTTAACTCGAGTCCACAAACACCGTTCTGCTGCAGCAAACAGTCACTGGAGCTGCAAATGTTTTAATCTGCGGCTGAAAATAGTCCACGACAACCGCAGGCGTCCAGTCCTGTTAGCATGACGATAAAAACTACAGCCACCAGCTGTTTAGGAAAATACCTGAACCCAATTAACAAATACATCCTTATATATGTGAGATGTGTTTAATAAGGACTTCCATGTTGAGGAGGAGCAGAGAGTTCGGGGGGGCGATGGTTTCAGAGACGACTCAAAGGAAACGGATTTCAGAATAATGAAATATAATAATGTACTTTTTAGGTTTCAGGAGCCGAAGGAGAACCACGACGACCGCACGGAGACGATGCTGAAAATCTATGAAGACAGCACGATGGAAAAAGACCGTGAAGACAGGTATGAAGGTCCTCAGCTGTCTGTAACGCCTTACGATACAAGTTATCAACACAATAAACACACAATCAGAGCATTAACACAATCAGAGCATTAACACAATCAGAGCCTTAACACAATCAGAGCGTTAACACAATCAGAGCTTTAACACAATCAGAGCGTTAACACAATCAGAGCGTTAACACAATCAGAGCATTAACACAATCAGAGCCTTAACACAATCAGAGCGTTAACACGTTAGCGTTTGGCAAGAAGCAGCTGTTCTTGGGAAACTCTCACCTCACTGATTGAGGGGAAACCCTGCTGTTGTCCTGAGCCAGAGTACTTTCGATTGGTGGCCGTCACACTAAAGACCTGGGGCGGAGTCAACTCAGCTGTAGATAATTATCGCTAACACCGGTATAGAAGCAGGCGTGGCTTTGAAGCGTCAGCGAAGACTCATCGTATGAAGACTCGGAGAATAAAGACTTAGGAGTCTTTCGTTGGAGTCTTCGGGGGCGGCTGAGCATTACCACTTCCCTGTGAAAATGTGCTTCCCTCCCATACCCGTGTACATATCACCTCGTAGATACTTCAGACCTCGGACTCGTTCTTACTTGCATCAAAATCCTTCCGTGCTTCTTCATCCCACCCGCTCCACACAAACCCAACACCTCGTCACAGGAGGCCTCTGGAACTGCCAGTCAGCTAACCGCAAGGCTGACTTCATCTCTGGCTTTGCTATCAAGCAATCTCTGGACTTCCTGGCTCTCACTGAGACCTGGATCACACCAGACAACACATCTACCCCTGCCGCTCTCTCCTCTGCCTTCTCCTTCAGCCACACACCTAGGCCCACTGGCCGGGGTGGTGGTACTGGTCTACTCATCTCCCCCAAATGGAGTTTTTCTCTCTACCCGCTTCCACTGTCTACACCACTGTCTTTTGAGCTTCATGCTGTGACGGTTACCCATCCGGTTCAACTGAACATTGTTGTTCTCTACCGTCCACCTGGTTCCCTGGGAGACTTCTTGGAAGAATTAGACGTCCTCCTATCAAATTTCCCAGAAAACGGCCCTCCTCTCATTCTTCTAGGTGACTTCAACATCCAGACCGAGAAGTCATCTGACCTGGTGCTCCTACTATCTTCCTTCGCTCTCTCACTCAGTCCTTCACCTCCGACTCACAAGGCTGGAAATCATCTTGACTACATTTTCACCAGAAACTGCGCAACATCTAACCTCACTGTAACTCCACTTCACGTCTCAGACCACTTCTTTATCTCCTACTCTCTCCCACTCTTGGGAACTGACAACCCTCCCACAGCAACAGACTCTGCACCTATCCGTCGCAACATTCGCTCCCTCTCTTCCTCCTCTCTGGCCTCGTCTGTTCTGTCAGCCCTTCCTTCAACTGACTCTTTCTCACTCATGCATCCTAACTGTGCCACAGACACTCTCCTCTCTACTCTGTCCTCCTCTCTTGATTCTCTCTGTCCTCTTACGACACGTAAGGTTCGCAATTCCTCTCCGGCTCCGTGGTTGTCAGACCCGGTCCGTGCCCAGAGAGCCACTTTGCGAGCATCGGAAAGGAAATGGCGAAAATCCAAACACGCAGACGACCTGCACGCCTATCACTCTCTTCTCGCCTCCTTCTCTGCCTCTATCTCTGCAGCCAAAAGCCTGTTCTACCAATCCAGAATTGAATCTTCTTTCTCTAACCCCAAAAAACTCTTCTCCATTTTTTCCAACCTCCTTGACCCCCCCTCTCCTCCTCCTCCCTCCACCCTTCTACCGAACCACTTTGTCGACTACTTTACTAAAAAGATAGATGACATACGCTCCTCATTCACTGATCCCCTGCCCATAACTACATCTCCATTAACATTATCCGCCTCCCCTTCACTTTCCTCTTTCACCCCTCTGTCCCCCAACCAAGTTCTTACCTTGGTATCCTCTGCCCGCCCAACCACCTGCCCCCTTGACCCCATCCCATCTCACATCCTCCAGTCTATTGCTCCTGACCTTCTTCCCTTTCTCACCCATCTAATTAACACCTCCCTCTCAACTGGTTGTTTCCCTAACTCTCTGAAGGAGGCAAGAGTTAACCCTCTCCTGAAGAAACCCACTCTCGACCCGTCAGAAGTCAACAACTACAGACCTGTCTCTCTCCTTCCCTTTCTTTCCAAAACCCTGGAGCGAGCTATCTTCAACCAAGTCTCCTCCTTCCTCCACCAGAACAACCTTCTGGACCCTCACCAGTCTGGATTCAAGGCAGGCCACTCAACAGAGACTGCCCTCCTTGCTGTCTCAGAGCAGCTTCACACTGCGAGAGAAGCCTCTCTCTCCTCTGTCCTTATCCTTCTGGACCTTTCTGCTGCCTTTGACACAGTGAACCACCAGATCCTCATCTCCTCCCTCCAGGACCTGGGTATCTCAGGCACTGCGCTCTCCCTCCTCTCATCCTACCTCAGTGATCGGACCTACCGGGTAACCTGGAGAGGATCTGTGTCTGAACCTTGTCCTCTCACTACTGGGGTCCCTCAAGGCTCAGTCCTCGGTCCTCTCCTCTTCTCCCTGTACACCAACTCTCTTGGCTCCGTCATTCGCTCGCATGGCTTTTCCTACCATAGCTATGCTGATGACACCCAACTGATCCTCTCGTTTCCACAATCGGAAACACAGATAGCAGCACGAATCTCTGCTTGTCTGACTGACATTTCACAATGGATGTCCGCACACCACCTGAAAATTAACCCTGACAAGACGGAATTACTTTTCCTTCCAGGAAAAGTCTCCCCCACTCACAACCTGACGATTACTTTCAACAACTCAGTCTTGGCCCCGACCCCGACTGCCAGGAACCTCGGTGTGACCCTTGACAGTCAACTCTCCCTGACTGCCAACATTACCGCAACAACTCGTTCCTGTAGATTCATGCTGCACAACATCAGGAGAATACGTCCACTTCTCACCCAGAAGGCGGCACAGGTTCTCGTCCAGGCTCTGGTCATCTCGCGCCTAGACTACTGCAACTCCCTCCTGGCGGGTCTACCTGCTGGTGCCATCCGACCGTTGCAGCTCATCCAGAATGCAGCAGCTCGACTGGTCTTTAACCTCCCGAAATTCACCCACACTACTCCGCTCCTCCACGACCTTCACTGGTTACCGGTGGCCGCCCGCATCCGCTTCAAAACATTGGTACTGGCGTACCGTGCAACGAACAGATCTGGTCCAGTCTACATCCAGGACATGGTAAAACCTTACACCCCAACTCGTGCGCTCCGCTCGGCTTCTGCCAATCGGCTTGTAGCTCCGTCACTGCGAGCTAAACACTCAACAAAGTCTCGACTGTTCTCTGTCCTGGCTCCTCGATGGTGGAATGAGCTCCCCATTGACATCAGAACAGCAGAAAGTCTCTACATCTTCCGTCGCAAACTAAAAACACATCTTTTCCGACTATACCTTGAATAAAGGAAGTAGCACTTTAGTAGCACTGAAATGGCTCTTACTGATAGCACTTTGTAGTTGAACTTTTTGTCGAAATTGTACCTTCTTGATTCTTGTTGTTCTGATTCTTGTATGTAACCGTAGAATGCACTTATTGTAAGTCGCTTTGGATAAAAGCGTCAGCTAAATGAAATGTAATGTAATGTAAAAAAATGTAACACAATCAGAGCGTTAACACAATCAGAGCGTTAACACAATCAGAGCGTTAACACAATCAGAGAGTTAACACAATCAGAGAGTTAACACAATCAGAGCGTTAACACAATCAGAGCGTTAACACAATCAGAGCGTTAACACAATCAGAGAGTTAACACAATCAGAGAGTTAACACAATCAGAGCTTTAACACAATCAGAGCGTTAACACAATCAGAGCGTTAACACAATCAGAGCGTTAACACAATCAGAGCGTTAACACAATCAGAGCGTTAACACAATCACAGCATTAACACAATCAGAGCATTAACACAATCAGAGCATTAACACAATCAGAGCATTAACACAATCACAGCATTAACACAATCACAGCATTAACACAATCACAGCATTAACACAATCACAGCATTAACACAATCACAGCATTAACACAATCAGAGCATTAACACAATCAGAGCATTAACACAATCAGAGCGTTAACTTCCACTGAACAAGTCTTTTGATTTCACACAGGACATGCACAGCTGACTCCTTGGTGAAAGTCCTATGTTTGTTTGAGCCATGCACCTTTTTATTGTGCAGTTGTTGTGCATGTAAAGCTGTAATAGTGTCGACCTGCAGAGGAGGAAGTCGCTTTCCCTTTGTGTGTGTTATTATCCGAGCTCCTCCTTGATTTGAAAGGAGGTCACATAACTGATTGCAACATTTATATATTTGCAGTATTACGAAATTGGGTGTTTTTGGCAACTTTACACACACAAATATGAAACTTTTCACACAATTCTGAAAAGCTTAAAGCTTGTGCATCAACAAAAAGACTCTGATTGCTAAACTTCAAAATAAGAGTTTCACTCAAATCCACCATGGCTGACATGTTGAGGACTGCCCCTTTAAGGACCTCACTTTTAAATGTCTCCAGTCTCGGCAGATTTAAGGCTGTTGTGATGGATTTTATTTGCAGAACTAAGGGAGGGGAAGCCAAAACAAAAGAAGAAGTTTGTGTCGTGATTTATGTCCTTTAGTGACGGGTCGTGTTTCACCGCTCCACCATATATTTGGTACCTTACGAATCTGACAAGAATGCCAAAGATACCAAAGATATCGTCTGAGTTTGTGATAACGGACCCCCTCCGTGTCTATACTCGTTTATTCCTTCTCGGCAGCGACAGCCAGACCTGCGTCGCAGACCCAGACCGACACAAGAACCACCGCCCGCTGATCCTGGAGTCGGGCGACAGCTCCGCCAAGACCGGCCGCCCGGTCCAGCCGAGGCCGCCCACGGAGACCTGCAGCCCCAATGAGACGCCTTCATAAAGCACCCCGTCCTCGGATGTCACCCGTCCGGGTGCAGCGCCGGGCCGGGACTTCCTCTGAGGCCCGGAGACTCCGAGGCGAGGCCTTGGAAAAACTGTCGGAGCCGGACACCAACAAAGAAAACACAGAATTACTTTGGTGTTATTTAGAGAGGTGGAGAAAACTGAATTTCTTTCTTTTTGTGGCTCTGTTTGTGCTTTGCCTGTTAAAATGATAAGTATGCCGAGAGTGTGAATTATCGCCCTGTCTGGTTCTTTCTCTCTCTCTCCCACAATGTGTGTGTTGAATTGCTTTTTTTTTTGTGCAGAATCTATTCTTTGCATAAAACATTTTCTTTGGGGACTCGGGGGTTGGGGGGGGGGGGGGGGGGGGGGGGGGGGGGGCTGATGATGGATGACTGCCCAGGTCTGATTCCCCAGAAGATCGTTGAACCGGCGTGTGTGTCATTGCGGGTGTCGGCGTAGATCACGTGTTCAGGTGTGCGTCCTCCGAAACGATGGCGTCTGCAGCCGGCTTCGGCATCTACATGCAGGAAGTGGAAACGCTCGAATCTCCGAGGGGCGTGAATGCAACTGGCCTCGCCTCAACCTCGATCTGCTGCTAGTTTTTTTTATTTTTTATATATATATTTTTTTGGACTCCACACTCGGCCTCAATATTCCAGCCAACCAAATCGCTGTCTAGAAATATATTCCTCTCTACTCCGGTGCTGGTGTCAGCATCGTGCTTTAATGCATTTGCCCTGCAGGAAAACAGCAGGTATCTTCCCTTTCTTCTCCTTTTTCCCTCCCATGTATTCTTTTGATGTTTATCGTGTTGGGATTTTAATCATGTTAAAACTGACAAGTAGTGCAGCATGAAGGCATTTACCTTATCCCTGCTAAGTCAGGGGGGATCCAGAGGACCAGCATCATTTGAAGTGATTTCAGGGGAAAGTGATGCCGACCCAAAAGGGGTTTTTCAAGGACTTTTCTTTTTTTAATATTTATTCCTCCTAAAAAAAAACAACATCTTCAAGCCTCCCCACCTGCTAGCAGAGACAGAAACAGCCCTATATTCTCGGCACAGGTGAGGACGATAATGAGGAGCAGGACTGATGGGTACCAGCACCCACCAAGGAGAAGGTTATTTACATTAATTTCAACTTTATTTAAAAGGGACAATGCACATTAATTAACATTTTTTGTTTACACTCAAAATGTAAATGCGCCAGAGTTAGCTAAGAAGCTATTTTTCATCTGTAGTCCCTTGGCAGGTCAACACAACATCATGGTACACAAATAAAATACATGAAAAAATACAAGACGAATTAAAAAACTAAATAAATAATAATAAGTACAATAGAACGATGGGCAGTACCTACTGTTGATGATTGCAGTTGTGAGTGTTTTTAATCCATTTCTTAAGTTTAAATTTAAATGATAAGTAGCTGGTGCTCTCTCTGAGTTCAGTAGGGAGGCAGTTCCAGTAATTTGAGGCCCGTACGGAGAAGACTGTTTGACTAAACTTACTTCGCCTATACTGTACAGCACAGTCTCCCCTGGTAGCTGCCCTAGTTGCCCTACCACTGCTGTTCTTCTGTTGTATAAATTCACCCAGTGATGGAGGTGCAAGCCCATGTAAAATTTTGAAAATGAGGCAGGCATCTCGATAATGTAAGAAACTATTAAAATTGAATAATTTGTATTTAGTAATAATATTGCAATGGTGGTGACTGGTAGGTTTTCGATCTAATATTTTTAAAGTTTGCTTATAAAGTGTTTCTATTGGTTTAAGAGTTGTAATGTTTGCTTGGGACCAGCTTGTGAAACAGTATGATATGTGTGAAAAAATCATGGCATGCATAAATAGTTTGGCTGCCTCTGTTGTTAAATATGGCCTAATGTGTCTGAAGTTAGCCATATTATATCTGATGGTATTAGCCACTTTTTTAACATGCTTTTTAAAATTCAAATTAGAATCTAGAATAATACCAAGGTATTTAAAATCTGACACTACCATGATTTTTTCTCCTTCTATAAAAACATCAGCCTGTTGTACATTTGTGGACCTCTTAGAAAAGAACATACACACTGTTTTGTTAATATTAAGATGTAGATCTGACATTTTTAGCCAGGTAGAAACATGCACCAGTGCTTCGGTTAATTTAGTTGTAGCCTGTTGTTTGGTCTTAGTATGCAAATAAATAACTGTATCATCTGCATACATTTGTATATTAACAGATTGACAAACTGTAGGCAAGTCATTAATGTACAAGCTAAACAAGATAGGGCCCAATACTGACCCCTGGGGTACACCAATATTACAGTCGAGGTAAGGAGAATAAGAATTACCAATATGTACGCTCTGTTTCCTATAAGTTAAATATGATTCCATCCATTTCATGGCCTCATCTGAGAAATTAAAAAAGGATAATTTTGATAATAGTATCTGGTGATTCACAGTGTCGAAAGCTTTCTTGAGGTCCATTTACACAGTAAAGTGGGTTCATTCAGAACCAGGAAGTATTGGGGCCACGCCGGCCTCAAGGAACCGGGGCCCCGCTCCTCCGAGGAGTCAGAGGTGCAGATTCATTAAAAATACATTTGTGACAGCAGAGTAACAAATGGCGGTGCCTCTGCTCGGTTCCTGTACTCCTCCCCGTGGTCATTCATCATCTGCTCTCGTGGAACTACCGGGTCCAACGCTCGCTGTTCATTATTCTCTCCGTCTCTGCTGCTCCCTCACCTGCTGAAGGGAAACCCCCCCCCAAGGTTATTTCACTCCAGGAAAAATAATTCCCCCCTTCTCTTTCGGAGGGGGGGAACATTGGGAAAACATTAAAGATAAGATAGAATGAAAGTTTAATTATCTCTTTGGTGAAATTGGGTCACTGATGGAAGAAGAGAGTGTGACATTAAGAATAATACAATTAGAGCAAATAGCAGATTGAGGATGAAACCACACATGGTTATATAATGAGGCTGAAGATACAGTTAAGAGTCTTAATTATGCGACTGTGCAGGACTGCTATTGGCTCCGAAGACTTTACTGACTACTCACAGATCTATTTTAAATTTGGTTTATGGATTTGTGGGTTTTAAACAAGATGAGAGTAAAGTGGGTCTGTTTTCAGAAAGGAGGATTAACATGTTAAGTGGATATATGGATTCAAAGGAAAACCTAGATTTTTCTACAGAACTCGTGTATTGCAGCTTAACATGATCCTGACACACAACTGGTCCCAGGACAGTTTTAGAGGTTTTATATGTTTGCTCAGTTGTTTACTTCAGATAAGAAGATTGACGCCATTCTTGTGTCTGTGTGGTAAAAAAAAAAGGCCGCAGCCAGCTAGCGTAGCTTAGCTTAGCATAAGGACTGGAAATAGGGGGAAACAGCTAGCCCAGCTCTGTAATCACTGTAATGTTACCTATTGGTTTGTGGACTGCTGTTTTGAAGCCTTGAGTTCAGCATTATGGCCGTCGCCATCTTGGTTTTTGGCCGTCGCTGTCTTGGCTTTTTGCAAATTCTCCGAACAGATTTTCCTTCTTTGTTTTCTTTCGTTACCAACATATCAAACCAACCACTTCCTCGCCTGATGCCGGGGGACGTCTTGACCTCCTTCTCTGCTGTCTGCTGGACTGGACGGGTAATTGGAATCAATTTCGATGCCGTTATCGGCGGTGACAGATGCACGAGGCCGTTGTGTGAAAAGGTCAAGGGTCGAGAGGAACCTCCCGGGGGATCCGCGATGCTCGACACATACAAATATCATTCCTGAATCAATCTCACATGTGGACACAGGTTTAATCTCTGAGGGCGTTTATGACTCTTTCTGGTAGTTTGCTGCCACCGAGCAGCTGCAGGTGGAGGTTAAGTAAGAAGACTTTCACTCCATCACTTTGTTGACTGAGCTCTTCATCCAGGATTATTTCCTCTGGGAAGCTAAACTCAATTAGAGGCATGCAAGTCAAAGCATGTCAATATTTGTATCGCTCACCTCCTCCCCATGCTGTATAATTAACCCCTGAGTCAACGCAAAGGATCTTCCTTTGACCCCAGCAGCTCGGAGGGTCATATTTTTACTCCCACCCTCTTGTCCGACAAGGAGAAAACAAGCTATTTGCATTTATTTGTCTAAAAACATGTATATATGATATTAAATATGATATTCAGGAGGCATTGTCACTTCGTTTTCTGAGAATCAAGAAAGAAAACAGAGGATTGATTGTATCGTATAATATTATATGAGATAAATAAGATAAGATAAAAGTCACTTAAGTGCCAGTGCCACAATCCACATGCACAGATAGAGTACAGATATATGGTAAATAACTGTTAAATTAAGGTTGTATGACTTGGATTATGATATCGTTTTTTACATTTATGTAGTTTAAATTGATAAAGAGGCAAAATACGATGAATCCTGCAGCACATATTGAAAGGCTCAATGTTATTTTCATCAGTATCTTGTCATATGAGCATTGGATTTTCTACATTCTGCTCATGGAGGGTGCCAGAAACAAACATCATACTATTATTCTTAAAAAAATAAATCCATTGTCCAATTTGATTGCAGAAATGGTCACCTGGAGATGCTCTAAATGAGACGTTACTTATTGTTGTGCAGCGTGCCGTCCTGACGCACACAGATTGTTTTTTTCAAAGCCTCTCCGGGGATCGTCCCTAATGCAATAACAGAGCTGACAAATTGAGTTCCTTTTATTGCAGCGAGTCCTCGACTCGGAGGGATCGCAGGTGAGAGCCTGAGGACGTGTCAGACCTGCATGCAGGACTCAGGAGAGGCCGCCCGGCAGCTCCGTATTAATCAACAGCTTGTTGGGCTGCGGGCCACCCCCCCTCGCCATCTTCACCTCCTCCTCCTCGTCTTCCTTCTCACAGCCATGGCCTCCTTTCTGCATCAGCACAGCATGAAATGAGCCATTAACACACAGGTTACTCATTCATTACCATCTCTGCCTCACGCTTCCTGCTTCAGTATATTATGAACAAGAAAAAAAACATAATTGATTATGTTACCTTGCTTTTTGGCTGAAATACCTGAACATCTTGCATGGGTTGGAGTAATTAAATGAACTTCAATTTTAGTTATGAGAAACTGTGGTTGAAGTGCCTGGAAAATTACAGCAGCACATGCACTTGTTCCCCTTTACTGTTTGAGAGGGTCCTTCAGTTTCCTGGCCAGCGATTGGCTGATTCTCTACCAGCTGACCTGCAGCGAGGCCGATAACCAGCACAGTGGAGTGTGAAGACATGAGTGCAAATAGCTGCTGGATTAACACATGAGAAACGTTGTTGTTCTTTATTTCCTTTTTTGTGTTGTATAAAAACATATGTTGTCCTGAGTCCTAGTTTACAAAAAGTCTGATTAATAGAGTTAAAACAAGTTTCCAATTCCTTTTCTAGTACTATACCAGTGATATTACAAGAAAAGAAGAAGACATTTTAGTTGATTGGTTATTCTTTTATCTTTGGAAACTTTCTTCATAATGAAAGTTAAATTATATGTTTGCTTGGACACATTTTGATCATCCTCAGCTGACAAAAAGACTCACAGCGTTAAGCTAGCAATTCATGTCATTTAATTGATGAAGATGATCAAAGTGGAACATTTTAGCACCACATGAGATAACTTACTGAGAAAATATTGGGTTTATTATTCCGACATGTTGGACCCATAAAATAAAGTATTCATATTCAATGTCAATGTGTGATTTTTATTCCAGTTTGTAGTTCAGTACTTTTGTGAAACTTGTTAATACTAAGAATCACACTTCATCTACTTTAAGGAATTATAATTATCATATCTAACATTGCTGTCGACAGCCTCCCTGAGAATGAGCACAGGCTTTGGTGCTTCCAGAAAAGTTGGATGTGTAACCTTTAATAATTAATAATTAATTTAGTAATAGACTTTACGTTCATGCTTCTCCACAAAGGCCCACGAGGCACGAGCGGTGTGCACAAACAAGCGGCGAGGCTCTCACCTCAAGGACTCAACCCACTGCCTACACGTCTGAGGACAATAGGGCATTCAGGCTAACCAGAGTTAATGCTTTGCAACAATGAAAGCCACCGGGGACAGAAACCTTGACTGCACATTCACATTCTGTGTGTTACTCAGATACTTTCATGTAAATTAAATCAGGTGTTGTTATGTTCCAGGTGCACGTTACCACTACAATTACTCCAATAATACTTGTAATTATTATTATTTTGTAAAGCTTTTTAACATTTCCGTGTCACTTTAAGTCAAGTGCTTTGGTGGTGCGTGTTGTACCGACTGAAGTGGTTCAATGTTTGGCACTCACTGAAAAGCTGGTTTGGCTCCTGTGAATATGCATAGTAGGAAAAGGAGGAGGAAAAAAGGAGGATAAAAGTCTTGTCTTGTTGGATAAATAAAAGTACGGCCAAAAAAAAAATAGAAACGAGAGCGAGTAGAAATATGTGTGACCAAGAAAAGAGAAGAAGTATAGGAGAAAAATCCATAAGTAGTCAGAATGCGTCACATAACTGTGCAGATGTAAATGTCACGTGAGTCCTGTAGTTTATCAGGAAAGCTTCATGAACAGATGTTCTACATCGACCTTTATTTTCAAGACCAAAAAAAACCCAACAACAAACACTCTCATGTTGGAGAACCAAAACAAAATGTAACAGTATGAATCATAAAAATAAGAAAAAGGTGCCGCCAACAAAACATGCATACTAGCTGATGATTATAAGATGCTAAGTCATAATTATGAGAAACTATCTCATAAATATGAGATGCTAAGTCATAATTATGATTTACAGGATCTAAACGGGCTTCCATAGTATCAACACTGTATTTAATCTGTATTTATTTCACATTTTACACTTATCTATGTTGCAGTGACTCGTGTATCACATCAGACCCTCCTGACTTGCCGTACTATCGTAATCCTGGTGCAATGGGGGTCAGCGGTCTTAAGAAAGTTTGGGAATACAGATCTTAAGGACTGGAGATCCCCCTTTGCAACAGCTGGATCATTTCCCTCGCTACAGCGTGACCAACATAGTTGCCACATGTCCGCTCCGTCATGGAGATCATCCTGATTGTGAAACAGGAAGTAAAACAATCCAAAGGATGCAATCAGCTGACCCCGCTGCCACAGTGTTGGCTCTGCTTGACTCTCTAACCGCTGCAATAAACGACGTGCAAAATTACACAAAGAATATTTAATGTGAGGGATGGAAACCCTTCATTAAACATTAGTGATGTGACACACTGTCTCAGTACATAACAGATCAACAGCTCTCAGATTTATTTATTTATTACATTACAAAATTAGTGTTTGTTGCTCGAGGCCCTTCAGGTAGATGACAAAAGCTATAAAAGTGAGACTTTTCTTTTAATGCACAGTTGATAAAAAATCTTCATTTTTATTCTTTTTTTCCCCCTCAAAACTCAATGTTTTAATGTGATTTTCATAGTAAATATGACTTTGCATAGGTCAACATCAATGGTTTGGAGGTCTCGCTCCGTCATGAGAAGAAAGATCTCGAACTTTATTTTGGTCCTTCACCTCAAACATCACAGCTCTTGTGAGTAGAAGAAGTACGAACGGCACAAGGCGGCTCCTGAAGGCACCACGCTGAACCTTCACGTTCTCTTGTGTTAAGAATGGGTTGTACCGTAAAGCAAAGAGTAACAGGACAATAATAATTACATTTACTGCCGATCACAAAGAGAAACAGACAAGAGGTCTAAGTAAGTAAGTGCCACATTTGTAAAAAAAAAAAAAAAAAGACTCACACAGCAAAGAAAACTGACCCAACTGCTCCATTTAACACCGCCCTACTAAAAATAGGAGGCAACAACTGTAACACAGCAGGGGTGATGTGCCGGCTCAGCAGAAAAGCACTACATACAACCTTTGAAGAACACATTTAAATGGGTTTAATTTCGGCATATTCCATTCTGAAACCCCAAACAGAGCTAATGATTTAGCATAACATAAAGTATTCACTTTGCCGTCAGTGCAATCCGTATGAAGGACCGCCCACCGGGCCACGGTGCTGCTGCAGAAAGAAACGCCAAACTCTGCATTGTTCACCGCCTGCTCCTCTCAGTATGCCCGGACGGCCGGTTTGCTGTCCTGGGCCTGGTTGAAGGGATTCGCCGGCGGGGTGGGCTCGTCCTGTTGGTCGATGGACTGGTAGGCCTCTCTGTTGCGTGACACGGAGGGGAAACCTGCGGAGACGAGCCAAAAGTCTTCAACACGCACTCGATGGTTTGTAAATCACATCTGCTTTGGGGATCGCCGCGGCTCGGATGTTGCAGTCTGCACATTTAAACTCTGCACAAACAGCTTCCTCCTCCCTCGTTATCTGGACTTGAGCATCTGGCCCCCTCTGGATATGGATTACACTGTTGGAAGCCGTCTTTGCCGACAGACAGTGAAGCACACGCGGCCTGTGATGGACGACGGGTTGAGAAATTAGCAAATTACATTCAAGGGAACGTCTTTAAGTGGCTCTGAGATTCCTCCCCTTCCATCACTCTCCTTTTACATCCACTACCGTCTGATTGGCTGCTTGCTGTGCAGATAATTGAAATGGACCACAGGAACACAAAGGGGTTCGTAGCTGATCTTTCTGATACTGAAAGCCTGTGAATACAAGTTCCTGGCTGCCCTGTACTTTGTGTACACATGCTTCATAATGAATTCTAGGAGGGCGGTACACTAATCCATCTGGAAAGTCTTAAAAGACTCACTATGATGCTGTAAAACAAACTCGGACACGGACGGAATACTAATGGCGTCTTTTTGGAAGTTCAAAGACCTCCAGAGTCCTAGAGCCGTGACCAACATGCACATATTAAAGTATTAAAGCTAATCAAACATGCACTTCCATTGAATAGGGTTTGGATAATATGCAAGTATATAATATATATATTAATTTTACTAAGAATGCACAACTGATATCAATTTATTATTTTATTTTAAAGCATAAGAAACACATGGATTATTCTTTTTTTTTAAAGTGTCGTGCTTCTAAACAAGCCTCCAATAACGTACGTCTTACTCGGAGTGTGCATTTCAAACGGGTCACATTCATTGTTTATTATAAGTCATCATTACTTTAATTAGGCTGATTTGAGAATGTGCACCATCATGCAGCTCTGCTTTAAATATATGCAGACAGACTACCCGAACACAAATGAGGTGTCTGGAGAGTCAAAATATGAATAATACATAGATGCAAACTTTCACAAACATACAAACTCACATAATACAATAGACATAAATATAAACATACTGACAAACACAACAATGCACATAGGAATGGGAGGGCAATGAAGACTGATGGAGGTGGGAATTGACAGATTTAATTCATATAAATCACTAAAAAGAGAAAGATGGACAACAGAAGATTAACAACAGAATAATTGGGAAATAAATAAATAAAAAGTCAGTTTCTTTTTTTGTCCTGCTGCCTGATGTGTGCTCTTACTTCCTGTGTGGGAGGGGATGGAAGAGGATGATTGGAGAGGAGAAAATGGTAAAAGGGAAGAAGCCGGGAATCAATAGCGGCGGCAAATAAAGGCACTGTCAGCGCTATCCGTTGTACATCGACTGTCCACGGAGGTCTCTAAGTCTGAGAGGTCAAAGGTCAGCAGAGAGGAGAAAAGACACAAGACAAACAGTCAAATCATAACAGGAAACACATGAGACATGACACATGACAGACTGTGAGGGTGAGCGTGATGACATGCAAGAGGAGAACAGGGAGATGTAGGTTTAGACAGATTCTTGCACATTAATGGGCGTCGCCAAGAGCCTGCCGAACATTAAGGGGAAGGCACTGCAGGCCCTAAACAGTCTGCTAAGCCCCGCCCTCCTCCAGCTACTGATGCCACGGCTGTCAAGCTTTAGCTTCTAGATCGGTTCGTATAACAGTGATGGATATGGGACCACTCAAAGTTACAAGGGATTTCTGGGCCCATGATTTTGAACTGCAGGTATTTGCAGTACGGAAGCCCCAATTGGGTTCAAACATTCTTTTTAATATCGTTATCTCGAGATCACGAGTTAATTATGTCATTAAAGGAACAACCTTTGTTTTCTCAAGATAAATAATTAGTTTCCTTACAGTACGATGTTTGGGCCAAATCATCCAACGGTAAAAGTATTCAAACCGTCCTAAACCCTAAACCCTAACCCCAGATCCTACTGTGGAGGGATAATATAAGTCTGTATATTCTGTTATATTCTTGTCTATGAAAATGCTCAGGTTACTCAGAATAACATAATGATGCTATAGTTTTCTCTGGTAAATGTTTGTCTGTCTAGACTAGATACACGCCTGTCACAACACACGCCTGTTATCAGTTGCACGCCTCAGTCTTGTGAGAAAAGGGGAGGACATGTGATGCTCCTCCTCCTTGACAGGTTAGAGCCAATCAGATGTTAGGATGATGCGATGGAACCTGCGACGAAAACCTGTGTATGAAAGGGCCGAACATCCGGTTGTTGTTGAAGTTTGTTTCGCTCTCAACCTGCGTGTTGGCGAAACATATCCCTGTTCTTGCAGTTGCAGCGCTTATACTTTGATGTGATCAGAGAAATAAATCTACCAAAATGAGAGACGTTGTTCGGCTGAATTCTTCCGGAGGCTCCATCAGGCATCCAATAATTGGTGACCCCGACGTGATGCTGCAAAGCTGCAAAGTAACACCACAAAATAATGATGCTAGCTAACTAGCCTCGAAGATAACTACCTCATATACCGACTATCGCTCATACACACTGCTTCAGCTGTGCCTAATAATAGCAACACTTGAGCAATGTTCAGGGGACAAACAGCCACCGTTGTATTTAGCGACATAGAAATAAAAACACAGAACCCGGAGGGATTCAAACCGCCGTAAGAGGGCCGCCAATCAAATGAATCAACCAGGCTTCTCACTCACATGCACCTGATTGCTGGGTTTCCCACAGTGCTCGTTGCAGCGGGGCGCCGCGCTAACGGCGGCTACGCAATCAGACGGCAATTAAAACACACGTCGTCGGAAACAAACATTAGCTGCACTCATCAGTCACCACGCAGCCAATCACGGCCTAATGGATGTACCTGCTGCGGGTCTCTGGCGTTAAGAGTAAAACCACAGATTAATCAATATTCAATTATCCTTCAAACAAGGCTGGTTGCAACACGGGAGGAATTTCATTACTTTCCCCCCCAGATGGTGTCGTGTGTTAAATTCCTATTTTTGCCGGTAAAATGACAGATAATGATGAATCAAACGTCCCACCTCCTGGTTTATTTTCGTCACTTCTGTTGTTCTTGTTCTTTTTATGAAGCCAAGAGTTTCACTCCATGAACTGCAGATGATGAATACAGACATGTGCGGTTTCGTCCATATGGATGAAGCCACGAGTGAGGATTTTCAAGGATTTTCAAAGGACGTCACAGCTCAGTGGGATTCCTGATGGGAACGCTGTCGGCAGAGAGAGTCCAAGTCCCCAAAATCAATGGCCACACACGGCCAATCTAAGAGCTCCTCTTGAGTTCCTCATGACCAGTCAATGGAAGAAGTGCACTTAACTCACAAAATCTCTATTTCTGTAAACAAACATTCTCCGTTTTGCTGTTTTTCCATCACGGCCGATGAATTATCTCAAGTTTCTTTTCATCCTGGTGGTCCGGATGAGCTGCGGCTCAGATGTTTTGCTTCATTTCAAAGTCTTGTGACTGCAACTAATTTGTGTGACTGTGGCATCAACTACCGGTGGTAAAGCACAGAGGCCTCCCAGTGTGCGCTGCACTTGGCAGGCCGTTCATGGCGAACAGCTTAGAACAACATGGCGAGCGGCTCGGAGCGCCTCTGGGATCATTTTTATTTATTTTCTTTGTGGGGAGAAAACCTCAGATATTTCTCAATGCTTCTGAGATGATGCATGTACTAGATGAAACCTTCTTTTCTCATGTAATGAGTTATTTTCTGTGTCATCTGCTCCTCAAACAGGGAAATTAGATCCCACTTGCATGATTACACAGAAAAGACATTTCCACTTTAGGAATCGTATTTTTGGGAAGCGTTTGAATTCCCGTCGACGTCTTTATCAGAGCCGAACGTCCGTTTCTTCCTCATAACCAGCCTTATGGTGGCAAATAATCCCTTCCTCAAAAGTCAGCGAGCTCCTCGTGTTACTGTACTTGACCCACTTTGCAGCGCTTACCAAAGTTGACGTTGTAATCCCCGCCCCGCTCGCGGTACATCTGGTACACGAAGAAGCAGGACGCGGGTTTGAGCAGCAGGCTGAGGATGGCCATTCCCGCGCTGAAGCGGAAGCGGTTTTCTAAGACGTCGTCATTGACCGGGTAGAAGATCCCAAAATGCACAATGTCGGTCAATATCGTCAAGACCAGCCCCAACAGGAACTAGAGGGAGGGGCCACAAGGAGAGATAACACGCCTCATCAGCCACAGGAAGAGATGCATGCAGCAAACCGTGTGTGGAAAACAAAAAAGAGAGATTTCTGGGAGTGGGAGTCAGAATAAAAAATATAAAAAAAATAAGAAAGAAAACATTTTAAAATGCATCTGTTACCTTTTTATTATCTGGAACAAACAAATTAGTATTACGGGATGAGCGATAATGCTCCAAAAAACTGGAATGATGATTAATTGACGATCGATCAGAATCTTTTTTTTTTGCATTTGTCTTTTTATGTGAATTTATTGTATTGTTTATTTTTTTTTTTATTATTATTTCAGACGCTTGGGAAATTGAAGCCTGGAGTTATTGGTATTTATATTGTTTTTGAGAATTTGAATACGTTTATTTAATTTGTTTGTTTGAATACCGTCATAATGATGATGGGTATAAATAAACACATATTAAAATGTACTCTGTTTTGTCTTTCTGCTGCAAAAAAGAAAATTGAAAAGGATCAAATAAACTGAGCACAAATGACACCAATTGGAAAAAAATAATGATAGTTACATTTTAAAGTACAGATTCTACTGATAATACCAAAATATTTTGCGGACATTGACATTGCATACTATTAAAACAACTATATATTATGCCGTCTAAGGACACTTTCCTAAACAGAAATGAATGCCAACGTCTTCACAACTCTATATTTCCACTCTTTAAAAGCTCTTTTCCTTCATTACTCGCTCTACAACATCGTCACCCAAACCATAAATCACGAGCCGTTTGCTGCCACTCGTCAGCAGGTGTCAAAAAAGTTTGTGTCCTGTGGAGGAGTAACCGTCTTTACATTACGCTGATTTATATCCCACATTAACTAAAACACCCACTGCACCGTGACCGCTGCTCTAAGACTCCCTCAATGGGATGCTATCACATCGCCCTAGATTGCACGGACAAATAAGTTAGCACGGATACGCATTGCTGTGCCTATAGTTAGCCTCCTGCAGCAGTCACATGACACAGGGACTGCAGCCGGCGTGGAGGCAGCAGGAGGCGGAGACTGCAGCCGGCGTGGAGGCGGAGACTCACCATGAGCACGGCGTCGATGGAGTCCCTCTGGGCGATGGCCCAGACGCCAACGGCCAAAACAGTGAAGTTCCCCGAAGCGAAGGAGATGGGGAGCCACGACATGCAGCCCCTGCAGACACACACACACACACACACACACACACACACACACACACACACACACACACACACACACACACACACACACACACACACACACACACACACACACACACACACACACACACACACACACACACACACACACACACACACACACACACACACACACACACACACACACACACACACACACACACACACACACACACACACACACACACACACACACACACACACACACACACACACACACGTATCGTATTTGCAAGAGTACACACGTATGGGACGTGGAGGGGAAAGAGCAGGCCTGAATCATGGTGGTGAATCATGAGTGTGTGTGTGTGTGTGTGTGTGTGTGTGTGTGTGTGTGTGTGTGTGTGTGTGTGTGTGTGTGTGTGTGTGTGTGTCAGAAGAGGAGAGAAATTCCTCAGGTTTGTGGAAAAAAAAACGCTGCTTCCACTCACCATACTGTCAGCAGCCAGTGCACCAGGACTATGGCCTAGGACAGAGGACACGCGTTAGAGGGAAAGAAAATATATATTTTAATACTTTTCTGTGGTCACGGACACTTCAGGGTTCAATTCTGACAATCCTTTGATCGTTTATCAACTAAAACCTCCAAACATTCAGTTGCTCCAGATTCTCCTCGGTGAGAATTTATTGTTTTATGTCTTTAGAAACTGAAACCTTTTGTGTTTTGGACGATAGTTGGACAAAAAAAAAAGGACATTTTGAAGGAATCTCTCTGCACTTTTCTTAAAGAAAGATAATAAAGATGAGTTTCTACTTGGAGTGACCGTTGGCTGCAGCCTGAGTTCAGGCTGTGGACTCACACACACATCAGAGCATGAAACTGCAAAACTAGAAACATGTGATCAATCCGCCGTAAAGTGAGAAGCGGCATCAAGGTGATCGATTTCACGGCTCCACATAATTTCTGGTTCGCATACATTTTATGAAATTACGAGTCTGAGAAGTTCACAATTTTTCCCTCCAGAAAAATCAGAGCGAGTCCTTTCCTGGCTCTGCACATCACATGTTTGAGTCCCAGTTTCTGGGCTCTGATTAAGAGTTTTAAAAACTCTTTTTAGCCTTTAAGGCATGGTTGTATTAACTCATTACTTTAAGATTAATTCTACAATACTAAATCAGAAACTTCTGACCAGCTCTTGTTATGTGGTTCATGTGATATATAATCCCATTTTATCTCCACATCTGGTGGCAGCTTCACTGTTTATGAGTTTGATCTTTTGTTTGGAATTAATATCTGATGACATCATCACTGTGTTTGTGTTTCTAACATCCAACAGTGTTGTTTACTTTTCTCCATCACAACACAACTATGCAGTCCATGATCTTTAAGGCACGAACAACTGAACAACATTTAACAACAACAACACAAACGCATCTCTAGATTAAGGTAGTTTCCCATCACAGGAATGCACCAATGAGCGGTGAGCAACACAGTCCGACACCCTCACGTCACGTGTTGGTTAAAACAAGCTGGCAGCATTACACTGGTGTAAAAACTCACCTTTAGATTTATGGCAGGGATTTCCATCACAGGCGGCGAGGTGAGGAGCAGCTCTTCCTTTCTCTACTTGTTGAGGGGGCGCGTCACGAAAAGCGGCCGCAGATCTCTTCCTGCACAAACTTCTCCCCGAGACACCTCCCCCTCCCCCGCCCCCTCCTCTTCCGATCAGCCTGCAAACACAAACCATGTGACATCAGCCTGACCTCTGCCCATGTGACTCGCACCCCTCCCTCCCTCCCTCCCTCCCCCCCCCCCCCTCTCCTCCCCTTCCGCAATGAGAAGCCACATGAGCATCAACCCTCCACTTCTCAACTTATTTTTAGTAAGGTAATGTGTGAAATATATTTTCAGCCTAAAGAGTGCAAAATAATTTGGGTTTGAAAAAAATATGTAATACACAACGATGTGCCATCAGTGTGTGATTTAATATAGAGTATGTGCAATTATCTTCATGAACGTACACTTAAATTGTATTGAATATTTATTAAAGAACTTTTTTTAAAGGATTTTTGAATGGATGCTAATTTTGAATATACTTTTTTTGTAATCTCACATCCCCCCTGGGGTACGTGTACCCCATTTGATAACCACTGCATTAGGAATCATCAGGAAGTAGCATGTAAAATATATCACATTTTAAATAAATTAAAGTGTCTTCTAAGTTTCTCTCACAAGATTATGACTATTAGTGCATTTTAAAACTCTTAGGACCAAATTATAATAATGGCCATTCATGTGTTTGTAATGTGAAGTTGATTTACCTTAAAAAAAAGAAAAGAAAAGTAAAACGTATTATCTGCTGAGTCTTTGGGGAAGTATTTTTGTAGAAAATAAAATGTAATTCCACTATATGGCCACCAAAATGTGTGGGAATAGAGCCGTAAACAAGACAATCTCCTCATTTTGCATTCTGGGAAAAACCAGCGTTTGTGGAAAAGTATTGTTGTAGAAAATAAAATGTAATTCCACTATACGGCCACTGTGTAAAATGTGCTTCTACTAACTTTGCATTCTGGGGAAAAGCCAGCATTTGTGGAGAAGTTGCCGGTCAGTGATAACGTGCTTATTGATGAAATTACATGTTGATGTTTTCAGACTGATGCTCGTCATCGTCAGCTTGTTGGTGATGTTTGGAAATGTGAATCAGATTCTTGCTCCTGCCTCCTCCCACCGCTTTGTTCCAGATTCTGTGTCCATCTTTACGACTACTGCTCAGTGCGCCGTGACATTCAGTATTGATTCAAGCTCCCCAGAGGATGCACACGTCTATTATTGTAAGTCGCTTTGGATAAAAGCGTCAGCTAAATGAAATGTAATGTAATGTAATGTATTGACTGTTAGTGACCTCGTGCCACAGTCAAACAAATACATTCTGGTTTTTCCTCCTATCAGGATGAATACATTGAGATCTTGTGTTTTACTATCCTGCTGTGTATAGTTAAAACATTTAAACATTAAAAAAACTAAGAAAATATTTTAATAATGTAGCACGTATTTCTGGTCCTTTTTTTCTGACTCTAACAGTGTTCTGTGGCAGATTATGAGGAAACCTTTACTTTGATATTCATTTCTACTCATGTTTATAGTCTCAAGTCCAACAAAACAGAGATAGACAATACTTCAGTTAATGATAAAAGATATTTACTATTATATTTAAAATAATTGGTTGCTTCAGAAATGGTTGTATTTTCTCGACATCTTCCCCTTGACTCTAAATAATATTCTCTCATCTTTTCTCACCTCATTTGTTTAAACGCTCTGAAAAAGCTGGTAAGGTGACCTTGAGTTCTCTGCAAGGTTAAGAATAAAGTTGCACGTTCATACTCCATGTTCATGCGTTCATAAATAACTTACAGATACATTTATATCTGCTTTTCACTTTTAGCTCGATGCACATGATCATGAAGTATTTGTGAAGTGACGTCTGTGTCTAGATTCAAGCACATTTGACCTTTGACCTCATCGTCAGTGTCAGTGGACGAAGGCAGCAGCCACAACTTTAAAATACAAAATATAAGTTGGCCTGCTCGCCTATTTCATGCTTCTTGTACCTGAAAGGAGACGATCCATCGTGTGCATCGAGCTCTGGCAGATGGCTCCTGTTCTCCAGCGTGAACCCTGACCTCCTGGTGACCTCTGACCCCCCACGGACACCGTCACCCTGATTGAAGTGTTGACGCTTTCAAACACATCCCAAAATTGAGATCGCAGAGCGACGACTGATATTTAATTTGTGTGATATCGTTAACCATCAGAGGAAAAAAGCAACTCTTGGATGCAACTTCTAACAAATAATCTGTTTTTCGTCCTGACCTGCTGTGACAGACTCGACAAGCGAGCGCATCATCGTTCTCACCTTCCTTTCTACGCACTTTTATCGATTTTCAACACCTTTCATCCGACGATAGAAGCGTGCGAAGAAACTCTTTAAATCTTCTTCAACCGTTTATGGCTTCTCTGCACATAGTCAAATATACACAAAACCATAAACAGAATATTTAACGTTCCCCAGCTTACAGGCAACATGAATGTTGTGCACATTTTGTCCCGCAGAGCAGCAACTCATCCAACAGGACATATTTATGTTGAGGAGAGCAAATAATATAAATACTGCTTCAACTATCTGAGCGCAGACAAAAAGTTAAGAAAAACATCTGCCAGGATAAGATACAATTTTACTTCACATCCATCTTCTATGCACTTTATCTTATTTTTGATATTTTGATATTCTACTGTTCAATTGTAAATATTCATTCATTCATCCATTCATTCATTCTCATGTATTCCACTGCGTTTACTGTTAAATGTGTATTGTTAAATGTTGAATGTGTATTGTTAAATGTTGAATGTGTATTGTTAAATGTGTATTGTTAAATGTTTATTGTTAAATGTTTATTGTTAAATGTGTATTGTTAAATGTGTATTGTTAAATGTTTATTGTTAAATGTGTATTGTTAAGTGTTTATTGTTAAATGTTAATTGTTAAATGTGTATTGTTAAATGTGTATTGTTAAATGTGTATTATTAAATGTGTATTGTTAAATGTGTATTATTAAATGTGTATTGTTAAATGTGTATTGTTAAATGTTAAATGTTATGCACCTTCCGCCAGGACAAATTCCTTGAATGTGAAAACAAACATGGCAATAAATGGTTCTGATTCTGATTCTGATTCAGTTTTTTTCTGCTCAGTATTTACAAAACTATATAGACTAGAGGTACTCATACTATTCCTCATACTACTTCCTTGATATCTGCACTAGCTAACAAGACAAGTACTGATATAATACATATTTTTAAAACAAGAATCATTGATAACAAAAAAGAAAAAGGGAAAACTTCATACTGAGAGAATTTTCCAGAGCTTTGTTAGCTCTCGTGTGAACTCCTCTCACCACCTGTGTCCGTTTCCAGAGTTCCCCCGATCTCAAGAAGTTGAGAAGATAGAAAACTTTGGTAATTAATCCCTTCAAGGAATCCTAAAGAAAGGGAGCCGTGCCTTTGTGAAGCTGCAGCTCTGGATGTGCGTAATCTATCACTCTGCTGGCTGCTGGCCAGGTTTCAGTGGGCCACTCTGTCAGAGGTAACTATTAAAAATACATCACCGCTGCTTTTACCCTGCAGCCGTAAATCAGGATGGCACAATCACGGTCCGGCCCAGCCGCTGGTTGGGAAAAGAGAAACGAGTGTTACTTTCTCCATCTAATCAAATATTGATAGATTCTCAGAGAGCGTGTGTGTTCGGATCAGAGTTATATTGCTTGCGCTTGCCCTAATGTGTCGTAAGCTCCGCGGTAAAAGGTTTTGACACTGTTCAGTTTGGAGATAATGAGCTTCAAAGAGTGCAGCGTTCAGCTCATCACTTGGAGATCGATGCCGTTTCATTAGCGAGTCCTCGTCTTCAAGAGAAGGTGATGTGTTTGGGCATGGTTTATGGGACTAAATCAGTTTTATTCTTCTGAAGCATCTCAAATAATAATTTCCCCTTTTTCTCAAAAGAAACAAGACATTCAACTTGTTTCCATCAAGGAAGTAACTGAAGGAACTTCACTGCTGTACGCAGTGTTCTTACAACCAATATATATTTATACCACTGTCCATACGCTATAGTTTATTTATTTTATGCTCTATATATTTCTTAATACAATACACTCTATTGTGACCCTTTGGTTGAGAACCACTCGACTCTATAAAACTGTTTAAAACTAGTTTCCTCTTAAGCTGATTCAGCTGTAAAATGGTGTTTTCACATTGGTGAATTAGTATTAACAATCTAATATATTGTGTATATATATATATATATATATAGTAAATTATATTTACTTGCAGTTCTGTACTCTTGGTGTCTGAACATCATCAGTATCTTTATACTTCTTCCACCACTCGTTGTGTACTCATAAAAATGCATTTTAAGAGACTATTATAATATACAAATTAGAATAAGGTAATGTGTCTATAAATGTAAGCTATAAGTAATTTAGACATATTAAAATATCGATTTGAGTATTCTGACAAAAACATATGTGAAAGTTACAGAAACATTATTAATAAAAACTAATACTAGTAATAAATACTAATACCTGATATCGATGAGGATCAATGTTGTAAATACAGGTTTACACCACAAAAAGATTATCCTAGTAAGTGTTTAATCATGAAAACCAACAAAAAAAAGACAATATCTGAACAACTGTGTTTAAGTACAGTATAAATAAAACATACATTGAGACGTGTAAAAGGAGCTCAAACAAGCATCTTCGTTTATCGATCTACCGTTAAGTACATTTGAAGAGAAGTGACGTCAATTTAACAAAAAGTTGTCGGCGATTCAAACACATTCTTATTTACAACACAGCAGACTGGGCCCAACATGACAAATAATTTTCAGCATTTGTTTGGAAAAACGAAACGTAGCCGAGAGCTCACACTCAACCGGTCATTTTATCCAGAGTGACAGCTTTACTTGACTCAATTTGAATGATCCTGAACTAATGAAAGTCGCTCGTTTTGGACTCCGACACTAAAAATGATTTGTAAACACAGTTGGACTCAGATCCGCCGGACAGAGACAATCAGCTGCAGGAAAAACTGTGAGGAAAACCCCATAAATTCAGCTTCTGCACCATAACTGTGGTGAATATCAACACATAACACACGATGAGACGTGTTGCCAGCCGAGTGAATCTTTTATACCAATTTTTTAAAAATGACAGAAAACATTGGTGATTGTGGACTGAGTGAGATCTGAAAAGCCCCTCTTCAAAAACATTAATGCTTCTGTGTGATGCTGGAGTGAAAACAATTGAATTAAGAAAAGTGCTTAAAAGGTGGCGTGTGTGGCTCGTCCCACAATGCAACAGTCAAACAGCAATTCCAGTTGAGATGTTTCGCTTTAACTGACCAGATGTTGATGTTTAGATGTTTTACATTGTGGGATCGATTTTAGAAAACCAGCACGCCGCCACCTTTCAGCCCCGAGCGTCGTGTTTGCGGTGTCATGTGATTTCATCTGCTCCTCCTCCTCCTCCTCCTCTTCCTCAGATAGTGATGAAGCCTCCCTGGTCACTGCTTACGGACTCGGGCACCACGCAGCGACCCCTCCGCCTGGTCACACGCCGCTTCCGGTGGAATTTAGCGTAACAGCGAAAGCC
Source organism: Cottus gobio (assembly GCA_023566465.1). NCBI lineage: Eukaryota > Metazoa > Chordata > Actinopteri > Perciformes > Cottidae > Cottus > Cottus gobio. Next base: position 24,211,619 of record CM042222.1, read on the forward strand.
TGAGAGATCAAAACAAAGCATGAGGTGAATAAATCAGAAGCAACTGTTTAAATCACGTAAACAGCTAAATCTGCAAAGCTATAGAAGTTAAACATTTTAAAAGTCAAACATTATAAGAGGGTTGGAACTGGTGGGCGATTCCCAGAAGGATGCCATCCAGCAAAATGTCCAAAATGCCTTTTAAACTCCTCAAGATCACATCCCCGCTCATACTGTGCATTCACTTAAAAACATATGTAAATAAATATAATATATATACACATCTTTTACATCAAAATCAAACCAATTTCCACTAATAATACAATGACATCCATCCAGCAATCAATTGGTTACTTTTAGATACAAGGGAGGAGTTACATTCTAAGCCCACCCACCTTCAATGGTCCAATCAAATACGAAGGTTTAGATTTAAATCCCTTTTGTACGGTACAACACTGAAATATTCAGTTTTACTGGAGAATATGTCACAGTAAAGAAACTAAAGAGGCTATAACTTCTGTTTCACTGTAAAGCATGGTGCAGGAATGAGTCCTAAAACACTGACATGAGTTTGCATTTTTGCACTTTGAATGTAAGTCAATGTGTTTTTGATTAAATGTCTGAAATAAGGTCTGTGGTTAACACAAGCTTAAGAGATTTTACCCTTTTTGTTTTCCAATATAAAATATGTCAATAAATACGACTGGTTTCTAGATTTATAACGTAAGCCTTTTACTTCTGCCGATTGCATTCATGCTTTAAAAATCATAAAATTGAGGTTCATTTGTGGAGATTATCTGAAGTAGAAATTGTGACGTTTTGGCTCTAAGTTACGCCGTTTGATCGGTTTTGACTTCGATCTGTAACCCTCTCTGAACTATACAGCCGGGGGGGGGGGGGGGGGGGGCGCTGTTGCTTCATCCTCCCTGTTAAAAATTAAACAAATTGCCAAAGGCTGAAACTAAACTACGAACTAACCCGAATTGATATCCAGAAACAATCCATCACGTCTGAACTCACAACACTGTGACAGTCCATGTCTCCCACTATGTCAGTCTTCCACACATTGAGCTCCACTCCAGGGACGCCTGCCCGTCACCAGTCCATGACTTTTAAAATAGATCCTGAAAGAGCCCAAAAAGTGGAGCGTTGCTTTGAAGCAAAAGGGCGACATTTTAGGTGATTGCTCACTTTCTGGCAGAGAGTTAGATGAAAAGAGAGAGTGCTATCAGAGGGAGTACATATATTTCCCAAAATGTCAAACTATTCCTTCCAGTAGTGACTTGTGATACTTTACTGTGGAGCTCAGTGGTCTGACTGGAACGAAAAATAAAAGAGAATCTCTGAAGAGGAAGTTCATTTAAATGTTAGTAAGTAAAATATATATTTAAATCTATTCTAAAATATTAATGCTATTTAAAACACCTGTGTTGTTGTTGTTGTTTATTCAACTGTGACACCTGTTCTCACTTCCCCTCAGCAGCAGTTTCCCGTCTATTCCGCGTCATGTGACCGCGGCCTCCTCACTCACCTTCCTCACACATGCAGTCGTCGTAGCATTTGTTGTTGAGGCCTCTGTTGTGGGGTTGACACTCGTGTTGTCTCAAGTCACAACAAGAACCTGTCAGGGAACAGACGCGTCACAAAGTTAACAACCAAGCACATGAGAATTAAAAAATAAAAAATAAATAAAATAAAAGTTACTTTAAGTGATAACGTCTACAATATATAGCATGTTTCATCTTAAAGGCTCTGAACAGACATGAGGTCCAACATTTTTGTTTCTTGTGTTTTTCTCAATGGTGTGAAGTGGACGGGGCTCAGTAGGGGAGGAAAAACAGCATGTCACATGACTATTTATTAACCAATCAGGATTTGTTTGATATCCCAAAAAGTGCCGTTAGGTTGTTTGGTTATGAAGCCAATTTGATGCCCATCGCCATTTTTTTTTACAACTGAACGCTAAATATGTCATTTTTAGGCAAATAAAATGTTGCAATTAACTTACATGAACTAAAAACACACTAAAGTTCAAAGATGAAAACACAGAGAACACACAGACGGGACTACGCCGTGGTAGCAACCTGTCAATCACCTTGTAGCCCCGCCCTAAAGCACACCCTGCTTTATGATCTATTTAACTCAAAATGGGACCATAATTGCTGTATTGAAGGAGACTTGAAACTAGAGATTGAGACATAAACTCATGTTTACAATGTTTGCTGAGGGAATACATCAAGAGAGAAGTAGAGTCATTTATATAGACTTCTATACAACCAGAGGAGTCGCCCCCTGGTGGTCAGGAGAGAGAATGCAACTTTAACACATGAAGCATAGACTTCTATACAACCAGAGGAGTCGCCCCCTGGTGGTCAGTAGAGAGAATACAGCTTTAACACATGAAGCATTGACTTCTATACAACCAGAGGAGTCGCCCCCTGGTGGTCAGGAGAGAGAATGCAGCTTTAACACATGAAGCATAGACTTCTATACAACCAGAGGAGTCGCCCCCTGGTGGTCAGTAGAGAGAATACAGCTTTAACACATGAAGCATTGACTTCTATACAACCAGAGGAGTCGCCCCCTGGTGGTCAGGAGAGAGAATGCAGCTTTAACACATGAAGCATAGACTTCTATACAACCAGAGGAGTCGCCCCCTGGTGGCCATTAGAAAGAATGCAAGTTTAAGATAAGTTTAACGCTTCAGCATTGGCTTCCACTGTTCAGATCACTGACCTGGGAGGCAGTCCAGGTGGTGGTCACATGGCTCGATGGCGTCAGCGTCGACCGTCACGTTTCCACTGCTGAGGTTCTTACTCCGCCTCTTGTCTGCAGCAGGAGAAATAAAGAAATGAATTTAAAACAGACCTCCATGGGGCCCACAAGATGAATCCTAATGACGTTGGTAATCCCCCGGACTTTTCCTGTTGCACCCATGGATGTATAGAATAGGACTGAATACAGCGTCGGGGGTGGGGCCTCCATTCATTCTCATGAAAGTTGCTCAGTGGCGCATGAAGCAAAAAAAAAAGGTTTGGTCCCGAGTGTAAAATCACCCGGATCTTACACCGATCTTCTGTATCCAATGGCCAATGGAGCGTTCCCTTATTAAACCCCGCCTCCCAGCCTCGTTCTCAGGCTCACTCACATGAATGAAGGGAGGAAAATAACTCTGTTATAAGTTATATGACTTTTAAGACAGAATTAAAAAAAAAAGGGTTTATTCACGTGTTTGTAAAGAATGTATGACTATGGAAAACATATATATTTTAGGCAGCTTGGCATCACGTGGCAGACCTGGACATTGTATTTAAACGGTTTGGACACGATGTAACATTTGCTTCAAAGCCAAGTGCTCTTCCTAGGGGCTTAGTTTTTGTTTTTTTATAGAAATATCTAAACAATTAATGGATGGATTGCCATGAAATATGCTCCAAACATTCATGGACAAATAAGTAAATTAAGGAAACATTATAAGTTTGATACCCTATCTTTCATCGACCACGAAGAGGTCAAACGTTGTCCAATATTCTTGTTTTTTTGACTAAATACCAACAAAACTGATTTTAAAAAAATACTCTTTGAGTCTGAGTTTAATACAGTTTATTTCCAGTTTTCAAATCGGTCTTTTAATGAAAACACATTCACGATTACTGCTCATAACTCACCTTTCTTCCTGGAGGACGGCCAGGAGTCCACAGGCTTCATGTCCTCGTAGTCGGTCCAGTCGAAAAGCGCCATGTCCAGCGTGGGCATCACCTCTCCTTGTCCTTTCCCTCTTCCGGACCTCTGGAAAAAAAACAAAGCGTAAGTAAACCAAACTGGACGGAATAAACAAGCCGACACGCAGACCCTAATCTCATCTCTGATTAGTTTCAGCATAGACTTCCGCTTCATTCATGTATTCAAACACAATTGTGATCCGAATATGAAGATGTTTATTAAAAGCTAATCTTAAATGTTGCCGTTGTTCAGCGTGCAAGCTGCTGCAGTGAATACGTTGAAGAGATCAATTCTGTCTGCTCAGATTAATGCTCAGTTACGATAATTACATGGATGACTCCGGTTTGATTTGTTGCCTGTGTTTCCTCTCAGTGCTGCAGGTAAACACGACCAGGCTGATGAAACAATCAGACTGGTGTTGTAGGAACGCCTCATTGATTCATGACACGCCCACACGGCGTCCACAGAGCTTTGAAACCCGATCGATTGGTAACGGAGAACGCGTCTGCCCACGGCCTGGAATACCGATATAAATATGCATCACCATATCACATCGTTTGTTTTGTTAATGCATAGACAATATACAGACGTATATAATCAGTGAGTGCAGCAGGAGAGTAATGCAGCCTGCAAAGGATTCTGGGTGGACATTTATTTATTCTAATATTATTTATTATTTATTTACTTGAGTCATCCATTAGTTTGGTTGCATGGCATTGTTCCAGAAAGATACTTTTTAAAGTAATTTCTTACTTTACCTATCAAAGTTTCGGAGAGTATTTTTATTATTTTTTCTTTATGCATATATTTGAGCATAGCAGATGTTCGAGCTGTCACTGTAGGCGTGTTATTGATCCTGGTTTTATTACGGGTTGCCAGTCTCAGATCGACTGTTGTTAGGATACGAGATGCAAACTGTCGTCTCTGACGTGGGAGGTGCCGCACCAGTAAAACAGGAACAAAGGAAAAATAAATTATGAACATTTTCAGAATGACCTTAAAATAAAGGGAAACATTTGGAGGTGTTGTTATTTATCGGTTGTTATAAAATGGTTTCACTGGTCCGAACAAAACACAAAAAGCCAATTTTCCTCCATAAACAAAGGCACACACTAAGGTCCATTTAGCAGCTGATGTGGCGCTTTTGATTGTAACGAATGGTCTTCCTCAGCCAACTTCCTCAGTCAGGAGTTGTGGCTTAAAAGATGAACATCTTAAAATTCATCTAAAATTGGGAAAACTTCTCAGGATAGGAGATGCAAACTGTCGTCTCTGACGTTGAAGGAGCCAAACCAGTAAAACAGGAACAAAGGAAAAATAAACTGTGAACATTTTCAGAATGACCTTAAAATAAAGGGAAACATTTGGAGGCGTTATGAAATGGTTTCACTGGTTCGGCCCTAATTGGGCTGAATGTGGCCCGAGGGCTGAAAGGAGTTTGACACCACATTAAGATATGTAATGCTAATGAAGCCATTCTTGCCAATAATCAGCAGATTTAACTGAGACGTCGTCTCTGAACTAGAGTTTTTTATTAGTTTTTCTACTGTGCAGTCAGTTTATTCTCTTCTTTCTCCTTAAATAGTTAAACCCCGCAGCAGAAAACCTTTTGGACCGACGTATAAACACATTTAAAAGTACGAGTTTCCTAAACTAAAATATTCCACCTCAGGAAAACATTGTAATTCAGATGAGTGTTCGATGACACAGCTATAAAAACAAAGCTCCTGCGTGGATTCTGTGAGCATAATATTTGCAACAGAAGCCATAAAAGCGTCACAGAGGACACAGAGGACGCCGACAGAAGCGTTAGCCGTGTGATTAAGTCAGCAGCACTTTGAGACGTCTCTGGAGGAATAATCGGTCCGTGAAAGACATCCATCAGAAGAAATTGGAATCAAAGTCTTCGTGGAAACGGATCCATATACTTGTTTCCTTTCCCCCCCCCTCAGGAAATAAGCGCATATGGAAATAACAATTACATTAATTGCAGGAGGCTCTCCGCTTGTGTTGGGCAGCTCGTTAAAGCATCAGCAGAAGATCGAACATTAATTAAGAAGCTTTGCCGCAATGCTCACGCCACCGGAGCCGTTGTTTCAAGAAAAGGCTCCCGGACTCTGGGAGTCCAGCAGGTTGAGTCTGCAGACACACAACACAGAGACACTGATGTCTGGATGCCATGTACACATCACTCTTGCTAGATTTTCTTTTCCCGATTCCTCCTAATCATGCATGAAATGGAAAATACTCCTGAAAGTACCACAAACATCGACAGTACTTTACCTTTCATTGCATCACTGGATACAATTTTAAAAAGACAATATGTGGGGTACAATGTTTATTATGTTTTCTGTTGTCCAATAATGATAAGAAAAAGCTGTGTTTGTATGTTTAAGTCAGGTGGTACGATACCTGAAAGGTGTATTCCACATCACTAGATTAAAGTCCTGTTTGAAGACGTTACTTCTGGTACAGCTGGTTTTAGTAGCTGATCTGTCCTCCAGCTGGATGACATCACTTTGTGATCAATAATAACAGAAGAATCTTTTCAGAAGAACGACTTCAATCAAAACCCAAATCCAGGGATTCGGTTTTCTTTTCCAGCAACATCTGGACTGTCTTCCACATCACTCCCCGACGAAACAGCTGTCAATCAAACAGCTGAAACACATCCGATGCTTCGCCCACGGACCCCCTGCAAGCAGATTGTGTCTTTCAGGGACATCAGGGTCTCAAAGAGTCCCTCAAAGGAGGCTCCAGAAAACCTGTTATGTTCTGCCCCCATTTAAAAGCTGTTTATGCATAGGGCTGAAGCAAGGTGCTGGCTGAGTGACAGGTGCAGAGGGGGTGGGACGAAACGAAGAAAAACGACTCTCCTCGCTCCCATACCGCTGTGGATTTAATAAAAGAGAAGGGTCGTTACAGGAAGTGAGCTGCTGGTCTCTGGACCGTGGGTTCGGGTCCCCGAGGCGTCGTGGTTTCATTATACGGGACACGGCCGTGGCTCCGAACGCACCGAGCCCCGGAGCCGGCGGCCCGATGGAGGGCGTATTTCAGGTCCTCGGTGTGTGTCATTTCCGAGATGAGCTACGAGGTTCCCGCGGTAATGGGGCCCGTTGTCGCTCTATTTCCCCGCCACACGGCAATCACAACAGACGGCGGCCGTTTAATAAGCACTCGGGGGCTTCCCGGGGTTACCTGGGGTTTGGTGGAGGCCGGGGGCAGCGTTGGGGGATGCTCGTTCGTCACCGTGGTAACCATGGAGGAGCCGGAGCCGAAGACGGCGGCGATGGGGGAGGGGGTGTCACCGGGCGGGGTCATGCTGAGGGAGGGGGAGGAAGAGGAAGAGGAGGAGGAGGAGGAGGAGGAGGAGGAGGAGGAGGAGGAGGAGGAGGGAGGATCCTCGAACAAATCCCTGTCCTTAAACACAGAGATGAGCTCCGGCTCTGGGAGGAACCCTGGAGGAGAAAACACGATGTTACAGATAATATAAATACATCATAAATACATATTTTACTTCCTTATTTGAGTTATTAAAGATACTTAGTACGTACTGTTGCATGCAGGATGCATTCAATCGGGTCATATCTTTCCTTATAACAATGCACCTTGAACTTTGACCCCCTGCTCATATACCAGCTGTGCAGAGGAGCATGCTGGCTTGGGTTCTGCAATATGTGAGTGTATCCTGGTATGTTTGGATATTATTATATGAGATTCTGCAAACTGAATCTTCTTCTAGCATCCGCAGCATGATGGTAGTTTATTGTCCTCCAACAAAGTGGGTTGGCCTTAAATCCGTGTGTTCCAGTATATTTTGGGGAGAATGTATGATATAAATGTGTTATGACCACAAAATTCGGCATTTTTTAACAAACGTGGAACCAGTTTGCTTTCACATTAAAAAAAGGTCTAAATCAACCAAACCTCTATAAAGAGTTACCGAAGCCTATGTCTGGCCAATTAAATGATTAGTTCCTCCAAACAAAACAAAAAAAAGCCCATTTCCTCCCTAAAAACAGGCTCACACACTAAGGTCCCTTTAGTAGCTGAAGTGACGCTTTTGATTGTAACAAATGGTCTTCCTCAGCCAATTTAAAAGATGAACATCTTAAAATTCATCTAAAATTGGGCAAATTTTATGTGCTGCAGAAGACTGTGTGATATGAACTGAAGCTAAATGGATCTTTGGTGGGATGGTTGTGTTTAAATGGTAACGGGGGCCACCATGACGGGGGCCACCTGCCCATCAGGACGATCTAATCATTCACACCCATTCACACACCCTGCGGGAGCAATTTGGGATTAAGTGTCTTTGCCCGAGGACACATCATGGACTAGTGGACTTGAAGGACGACCCGCTCTACCACCGTGCCACCACTGAGCTCATGTGTAATGCCCACAACAGTGAAAAAAACACATTGTTAAAAATGCAACATCTTTTTTTTCAGGTTCTCGGCTCCTCTGAAATGATCCCTCAGAGCTCACAGGACATTGTTTATGCATCGAGTTGTATTAATGATGCGAGTGGCGTCCGATCTGTTATTATTTACACCTCAGCAGCTCCTCCTGCCACAGGCCACGAGGGCTTCCATGAAAACCACCTGGAGCTGCTCTGTGCTTGGATCAAAGTCCTGTAAGTCTGGACCAGCTCACCTTTTCCGTGCCGGTCCTTGTCCCGCCGGCTCCCCTGCCTCCTTTGCTCAAAATGATGCCCGTGTCCATTCCCGTGTCCGTGGCCCCGCCCCTTGCGTGTCCCCAGAAGCTGGTTTTCCCGGGTCTGGGACGGACTCTTCAGGCTCATCCGGACTCTGTCTCTGTCGCGGCCCGGGCCCGTCTCCAGCCTCACGGGGCCCAAGCTCTCCAGGCCCGTCCCGTCCTCCTCGGGCCTGGCGAGGGGATGCAGGGGCCGGTGGGCGAGCAGCCCGGCCCCGCCCTTGGCGCCGCGGGCCCCCTGGCCCCCGTGGCCCCGGCGGCCCCGGCCGTAGCGGTGGCCCTGCAGCCCCTGCAGAGGGTGCTGCAGGGCGTTGCCACCGCCGCCGCCTGCGGAGGGCGCCGCCGGTCTCCGCTTGCCGCGAGGCGCTCCGGGCTCGGCGCTGTGGGTCAGCGTCAGGGCGGCGAACAGGAAGGCCAGGAGGAGACTCCAGGAGAGAGGCATCGTCTGTCTGGCACAGCGCCACCTGCTGGAGAGAAGACACAGCAACGCTTCACACTCTGGTTTGTCGTTGGATTGAAACAACTTTACGTAGATTTGATCTTAAGAAACAATGTCTTTCAGAGCTGAACCAATTGGTGGAATAATTGAGAAGTTAATTGGTTGGAGAAATAATAATCAGCAGTTATTTTTTAAGCAATCTTTCATGAGAAAAATGCTAAATATGACTTTTATTTATGAGGATTTTTTTGTCTTATAGGCCGATTTTTTGAGTCTTTTTGCACCACCACCTTACCGTGAAACAGTTACGGTTAGGTTTAGGTTTAGGTTTAGGGAGGTCATCATAAGTTGGGCTTAGAATAAGTACGTAAACAAGTAAAAGACAAACAATTTTTTTAACATTTATTATATTATTTCTTTCATTATGTATTTCTGTACAGAAAACACATTACCTATCTGAATCCGCAGAACATCGCTAATGTAATAAAATAACTCCTCCTGGTTAAAGTCCTGTAATATTTAACCCTTTCCCTCCTCTCCGTATGATCTGTCTGACCTTTTATGCTTCATCACTTGTTCTCAGTTTCGCACATTCACACCCGTGCATTCACACCCGTGCATTCACACCCGTGCATTCACACCCATGCATTCACACCCATGCATTCACACCCATGCATTCACATCGCACTCAGCACAGATTACATGACGTAAAAAAGCAAGAATAACACGCCAAATGCTGAAAATGTATAAAAGCAACCCATTTGTACGTTACTTCTGACAGCAAACCTCCAGCCTAACTAAGGCCCCTCAAGCGTCCTTCAGCTGACTCCGGCCCTCGGGTGCTTCATGCAGAAGCTCCTATCTGAAAGCCAAAGGTTTTGAGTCCAATCTTCCTCCGTACTCACTCTCCCTCATCATCGTCGCTGTGCTACAAATTCAGCCGGCATCCCCTCAGGGGCTCTTTTAAGAAATGGACTTCCCAGCCTGCATTGCTGTACTCGCGCCTCGCTCAGTATGGGATGCGGCAGCGCTCACATCCTTCACCGCCGCCCGCTCCGGGTGCTCCAGAGCCCTCCGACTGCACCGTTCATTACAGGAGTCCACACACGAGGTGTGACTGAAATATCACCTTCAACCAGCGCTAATAAAAAACGACGGCGTTCTTATTCCCATCTGAACGCTCAAAGTTACAGTCCAGGCTCAATTTAAATTGTATATATTGTCGGCTAAAGGTTTATTTGCATTCTCTACATGTCATTGTGTTGCACGGTGATTAAAGCTTTAAAGTTTTGTTTTTCAAAGTGGGTGAGAACAATGTTTTGACTACATCTGAACCAACCTAAGACTGATGAAGGCACGATGATGATGATGATGATCCCTGAAATCAGTGGATTATGAATAAAGCGTGTTGTGATGAATACGAGTTGCGTGACATGTTTGAATTATGATAGACTCACAAAGGAACGTTGTCATGTGGCGACGCGTCGTTGTGTTGTTTCTGTTCGTTTGTTTTGTCTCGTTGAGACGATCCGCTCGCCAAAGACGCCATCGCGCCTCCTTTGTGTTGAAATACAAACGGCCGTGCAGAGCATACAGAAAATCAATGAGGGAGAGGTATTGAGCTGCTGGTGTGTGTGTGTGTGTGTGGTGTGTGTGTGGTGTGTGGTGTGTGGTGTGTGGTGTGTGGTGTGTGTGTGTGTGTGTGTGTGTGTGTGTGTGTGTGTGTGTGTCTCCCCCACCCCGAGGGATTTGGTCGGTTGGCCTCTGGGAGTTCGACCAGCTGTGCAGTTTGCAAACAAGAGTGTGAGGCTGGCTGCTGAGGTGAAACCTTTATCTCCAAACAGGCCAACAGAGTGTGTTTGTGTGTGTGTGTGTAGGGGGGGGTGTTTAGCCCGGATTACGATCAGTCTGTTTGACACACGAGGTGCTGCTGCTGGACCCTGTGCAGCCAGAAGGGTCATTTCATTCACGAAAACAAAGGAAACATCCAAACATAACGGAGGGGAGGGGCCGAGGGGCCGAGGGTCCTCCAGAATGATGACATCACATCTCTCTGGGGTTTAAAGACATTTTGGGACACACACGCTTGTTTTAAGAAAGTGAGATGAGAAAACCATTAGCATAGCTTAGCATAAAGAAACAGGCGGGAAGCGGCTCACCTGGCTCCACCCACCTGAAGATCACATGTTACATGTTACATGTGTAACTCTTTACAACCCTAAATAATCTAAACACTAAAACAGTCAATTCCAGTTGCTGTTTCTCCAGGAAGTGACCGACACACAGGTCAGAGTTCAGCTTTTGTGCTGCACCCTCAAGTCTGTACAGTAAACGTGAAGCCACAGCCAGTTGGTTAGCTTAGCTTAGCATAAAGACTGGAAACAGCTAGCCTGGCTCCGTCCAAATTTAATCCCCATATTTATATTTATATATATATATATATATATATATATTTCTTAATGACACCTTCATTACTTTGTTTGAGAATGTCAAACAAAGTAATGATTTGTTTTTGAATAACACGACATTTACTATGTTGTGTCAAAAAATAGTCCCACACATAACCTGCTATATGAATCCACAAAGTGCCTTTATTATACTATTTTTTGTTCAAACTAAACAAACTAAACCAAATACATTAATAACTGAGCTGGTAGAATCTGTTTTTTGTTAAATTTGGACA
>CM042222.1:24225658-24310658 GCA_023566465.1 Cottus gobio
TATATCTGGTCTGTGGTGTGAAACCGGTTATTACTACGACTGCAGTAAATATCTAAACACCTCCTTCTCTGCTGCACGCTTCACTGAGCAGCAGCTGGAACGGAGATGACAGATAATGAAGAAGAGACAATGCAATGTAATCGTCACAAAGGGAAAATAAACGTCTTATCTGTTGTGGCTCAGAAACAATGGTGCTTCAGTAATGACGCTGAATACTTGATGGATAAACACTTCCTGTCAGGTCTTGTTCGAGCCACCAAATCATGGTGAACATCAGCTCAATAACAAGCCCCCAAATTACAGCTCCAGTTAAAGCCTCTGCATAACGAACAGCTCTGCCAGGCTGCAGTTAGCGCCATAAAACTTAATTTCCTCACGGGCCGATACCACCGAGCAGGAGGAAAGAGCTGGGCCTCCGAAATCCTACAATATCTGTGGGGTTGACACAAATCGACTGGGAGGAGAGGGTTGCACTCTTCTTAGGGGGGTTGCACTCTTTTTATGCACTCTTTTCAGGGGGTTGCACTCTTTTGGGTTGCACTCTTTTTAGGGTGGTTGCTCTCTTTTCAGGGGGCTGCACTCTTTTCAGGCAGGTTGCACTCTTTCTATGCACTCTTTTCAGGGGGTTGCACTCTTTTCAGGAGGGTTGCACTCTTTTTATGCACTCTTTTCAGGAGGGTTGCACTCTTTTTAGGAGGGTTGCACTCTTTTTATGCACTCTTTTCAGGGGGTTGCACTCTTTTGGGTTGCACTCTTTTTAGGGTGGTTGCTCTCTTTTCAGGGGGCTGCACTCTTTTCAGGCAGGTTGCACTCTTTCTATGCACTCTTTTCAGGGGGTTGCACTCTTTTCAGGAGGGTTGCACTCTTTTCAGGGGGTTGCACTCTTTTCAGGAGGGTTGCACTCTTTTTATGCACTCTTTTCAGGAGGGTTGCACTCTTTTTAGGAGGGTTGCACTCTTTTTATGCACTCTTTTCAGGGGGTTGCACTCTTTTGGGTTGCACTCTTTTTAGGGTGGTTGCTCTCTTTTCAGGGGGCTGCACTCTTTTCAGGCAGGTTGCACTCTTTCTATGCACTCTTTTCAGGGGGTTGCACTCTTTTCAGGAGGGTTGCACTCTTTTTATGCACTCTTTTCAGGAGGGTTGCACTCTTTTTATGCACTCTTTTCAGGAGGGTTGCACTCTTTTTAGGGGGGTTGCACTCTTTTGGGTTGCACTCTTTTCAGCCGGGTTGCACTCATTTTAGGGGTGTCACACTCTCTTCAGGGGGGTTGCACTCTTTGTAGGTGTGTGTTGGATGGCAAAGGCCCCTGGAAGCAACACAAGGTGATTACGAAAGCAAACAGGAGCCATAAGGAAGGTCCATCTGTCAGGGGGGCGGAGCCAGAGAGCAAAACAACACGGATTGATTCACCGGTCATTCGGGCGCAGGTACAACAGATGTGAGACCAGAACGATGTCGCTGATGAGCGGAAACATGGCATCCTGCAACGTGGCCCCTCGTTTGAGCACTGAGGCACACACACACATGCACACACACACACACACACACACACACACACACACACACACACACACACACACTGAGACAATCAGTGCATGAACACTCAGTACACACTCACAGCGGGGACACCTCCTCCAGACACCCACATGGAGGCATGTTCCAAAAATAATGTGAGACACAAACAGCACCAGAAGCACCAGCGAGAGGCGTCCCACAGAGAAGAGAGAGAATGAGAGAGACAAAAGGGAGGAGGAGGAGAAACTGAGAGAAAATAAGATGTATTGCAGAGCGTTAGAGAGAGAGAGAGAGAGAGAGAGAGAGAGAGAGAGAGAGAGAGGATTTATCCTCTCTTAATTGGAACAAAGTGTCGGTGGCGTCTTGTTTCCTGGCAGATGAGGACACCAGTTGAAGTGCAGCGGAAAACAAAAAACTACAAATGCGTGTCTTCTGAGGGCGGCAACACAACTTCCTGTTTGCTGGTGTGGACACCTGGACGCTCGGCATGGGAACAGTTTGACCGGCCAGCAGGGGGGAAAGGCTCCTGTTTAGAGGCGATCAAGTGAAGCATGTAAACGCATTATATGAACCCAGAGTCCCCCTCCTCTTCCTCCTCCTCCTCCCCCCTCTCTCCTTTGGGAGGAAGCGAGCGGCGTTGACTGCCTGCCAATGCTGGAAGAGCCTCCATCAAGCAGATGCAGCCGCGTTCAGTCAGGGCCAGTTTCACGCCGCGGTGGGGGAAGTGGAAGGATGCTTCCATGTAAAACCCATCATTAAAGGAGTGAAGAGCATCCTGATTGACAGTCGTTAAGATGAGGCTGAACATCCTACGTTTTGCTGGTGGATGATGATAATTTGAATTATTTCATACGCTTTTATTGGGGAAAACTCCACTAATTTCCACTCGAGCTTCAAATGATGTCCCCAGGTTGTCTTTTCGCTTCCATGCAATTCACTTTCTTGGTGAACGTGGGCTTTGTTCGGCCCCAGGGTCGCCTCACTGTGGGGTCCCTCCTCTCTAATGATCACTCTGAAGCCTCCCTGCTGGTTGACCTGCGATTAATTACCATCAACTCCCCGATGGGAGGCCACAAATATTGCTCCGACGTTTAATTTCAGGGTGTCACACTGAGACTCGCAACTTTAATCTCCCCACTATCCTTCTTTTATCTCTCACACACACACACACACACACACACACACACACACACACACACACACACCGTGTCACACTGTCTTTGGTGTGTAGGGAGCAACAATGAGCTGTCAAGAAGAGATAATGGCCGCAATCATGTCTGATCCTCCTCTCCATTCATCCAGTGATTTCCTCGGCGACGTTGAGCCTGACAGCAGGAAACATCGACATTAAAAACTAAAGTTCAACTGATTATCTGGTTTTCTGGCATCAAATCCAATCTGCAGTGCTCTCAATCGTAAATAATCCTCTTTTTTTTTTTTTTGCAAACTGGGAACAAAACCATTTGCATTAATTGAGTTTTGGGACTTCTGAGACATGATGAAGATGCGGCATTGGTGCGTTTTTACGCGCAGATTGAAATCATGGAGATCAACACAGCCCAGTGCAGACCGGATACAGTGCGAGTCACTTGTAATAAACATGTTATATTAATAACGAGTCGTTAATTGAGCCTGTAGCTGCAGGGCTCTAGGGGCAAACATACAATAAACCGTTTAAAATGACGTAAATAACCGTGAAGTCACGCAAACTCGTCGGAGCGCCACAGGAACAAAAGCCCTTCAGGGGCCATGAAACGCAACGACACAACGCGCACAGCCGAGCCGGGCACTTCCACGGGGAGCACCGGGTGTGAACATGAAGCCTCCTTACCCGTTTGTTTTCGCTCACTTGGTGGTTGTAGTTTCCCTTCTGCTATTGCGCGTGCGTGGAGGAGCAGCTCAGTCATAAGGCTGCAGGCTGGCAGCGGCTGCAGCTCCGTAGTCCGCTCTGCGTGCACCCCGCGATGTGCCGAGCATCCGGACCGGCTCCTGCCTCTTATGAGGAGGAGGAGGAGGAGGAGGAGGAGGAGGAGGAGGAGGAGGAGGAGGAGGAGGAGGAGGAGGAGGAGGAGGAGGAGGAGGAGGAGGAGAGTCACCACCTGCTCCGAGGGTGCGCGCGCCCGACTGCGCGTCCGCGCGAGGGAAGGCTGACGGGTTGTTTCGGTGGAAGCTTGTCCCAGCAAGAGTTGTGTTGTATCGGTGTGTTGTTAGTACCGTGTGTTCTTTTTTCTGGAGGGAGAGACCAAGATAGCAGAGGCTGAGAGATCTGAATTTCTTATTTCATAATTGATCCATCAGAATATTTCCACACCCTGTCAACCCTGTCTCATCTGACATCCGCAGAATATGAATGTCCAAAAATGTCCTCAACTAGGTTCCATAGACTCAATTGTGTGTGTGTGTGTGTGTGTGTGTGTGTGTGTGTGTGTGTGTGTGTGTGTGTGTGTAACATTTAGTTCTTACACTTTTACACTTTTTTACTTTAATTCCTGGCATTCTTCTTCCAAAACACACAGAAGGCAAACGTCTCCTCCCATGTGCTGTCAAAACGAGGCGCCTGCGTTACCCACAATGCAACTCGAGCACTGTTGTCCATAAATCCTGACAGAAACCCAGTCCAGGTCCACCAACCAGCCCAGAAGGCCTCATGTAGATGAGATCTGTTTCATTGTTTCATTCTCTTCAACGTTCAGTTGTTCTTGTTCCAACATGAAGGTCTGAACCGTCTCAGAGCCTCTCAACAGTACATGGAATATCATTTAAATCTCCAAACATCTTAATATAAACAATCTAGAGATTGTCTTAAAGATTAAATGGATTTTATTTTGTATTTATGATGCTTTATGTGCCGTCCTGTATAGTTGTTGACGTTCCTTTGATATTCTTGCGTGCTCTTTGTCCAAAGCAAATTCCTCTGGTGGTGATAAAGCTTTCATTCATTCATTCCTTCATTCATTCGTCACACCAGCTGCAACACCAAATCAAGCTCCCCTCTCCACTTCCTCCCCGCCGTTGCTCGGCCCGTTCACCATCTTTGATCTCTGCACACCTGTAAAGTGTCCCGTCTTGACAGACAGACATATTAAAACCTGGAAAAGTCAAAACCTCTTCTGTGGGTTTCCGCTCCATCAGGTGACTCCAGGACGACTCACACGGCTGGTAATAAATACCTCGGTGTCCTCAGTGGGAGCCGCAGCACAAGAATCCAACGTCCTGGGATGACGTGGGCCCTCAGCAACGCTCCTGCAGCCAGGCCCACAAAGACCCAGGCCCCCAAAACCAGGCCCCCAAAGACCCAGGCCCCAAAACCAGGCCCCCAAAACCCAGGCCCCCAAAACCACGGCCCCCAAAACCCAGGCCCCAGAACCAAGGGGAAAGTTGTTACAGCGGCAGATGAATCACTGCAGCCTTGGAATAACATGTTCAGGGTCATGGAAAATCTGGAAAAGTCATGGAATTTTAAAATTGTTATTTCCTGGCTTGGAAAAGTCCTTGAAGAAAAACATTTTTTTAGTAAAAGTCATGTAAATGTGTTATATTCATGTGTTCATGTGGTTCATTTATGCTGAGTTTGAAATAATGAATATGCTTTTAAAAGAAAGACTCAAAATATAAGCAGGCATACGCTGAGTATATCTATAAATGTTTATTCTTTTAATCAAACTATTGTCTCTCATTCATTTGTGTCCTTTAAGGAATACTGTATGCTTTGGAATCCTCATTGTTAGTTTAAATACTACATTTTATCACTTTTTCATGGACACACCCAGATTTCACTAAATGTTTGCTCATGGGAATTTGGTTTAAAGTCCTGGAAAAGTCTTGGAAAAGTCTTGGAAAAGTCCTGGAAGAGTCCTGGAAGTCCATTGGTCAACATGTGTATGAACCCTGCATGTTCCACGATCACATATGAGCCCATTAAAACAAAGAAAACCCCTCAGCAGTGAGCTCGGTGTGGACGTCCTTGATCTCAGACTCAGACGCCTGCAGGGAGCCGAGCGAGCCTCATCCTGAACCCGCACCACGAGGGAATTGGTTGACATTTATATTTCTTAAGTTTGGTTTTGTTTTGTTTGTCCGGCCTTGAAAAGAATTTAAAAAAAAGAAGCTTGTTAGCATCACTGAGCTTTACACTCATTTGGTTTGACTGCAGACAAAGCTGACATGCTACTTAGAGGAGAGGGAAGTCTGCTGCAGGGAGATAACACACATTTAAAAGGCCTTTCAGGAACGTGAACACGTCTTGTATTGTGGTGAGTTCATGTACGCTCTGCACAGTGGGATTATTGGACTCTGTTACATGCATATGACACGATTCATTGTTTATCTCTGTTGTTATTATGGTTTCTGGGTAAAGGACTTCAGAGGAGGGTCTGTGAACATTCCTGGTTTTTATTGGAGACCTCCACACTTCGCCTCATGCTTGCAGTCTGAGTCTGAGCAAAGCAACCAGCAGCTCAGTTAAGCACAAGATGGCATTTGAAGGGGACCCCTGCAGCTCCTGTGAGGCTGTCAGCGGCACACATGCTGGAAACCAGAACAAACGTGTTCCCTCAGGATCCTGCAGCACCGCCATGAAACCCGGGTATCCTCATATCCTCAGGGGGGGTCAGGGATGCACGCCCACGTGGGGGGTCAGGTCCCTGTGGGAAACAGACATAAACATAGTTGTTCTATACATCCCCGGCTACATCCCACCGACCTGAATCCACTGCGACACCCGAACGCCACCTGCTGAGATGGAGCACGAACACCTTTGAAAGCCATCAGAGAAGCAGAAGCCGGAGAGATTAAAGCGAAGAGAACGACTCCAGGATGGCTGCGTCTATTTTTATGGAAAAAGGGAAATAACATCAAAGAGGTCGAACTAGAAGGGTGGGGATCCCAGCGCCTGTCTTTAAAACCCAAGATGTTGACTGAACTCAGAGGAATGATCCTCGTCTTAACTTTATTAGAAGGAGAACCAGAGTGTGAGGCGTTTGAAGGCCACTTTAGTGTTTTATGACTCTTTTATGACACCTGGCAGCAGGATGGAGCTCGCTGCACTGCGACACCCAGACGAACGCGTTCAGCAGAGCAAATCAGGGAGAAGGTGTAAATTACCCACGAGACACAGGGAACTCGCTGTATTTACATGGATACCAACAAGTGGTGGCGCACAAAGTGCCGTATTGTACGTTTCCAGGTCACGTGACCAATCAAATTGGTGTTATTGTTGCTCAGGAGCCACAAAAGGTTCAGCTACCGTGTGTTGAATCCTGAGCCGGAGGGGGAAAACACGTCTTTTGAAATCAGTGTTTACTGTAACTACAGTGATTAGTGTTATGCAAACAGTCGCAGTCAATGCTGCTCTGTGTTCTCAGGGCCGGCTGTGTGAGAGAGTCTGTGTGTGTATGTGAGAGACTGTGTGTGTGTGAGAGACTGTGTGTGTGTGAGACTGTGTGTGTGTGAGACTGTATGTGTGAGAGAGACTGTGTGTGTATGTGAGAGACTGTGTGTGTGTGAGACTGTGTGTGTGTGTATGTGAGACTGTGTATGTGTGTGAGACTGTGTGTGTGTGAGACTGTATGTGTGAGAGAGACTGTGTGTGTATGTGAGAGACTGTGTGTGTGTGACGGTGTGAGTGTGAGATAGTGTGTGTGAGACTGTGTGTGTGTGTGTGTGTGAGACTGTGTGAGTTAGTGTGTGTGTGCAAGTGTGTGAGAGAAAGTGTGTGTGAGACTGTGTGAGTTAGTGTGTGTGCACTCTAATGGTGTGTTCACACCGAACGCGACGCGAAATTTCGCGTCGCGTTACTCGCGTGAGTTTACTCGCTCGACTTTATGTGGTTAATTTCCGTCAACGCAAATTCGCTTTAACGCGGGCGGGGCTTATCTCCGTGGCTTATCTCCGTAAAAACAGTACCGTTTCCGCCATCCACCATTAAACTAACCACTAGTTCTGCTTTAACCTTCTTGTGGAAGTCCCTCTAATGTCGGACCATCAAACGCCCCCGTGTCCGGGTTCATAATATCATCCGTAGCCGCACAACAGCGTCTGAATGACGGCCGCTGCCAGCGCTACTTCTGGTGGATCAGCAACTGTTTGATTCAAACCGGCAGGACGGCGGTGATGACGCGCAGAGCTTCTCAACGCTGATTGGCTTTCGCGACGCGAATTTTCGCCCGAGTTGGAAAATTTCAACTCACGCGAATTTCGCGTCAAACGCGCCGCGCCACACGCGCCGCGCCAAACGCGTCTAACGCGCCGCCCGGCGAAATTTCGCGTCTGTCGCAACCAAACGCGTCTGTGCATTGACTTTACATGTAATCTGGTCGCGCGAAAAATTCGCGTCGCGTTCGGTGTGAACACACCATAAGAAGGAATGTGTCAGAAATGGTTTCAACACAGCAAATGTGACACCCATTTCTACACACCAGCTGTGTTACATGGCTTAACATATAAATGTGTGTGTTTAACACATTATGTGTAAATCATGTGTAACCCAGATAAACACATAAATGTGTTATTTCTGCACATTATGTGTCACCAATGTGTAATGGAAATACCTGGTGACTAATTAATGTTTCTTTCAATAATAATGAAAAGCAAGGATACAATCAAGAGCCTTTATTAAATATTTAATTTAGAATTGTCAACTTTTCTTTACATGCATTTGTAATACAAGTCAAAAAATGCATTAAATGTTATTACTGAACATGACAGTGCAGAACCACACCTACACAATCTTGTACCATGGATTGAGATAGAGCTTGTCATTGAAATTTTTCAGCAAAGTGTGCATTCATTTTGAAAGGGGTGTCTATGTCATCAAACATGTGTTTGGCACTTTCAAACTGTCTAATTAGTGGTAGTACAAGTGCATGGTCACGTGATAAACCCATATTACTCAGCTGCCACGGCCAGTCGGCAGCTTTTGTTCCGTTTTGAAGTGAAGACGTAACGTCCCTCCAGCAGCTTTCTGCTGTTTACTCGTTATTAGCTTGACAAGTTAGCGTTAGCTCGTAAGAACAATGTGTGTGCGTCTGTGCGTCTGTGAGTGTTTGAGTGAGTGTGTGTGTGTGCGCGCGTCTGTGAATGTATGCGTCAGTGCGTGTGTTTGTGCGTCTGTGAGTGTGTGCGTCTGTTAGTGTTTGAGTGTGTGTATCTGAATGTAGTGTAGAGAACCAGTTCTGACATTCAAACAAATCCTGTTAAGTTTTCTGATTAGTATTTTCCTTTATTTTATTAAGTTAAGTTATTTATTGTTCTGACAACGCAGGTTCCTTTAAACAGGAACCTGATTGGCTCACCACTGAAACACAGTCGCCCATGTGTGAATCACTCATACATGGGTTGGAAGATACAACAGAATAAGAGGAAACAGGCCCATGTGTGAATCACTCATACATGGGTTGGAAGATACAACAGAATAAGAGGAAACAGGCCCATGTGTGAATCACTCATACATGGGTTGGAAGATCCATCCATCCATCCATTTTCCACCGCTTATCCGGGGTCGGGTCGCGGAGGCAGCAGGTCAAGCAGGCTGACCCAGACTTCTCTCTCACCCGCAACATCTACCAGCTCATTCTGGGGGATCCCGAGGCGTTCCCAGATATAATCCCTCCAGCGTGTCCTGGGTCTTCCCCGGGGCCTCCTACCAGATGGACGTGCCTGGAAAACCTCTAAAGGGAGGCGTCCTGGAGGCATCCTAATTAGATGCTGAACCACCTCAGCTGACTCCTTTCGACACGAAGGAGTAGCGGCTCGACTTCAAGCTCCCTCCTGATGTCCGAGCTCCTTACCCTATCTCTAAGGCTGAGCCCGGCCACCCTACGGAGGAAACTCATTTCGGCCGCTTGTATCCGCGACCTCGTTCTTTCGGACACGATCCAAAGCTCGTGACCATAGGTGAGGGTTGGGACGTAGACCGACCAGTAAATTGAAAGCTTTGCCTTTCGGCTCAGCTCCTTCTTCACCAAGACGGCCCGGTGCAACGCCTGCTTTACTGCTGCAGCCGCACCGATACGCCTGTCGATCTCCCGCTCCATTTTACCCTCACTCGTGAACAAGACCCCGAGATACTTGAACTCCTTCGCTTGTGGTAGGCACTCTGTCCCCACCCGGAGGGAGCAATCCACCGGTTTCCGGCAGAGCACCATGGCCTCAGATTTCGTGGTGCTGACTCTCATCCCCGCCGCTTCACACTCGGCTGCAAAACGCCCCAGTGAATGCTGGAGGTCATGGTCCGAGGAGGCAAACAGGACCACATCGTCTGCAAACAGCAGAGAGGCTATCCTGAGATCCCCGAACCTGACATTCTCCGCCCCACGGCTGCGCCTAGATATCCTGTCCATGAAAGTCACGAACAGGACCGGTGATAAAGGGCAGCCCTGGCGGAGGCCAACACCCACCGGGAACGTATCTGACTTACTGCCGAGGATACGAACACAGCTCCTACTGCAGGCGTACAGAGACCGGATGGCCCGTTGCAACGGGTCCGGCACACCATACTCCCGCAGCACCCCCCACAAAAAGCCCCGAGGGACCCGGTCGAAAGCCTTCTCCAAGTCCACAAAGCACATGTAGACTGGTTGGGCAAACTCCCAGGACCCCTCCAGTATCCTTGCAAGGGTAAAGAGCTGGTCCACTGTTCCACGACCAGGACGAAACCCGCACTGTTCTTCTTGAATCCGAGGTTCGACAAACGGTCGGAGCCTCCGTTCCAGCACCCTGGCATAAGCTTTTCCCGGGAGGCTGAGTAGTGTGATACCCCGATAATTCGAGCACACTCTCCGGTCCCCCTTCTTGAAGATGGGAACCACCACCCCGGTCTGCCAGTCCATGGGCACTGTGCCCGACCCCCATGCGACATTGAAGAGCCGTGTCAGCCAAGACAGCCCAACAAAGTCCAGCGCCTTCAGCATCTCAGGGCGGATTTCATCCACCCCCGGCGCCTTGCCACCAAGGAGCTTTTTGACTACCTTAGTGGCCTCTGCCAGGGATATGGGTTCATCCAACCCCAAGTCTTCAGGCGCTGCCCCCTGTTCAGGGGACATGTTGACCGGGTTTAGGAGTTCCTCAAAGTGCTCCTTCCACCGCCCGACGATATCCTCTGTCTGGGTCAGCAGCCCCCCTCCCCCGCTGATAACAGCCTGGGGAAGGCCCTGCTTTCCCTTCCTGAGTCGTCGGATGGTTTGCCAGAACCTCCTTGAGGCCAACCGAAAGTCCTTCTCCATGGCCTCCCCGAACTCCTCCCATGCCAGAGTTTTAGCATCCGTGACCACCGCAGCTGCAGTCCTTCTGGCCTGCCTGTACCTGTCAGCTGCTTCAGGAGACCCCTGGGCCAACCAAGCCCGAAAGGCCTCCTTCTTCAGCTTGACGGCTTCCCTCACCCCCGGTGTCCACCACCGGGTTCTCGGGTTGCCGCCACGACAGGCACCGATGACCTTCCGACCACAGCTCCTAGCGGCCGCGTCCACAATAGAGGCTTTGAACATGATCCACTCGGATTCCATGTCCCCAACCTCCCTCGGGATGTGTGAGAAGTCCTTCCGGAGGTGGGAGTTGAAGACCTCCCGGACAGGATCCTCCGCCAGACGTTCCCAGTTCACCCTCACTACACGTTTGGGCTTGCCAGGTCTTTCTGGCCGACTCCCCCGCCATCTGATCCAACTCACCACCAGGTGGTGATCAGTTGACAGCTCTGCTCCTCTCTTCACCCGAGTGTCCAAAACATACGGCCGCAGATCAGATGATACGATTACGAAGTCGATCATTGATCTCCGGCCTAAGGTGTTCTGGTACCAGGTACACTTATGAGCCACCTTATGTTCAAACATGGTGTTTGTTATGGACAAACTGTGGCTAGCACAGAAGTCCAACAACGAAACACCGCTCGGGTTCTGCTTATCATCAGGGTTTTTTGAACAAGATACAACAGATACAACAGAATAAGAGGAAACAGGCCCATGTGTGAATCACTCATACATGGGTTGGAAGATACAACAGAATAAGAGGAAACTGAACCACAGTCGCCCATGTGTGAATCACTCATACATGGGTTGGAAGATACAACAGAATAAGAGGAAACTGAACCACAGTCGCCCATGTGTGAATCACTCATACATGGGTTGGAAGATACAACAGAATAAGAGGAAACAGGCCCATGTGTGAATCACTCATACATGGGTTGGAAGATACAACAGAATAAGAGGAAACAGGCCCATGTGTGAATCACTCATACATGGGTTGGAAGATACAACAGAATAAGAGGAAACAGGCCCATGTGTGAATCACTCATACATGGGTTGGAAGATACAACAGAATAAGAGGAAACAGGCCCATGTGTGAATCACTCATACATGGGTTGGAAGATACAACTGAATAAGAGGAAACAGGCCCATGTGTGAATCACTCATACATGGGGTGTATGATACAACAGAATAAGAGGGGGAGAGCCCAGACTAAGAGCGGTTCAAAAAACCCTGATGAATAGCAGCACACGGAATGTAGCTACCTCGCCCGGACCAGGGAAACCGGGGCACCCTCCCGGAGCCAGACCCGGGAGGCGAGCTCGTCGGCGAGCGTCTGGTGGCCGGGCTTTCGCCCATGGGGCCCGGTCGGGCTCAGCCCGAAGAAACATCATGGTGCAGCCACCCTGTGGACCCACCACCCGCAGGGACAGACATCGGGGTCGGGTGCTATGTAGACCGGGCGGCGGGCCGGGCAGGGGGCCTGGGCGAGCCGATCGCCGGCAACATAGACTAGCTCTAGGGACGTGGAACGTCACCTCGCTAGCGGGGAAGGAGCCGGAGCTGGTGAGGGAGGTGGAGCGGTACCAGCTAGATATAGTGGGGCTCACCTCCACGCACAGCGCTGGCTCTGGAACCAAACTCCTGGAGAAGGGTTGGACTTTGTTCTTTTCTGGAGTCGCCCAGGGTGAGAGGCGCCGGGCGGGAGTGGGGATACTCACGAGTCCCCGGCTGAGCGCCGCCGTGTTGGAGTTTTCCCCGGAGAACGAGAGGGTCGCCTCCCTGCGCCTACGGGTTGCGGGGAGTAAGGCTCTGACTGTTGTTTGTGCTTATGCACCAAACAGCATTTCGGAGTATCCGGCCTTCTTGGAGTTGGTGGGAGGGGTCCTGGAAAGGGCGCCGCCTGCCGACTCCATAGTTCTCCTGGGAGACTTCAACGCTCACGTGGGCGACGACAGAGAAACCTGGCGGGGAGTGATTGGGAGGAACGGCTTGCCTGATCTGAACCCGAGTGGTGTTTCGTTGTTGGACTTCTGTGCTAGCCACAGTTTGTCCATAACAAACACCATGTTTGAACATAAGGTGGCTCATAAGTGTACCTGGTACCAGAGCACCTTAGGCCGGAGATCAATGATCGACTTCGTAATCGTATCATCTGATCTGCGGCCGTATGTTTTGGACACTCGGGTGAAGAGAGGAGCAGAGCTGTCAACTGATCACCACCTGGGAACGCCTCGGGATCCCCCAGAATGAGCTGGTAGATGTTGCGGGTGAGAGAGAAGTCTGGGTCAGCCTGCTTGACCTGCTGCCTCCGCGACCCGACCCCGGATAAGCGGTGGAAAATGGATGGATGGAGGCCTGTTTCAATGAAGAATGTGTTTTGGTCCGGGCAACCTGAATCACACGGCTAGCGGAGCCGGGGATCGAACTGCCCATCCTTTGATTGGCTCACCACTGAACCACAGTCGCCCATGTGTGAATCACTCATACATGGGTTGGACAACAGAAAAAGAAGGCACAGGCCCGTTTTGGTGGAGGAAGTGGTCTGGTCCGGGCAACTATATAATAACATCTTCTATCCTCAGTCTCTTCATGGATGGAGTGGGAAGGTGTGGTGTTTCTGATTTCTCCTGTGTTATTCTCGAACACCCGAGGGATGGCGTTACAAGGACTCAATGTGGATGTGGATACATTGTCGTCTGAAATCGGAGAGACTTTATTCTGGCACCATTTTGGAAACCAGCTCTTTCCCTGCACTTTTACATGGGGGACATGGGGGGATCCTCCATTCTGTGACGCTTTTAGTAGGTCTGACACAACAGATTGGATTACATCACCTAATATTTCATTTGCATTGGGTGTTATGCAAATAGATGGGTCTGCAACAGCCACAGTCTTGCTGACTGAAGCTTCCAACGCCTGCACAAGGGTGGTTTGTAGAGTATTTATCTTTCGAACATCAGTAAGTGGCTCAAAAGAGTCGACGAGCACCTCCACCCATAATTTCTCCATCTGTGCTTCAGGAGCCAGCTGGCCCTTTTCTTTTGGTTTTGAAAACCACTTCCTCACAGACTTAAACCTCTTAGCAATGGTTTTAAGTATTCTTTCACATTTGCCCAGTTGGCTGGAATGGGCTGGTGAGAGAGGGAGTTCAGGCATGGAGTTCAGGGTCTTCTGACCAGTCCCATTGTCGTCATTGGAACCATTTGAGGCCATGTTTTTTAAAGGGGTCTCTGATGGGGTGTCCATTTTTAAGGACTCCTCTCCAGAAAATGGAGATCCCAATTTTGCCCTCAAATCCTCATCCTCAAAATCCTCCAGTTCCAGAGGGACAGAGCAGATTGAGGTTGAGGTAGATGGTTCTTGAGGACATGGAGAGACAGATTTTATATCCCTGCATTCTGCCTCAAGATCCTCAACCAAATCTGGAGAAGGAGCCAGCTGGACCTTTTCGTTTGATTTTGCTTTGTAAAACCACCTTCTCGCAGATTTAAATCTTTTAAATATATTTCTTCGCCTTTTCGCACATTTGCCCAGTTGGCTGGAATGGGCTGCTGAGCGAGGACGCTTAGGGACAGAGTTCAGGGTCTTCTGACCAGTCCTGTTGTCGTCATTGGAACCATTTGAGGCCATGTTTTTTAAATGGGTCTCTGATGGGGTGTCCATTTTTAAGGACTCCTCTCCAGAAAATGAAGATCCGGATTTTGTCCTCAAATCCTCCTCCTCAAAATCCTCCAGTTCCAGAGGGACAGAGCAGGTTGAGGTTGAGGTAGATGGTTCTTGAGGACATGGAGAGACAGATTTTATATCCCTGCATTCTGCCTCAAGATCCTCAACCAAATCTGGAGAAGGAGCCAGCTGGACCTTTTCGTTTGATTTTGCTTTGTAAAACCACCTTCTCACAGATTTAAATCTTTTAAATATATTTCTTCGCCTTTTCGCACATTTGCCCAGTTGGCTGGAATGGGATGCTGAGCGAGGACGCTTAGGGACAGAGTTCAGGGTCTTCTGACCAGTCCTGTTGTCCTCATTGGAACCATTTGAGGCCATGTTTTTTAAAGGGAGAGAAAGGGAAAGAGGGATAGAGCCGATTGAGGTTGTGGTAGGTGTTTGAAGGGATGGAGAGACTGTCTCAACGGTCCTGATTTCGTCTGTGGAGCCGATTGAGGTTGTGGTAGGTGTTTGAAGGGATGGAGAGACTGTCTCAACGGTCCTGATTTCGTCTGTGGAGCCGATTGAGGTTGTCTTCTGGTCTTGTTGGTGTGCTGCAAGCTTTTTTTTTTGTTCAAAAATACTCGACAACTTCTGCTTCACTTTTTTGTTGACGTTCTGAGCTTTTTCTTTTCCGACCGCTTCCTCCGCCTTCCACCTGGAGACTTCATCTTTCAAATCCCCAACTTCACTAGCAATCCGACGCACTGTATCTGAGACGAACTTGCCGTCTTTGTCAGGGTCCAGTGAAAAGAATGTAATTATTGCAGATGTAATCTCTTCAGGGGTTTTTTCTGGGTTTTGTTCAGGGTTTTGTTCAGGGTTTCTTTCAGCCTTTCTTTCAGCCTTTCTTCCAGCCTGTTTTTTCGGCATTGTATCTGTTATAACTTTATACCTATTAGTTACAGTGATTATTTGCTTTGGGTGTAACTATTTGCAGTAGGTCTCAAATTGCAAAGTAAAATGTTGTTGAAGTGGATAAAAGCATAAATTAGTCGCTTACAAACATGAAATAGGAAGGTCTGAACAATATTGCTTCTGGTCTGTATAAGCAGTGTATTTTGCTTTGATACGCTTTCTTGATGACGTCACATACACGCAACGCATGCTGTTTTTTTATCCCCATGGGAACCGAGAGGAGAGGGGGCGTGGCTTACCTCCATAGGTTCTCATTATCACACAGCTCGATTTCACCGACTCCTCCA
Organism: Cottus gobio; assembly: GCA_023566465.1. NCBI lineage: Eukaryota > Metazoa > Chordata > Actinopteri > Perciformes > Cottidae > Cottus > Cottus gobio. Next base: position 24,241,327 of record CM042222.1, read on the forward strand.
GGAAGTTCGTCTGGATAACTTCCGCTTCCGGTAGCCCGTTGGATTCAACGGCAGGACGTTCGCGTCTGTGCATTTGGTTTTACAGGGTGAAAGAAATAATAAAAAATCATCTGACGCACACTTTATTTTTTATATTTTTTTTTGATAAAAGGAAGTTAACACATTTTCGCTGTAGAGTTGATATTAAACCAACAATACATTCAACTTGATTAAAAAACAAAATCATACACACATGTATATATTGTACGACTCCTGGCCACACGGCGGCGCCGCAGCGTTGCACCTCAAGCGGGACGCCTCCGAGTCGTCGCCACTGCTGGCTGGAGGAACGTGACCAGCTGCTCGGCATCCGGCTGCTTTTAACTCTCTCTTATCCTGTTTGAAGGCTTTTTCACATAAAGACTCTTGAAGCTGCTGGCTCGTAAAGGGGGAAGTACATACATATATATATATATATTGATGTATATCTCTTTATATATAAATACATATATGTGTATATATCAATATGTATATACATTTATATATATATATATATTAATATGTACTGGAAGAGGACCCTCTCCAGTAATAGACAAACGGCACATTACGACGTAAGAAAAACACAACAATTCTTAGTTTCAGGCTATTATACCTAATAACTTTGTATTACACTTCTCATATACAGTTTATGAATTATACACTAATTAAAATATATTTAATTTCTGCCAATAAATCCTAGTAACCCAAAACTAGTTTATTCTGCTCTCAAGTGGCATGAATAAATAAATAAACAAAATAAAAAAACAGTTCTTGCAAGTTTAAGGTTATGATTTAGTTTCTGGATCTCCTCCATTGACTTGAATCCTTGAACTTTGAGAAACTGAATTATGTGACTGTGTGTGTCTGAAGCGGCTGCTGCTAAAGTCACGCTTTATATAAGAGCACTGGCCGTGTCTCATGTGACCTGCGGCGGAGTTCACCATGATCTTATAAAGTATATATAAATAAATAGAGGAATATATATAAATAGTTGTAAATTAATAAACTAACAGATATAAATATATAAATAAATAGAGGAATATATATAAATAGTAGTAAATTAATAAACTAACAAATATAAATAAATATATAAATAAATAGAGTATATATAAATAGTTTACAGGGTGAAAAAATAATAAAAAATCATCTGACGCACACTTTATTTTTTATATAATTTTTTAATAAAAGGAAGTTAACACATTTTCGCTGTAGAGTTGATATTAAACCAACAATACATTCAACTTGATTAAAAAACAAAATCATACACACATGTGTATATATATATATATATATATATATGTACTGGAAGAGGACCCTCTCCAGTAATAGACAAACGGCACATTACGACGTAAGAAAAACACAATTCTTAGTTTCAGGCTATTATACCTAATAACTTTGTATTACACGTCTCATATACAGTGACAACAATAAACACACGCATTTATATGTTAAGCCATGTAATACAGCTGGTGTGTAGAAATGGTTTACGCATTTGCTGTGTTGAAACCATTTCTGACACATTCCTTCTTAGAGTGTGTGCAAGTGTGAGAGAAAGTGTGTGAGAGAGAAAGGGAGCGTGTGTGTGTGTGTGTGTGTGTGTGTGTGTGTGTGTTGCAGTCAGAGTGATGAGCAGCAGCAGGACCCCCTGCCAGGCCTCCTCATGCATCTTCAGCCCTCGGCTCCTCAGCAGGCGAGTAACGGGGAGCCTTCAGACCTCCAGGGGCTCGGCTGCTTCTTCTTTTATTTTAAAATGAGACAAATAAACTCCCCCGATAGACACACAGAGAAATGAACACACACAGCAAAAGGAAATAAAAGGGTTTTCACCGTTTAATTAAAATCGATTGTCAGGAGAAATACACACACGGTTGTGCGTGGTGAGATGCAAATACATTTTATGTGTATGTGTATACATATGTACACATACACACACACACACACTTGTATATCACGTACTGGAGGAACATATGACAAGCAACTGTAACTTTGAGAAACATCTTCACAAAGACATGGCTCTTCTTCTTCTAAATCACATCCTCAAAATCTGATATTTACAATGAAATCCCCGAAACATTCCCTTCACACACACACACTTTGTCTGAGGTTTGTCACAACTAGCTGCTGCGCAATTATTGCCTCCAAACAATTGCATTTTAGTTTTTCTTTTGTGGATTTCGGGATGGATGGCAGCGTGTACTCGTACATGCCGGTTAGTTACGGTCGATCCACGCAGACGGATTAGAGTCTTCACCCTGAAGTGTGCAGCGGTAAAGCACCCTGGAGAAAGATCTGAGAAATAATGACTTCCCAAAAAAAAACAAAAAAAACAAACGCCTCACAGTAGAACACTGCCCCCTTGTGGAGGAACACGACCATCTCACTCCCGCTGGTCACACATTCCTCCCGATGACACCTGAACCGCTACACAAGATTCATTTCTTAATCTCAATTAACTCACCGGTGATAATAACAATACAAAAATAAAATAAAAAAACATGAGATTCCTCCTCGTCTACGGCTGTGAAACAAAAGTAGACATTTGTGCGGTACTTCACCCTCGACAGGAATTAAAAGCGATCCGAGTGAATGACGCCTCAAGGCACATTAAACACACTCCGTGTAGAAAGTGAAGGCCCCACACACACACACACACACACACACAGTTGTGCGTTGGCAGCATGTCGATGACTGATGAAAAACGAGGGTCTCCCATTGATTTTTATTTTTTGCCCCGCCCACGAGCTGATGATGTCATCGGTCATAACAGTCGATAAAGATCTCGAGGCGGGAACGACGGTGATTGTACGGGATCGGTGTTCGCCAATGATCGCCTTTTAAAAAAAAAATCTCCCGTTCCTTACACCCCGGAGCCGACCCACCTCTCTAGGGCGTCAGCGCCGCGGGGTCGATGCCGGACGCCGGCACCTCGTACTTGAAGACCACGCTGAACAGCTTCCCGCCCAGGCGGTCGGCCAGCCACGAGTTCTTGATGACGGCCATCTTCAGGCTCTCGCAGCTCAGCATGGCGTAGTAGTTGGTGTGGATGGCCCGGCCCATCCCCTCGATGATCACCAGGTCCGTCTTACGCTCTCGCACCACCATCGCCAGCACTTTGTCCAGGCGGCTAGGGGGGGGGGGGGGGGGGGGGGGGCAACACAGTAATAAAAATAACAATGTGTTTAAGTTATAGAGCGCTTTTCATGGTACTCAGACACTTTACACAACATTTTTAAATCTTCCGAAAAACTATACAATAAAACAAATTTGCTCTATATGGATAAAAGCGTCAGCTAAACGAAATGTAATGTAAATAAAAACAATAAAAACATACACAGTCACACATTAAAATCAGTTCTGAAGAGGGTTTTGATTTGACATTTAAATATGGCAAAGGTCAGTACGTCTACCGGACTCTTCCCCTCGCACTAATCTCAGATACACTCGAGGTAAATCAGGCTGAATATGAAGTTACAGTTAAATTACATTTCATTTCATTTAGCTGATGCTTTTATCCAAAGTGACTCACATGCTATACAGTAGACACAGCAACGGTGAGCAATGAGGGTTAAGTGTCTTGCTCAAGGACACATCGACATGGACTAGTGGAGCCGGGGATCGAACCACCGGCCCTCTGATTGAAAGTCGGACCTGCTAACCACTGAGGAAAATGTCGAACGTAAAATTACGAAACCACGCACCTCAGGTCCAGGCACGGTGAACTGGAACCACTTTGGACCAACGTCAACCGGTCCTCCCTCAGACCGGCGCTGCACCACAAACACACCACAGATCAAAAGCTTTTCAGGTGTGAACTCATGAGATCAGACACATATGTATCGAAAAACTACTCCGGATATGACGACGCTTTAAATAGACTAACAGACTATCAGATGTACTTTTCAACACTCACTGGATCACTGGATCCATCGCGGCGATGCTTTCGGTTAATATCTGCAGCTCCCCGTTCGTCACGTCGTTTAAAGCCGGAGCCGAGTTGCTGGCCAACACAACCTGAGGGGTCACGGAAAGAAACGATAAAATACGAAATAAATAAAACCTTAAAATATGTCCTCATCACTGAGAGCATTATTAATAATTCAGGCGATGATGGAACTCTAGTCACTTCTTTTAATTTGAGTTTTTCTAATTGCATTTATTTTTTATTCCCATTAGGGAAATTCTGATTAATGGGCTTCTGTAAGTTTTTATATATTATAATTATATATAAAAACATTTTTTAAATTGTGTGAAGAGTTTCTTACCTCCGTTCCTCGAGAGAGAAGCTCTCTGACAAAAGGCATCACCCCTAGAATGATGTCTAGTCCACTATTATCTACGAAAAACAAGGCACACTTATGAGGAGGACCCTGCAAGAGAAAACCAGGATGGATTGTATTGAAGCGCTCATCATCATCATCATCATCATCATCAAGAGCTCACAACACAGAAACACTGACGCAAGGGTGAAATAAGACTGAGCTCCAGGACTTTATACACATTGACCAGTGGCGTTCCAGGACTTTAAACCAACTTTCATGACTTTGAATCAAATTTCTATGACCAAACATTTAGTGAAATCTGGGTGTGTCCATGAAAAAGTGATAAAATGTAGTATTTAAACTAACAATGAGGATTCCAAAGCATACAGTATTCCTTAAAGGACACAAAATAGGCCTGGAAATAACCATTTTAAAACTCCATGACTTTTCCAGGTTTTCCATGACCGTATGAACCCTGTCTATATAACTTGTAGCAGAAAGCGACTGACCTTTAGTCTCTCAAACCACTGGTCATAGGAATCAACAAGCCACGGCCGCTCTGAAGGAGAAAAACAAAACAAATCAGTTTTTTCTCTTAAGTCAAAGGATTCAAGGGCAAAAATGAAAGAAGAGAAACACTCGGATACCTTCCAGCTGGCGTTTAGCCTGCTCAAAGCCGAACTCAGGATCCGACTCCAGCACGCTGCACAACATCAAAAACAAAACGTGCAAATAAATAAGACGGGTGTTTGGATTACAGAGTCAAAAGTCTTTAAATGTCTCATTCTGCAAGTCTCAACCAAAAGATATTCAGTTTAAAATGATAGGAAACAGAGAAAAGAAGGAAATCTCAACACATGAAGGGCTGAAAGTTTCATAACTGAAGCTACGACACAGCAGCCGGTCTGTGCTTCTTAAAGCTGCTTACTTAAGTGGTTAGCAGGTCTGTCTTTCAATCAGAGGATCGGTGGTTCGAACCCCGGCTCCGCTAGTCCATGTCGTTGTGTCCTTGAGCAAGACACTTAACCCTAATTGCTCATTGTGCTGTGTCTACGGTCTACTGTATAGCATGTAAGTCACTTTTAAACCATCTTTCATTGTGTTTACTTTCAATACCCACTGCAGTAGGGCTAACTCCTCAAAACAGACGTAGCCAACATAGCTAACGCCGCTAACGTAGCTAACGCAGCTAACTCAGCTAATGTAGCTAATGTAACTAACGCAGCTAACGGAGCTAACACAGCTAACTGAGCTAACGCAGCTAACACAGCTAACTGAGCTAACGCAGCTAACGTAGCTAACGTAGCTAACGCAGCAGTGGGAAAACGCCCCGTGGCAGCATGAACGACCAGGATACAGAAAGCAGAGCCTCGCTACCCGAAGGACCCCCCAGGACACAAACCCCTTTAACCCCTTAACCCCGCTCACTCCGACACGGCCTTGGCTCCCCAGTCGAAGACGTTCCCAGCCAGGACCCCCCTGACCAGGGCGAACTGCCGGTCCTCCCAGCTCAGCTCCTCCAGGGCCGTCACCGCCTTCTGGTAGTACTTGAGCGCCATGTCGTTCTCCCTCTGTTTGATCTGCAGCAGAGGACGACAGCGGCGTGAGGACCGAACATGTTGGAGAAGACGGTCGCTTTGACCGGCTAAATATACTGACAGGGTTCATACACGTTGACCAGTGGAGTTCCAGGACTTTAAACCAACTTTTCATGACATGGGTCAAATTTCTATGACTTTTAAATCAAATTCCATGAGCAAACATTTAGTGAAATCTGGGTGTGTCCATGAAAAAGTGATAAAATGTAGTATTTAAACTAACAATGAGGATTCCAAAGCATACAGTATTCCTTAAAGGACACAAATGAATGAGAGACAATAGTTTGATTAAAAGAATAAACATTTATAGATATACTCAGCGTATGCCTGCTTATATTTTGTATGAACCCTGCCGTGAGGCGTAACTACATCGTGTGAAAACATGAAAGAACAGCTGTGTCGCACACAAAGACGAAGCAGAGAGAAGACAACAACAACAACAACAACAACAACAAAAAGGCGGATGGATTTGGCCCAGACCTTAGAGTAGGGATCAGGGAAGTTGAACTCGTTTAAGCAGTGTTCCCTGGTGTCTAACAGACTTCTGACAGTGAGGGATCCATAAGCACTGCATGAGAAGAGAAGCACTCGACGTTAGCCAGACAGAAAAACACTCACAACAGGGGCTGGCCGGGTGATGCAGACCACGTTTCACTGGTATTTTCTATTGATTGTACTTGATTTTTGCTAAACTAACATTTTAAACCCTCTGTATTAAAATTTCTGAAAATATGGCTTTTTTTTCCTAAAGAATTTCAACAATTTCTTCCATGTTCACATCGTGTTATCGCCGTTTATTCTAATAAATCGTGGAGAGAAGTTATACGACATAATGACACGAAACTGAAGCAGACGCTGAAGGAAAGACTCGAGATTTAGTCGACTAGAAGCGACCTCTGGGTCAAACAGGTAAGCCTTGCATGCAAAATAAAAAAATAAAAACAAAGCAGTTCTTACAACGGCTGGTGTCGGAGGGTCTGAAGCTTGTGTCTGTATTTCTGTCTGAACTTCTCGGCTCGCTCGGCCGCCCCGGGCACGTCGGGCTGACTCGCTAGAGCTCTGTTAACCACCTGCTCGGGACAGAAAGACACAAGCACCAGGTGTAATGAGTTTCACCCAAAAAATAATAAAAATCTAGTCATAGGAAAAGCCGATTTCACCAAATGTACCGTCCATCTCTGAGCTTATTTCGTTTAAATATCGTCAAAACTGATATATTTATTTTTTCTCCAAGGCAAATACAAAGTCGCTTTATATTAAATAAAAACTCTCAGCGGTCTAAAATATCAATGGTGACTGAGAAATGTGGGTTTCTTCCTTAATTCACAATTTAAGTGACTTAAGTATTCCAGATTATCCATTAAAAACCTGCTCAGTCACTTATTAAACTCATAATTCTTTCATCAGTGTGTTTTTCCTTCCAGAATAAGAATAATAAGAATAATTTCTAGACTCGGCTATTCCCTCCCTACCCCGTCGAGGGCCTCCTCGAAGCAGTACAGCCAGTACTCGCGGGCCAGGGCGTCCTCGGTGAGGTCCACGGTGTCGGGGATGTAGGACGAGGCGTCCTGCAGCAGAGGCAGATTCACCAGCTTCCTCTCCAGGCGGTCCATCTCCAGCATGTCGAACTGGACAAAGAGACGGAGAAGAGGAAACGCTTGTGAACTCAAAGGACGGCATCCTTTTATACGAGGACTTATTTCAGTCGTGTTAGTGCTTTTCTTGTTGTGTTAGGAGAAGGAAAAAACAGCAGAGAGGAGGATGCAGTGTGCAAGGAAAAGGAGGGAAGGTTTTATTTTGAAAAAAGCGAGTGGAAGCCGGCAGGTTAATTAATCGCGGGACACAATCGATACTCCATTAGAGGACGACGTCGATGGGTTGCTCTTGTGTTAAGTCACCAAAAGATGAGCTGATGACCTCGGTGGGAGGGGATGTTAAACGGAGGGCGGCGCTCAAAGTATCACACCAGGAACCAGGAAGCAAAGTCAAGAACATCAAACTGGTGTTGACCAGCGTGGGATTTGGCCAAAAGAAAACAAGCTAGTTAGAGAAATCAGAGGCAAGACTCGAAGCTAAGATATGAAAACCAGTTTGAATCAGCAGTGAACAAAGTGACTAAACTCTAAAGTGGAGCGGTTATCACACCAGAGCACACCAGTGAAGCAGACCAGTGAAGCAGACGGAGATACTTACTGGGAACTGAAGGAGAGGGTTAGGTAGACAGAGGAGTGTGTGGAGAGGAAATGAAAAGAAAGATTAATAAAGATGATCATGGATTCAGTGAGAACTGTGATGACGGGGTTTCCACGAAGGAGACACAAAAATTAAAATAAAGATTTTTTTAAAAATATCAGAAATATGATGACTGGAAGAAAAAGGATGAAGGTGGGTGAAATCAATTGAATGGAAATAAGTCCAGAGGGCCCCTTGTGGTTCATGGTGGTTCATGGGGGTTCACGGGGGTCTGGCGCCGCCCCCCCTCTGCAGACTCACCGTTCCGCTTCGTGCACGTTGCATCGGGTTCATGTCCGGAGAGCCGCTCATCAGCCCCGAGCTGCCCGCGTAATTCTCCCCCCAACTGTACTGGTTTGGATCTGGGAGGAAGAAGATGCAGTTAAATGCATGGTTCAAAATGTTTAATTATAGTGCTTTTTATCATTATACAAGGTTTGTATTAAAAAGAAAATATATTTTATTAGTTATTTTATTCTGTTATTGGTCCGTGGTATTATTATCAGCCCTTTTCCTTTCTCACAAACTGGCGGTTCAGTAGTTTCACGAGTGAAGTTAAGGGATTTTATTCAGACCTGATGTCTGTGAAAGGTATTTGGCTGAAGCATGAGTTTTCAGTCATGTGTGGCGAAGCGATGTCATGCGTGACGTGTGTGAAAACCACAGAGATCACACAGTATCTGCTTTAATCAGCAACCTTACCACACTGTTACATGACATTTGCATGTTTCAATCTATCAAAATATAGCGTAAAACCCTGTTATTGTGCTTTTGTGCGTTTTTCCTTACTGTCCTCCTCTGCTCCTTTAAGAAACGCTCCGATGGCTCCGAGATAGCCTTCGTGTCTGAGGAACAAGGCCTGAACTTCGCCCTGCAAAAGAAGAAGTGATGACATAAGCAGAAACTGGGTTGCGGGGTGAAGTTCAGCTGGCGGATGCGAGAGGCCTCTTGCCTTGGTGAAGAAGTTGATGCTGTAGGTGATGGTGTGCATCGTGACGGGGTGTCCTCGGATGAAGAAGCCCCCGAAGTACACCCGGGACAGGTTGTGCAGTTTGGCGTACAGACAGGCCAGCTGCCCGATGTCGTTGCTGATCATATGCAGGAGGCTCTTGGCCATGTCTTCTTTGGAGAAGCCTGCAGTTCAGAGCGGAGTCGTAAAAAAAAAAAAAAAAAACACGCAACGGGCAAAACATCCACCCTGAATATTTACGACTGATGCATGAACAGAAGAAGTAGTTAAACTTCCGATACATATACAGAATAAAACTAATCACATGATGTAGTCATTAACTATATTCTGTTTGCAATATCCTGAGCATATGGATAAGGGCAGCGAATAAATAAATATATATATATATATATATATATATATATATAGATACATATATAAATATATATGTATATATATAAATATATATATATATACACACACACACATATATAAATACATACATATATAAATATATTTGTATATATAAATATATATACAAATATATATATATATATATATAAATATATATGTATATATAAATATATATACAAATATATATATATATATATATAAATATATATGTATATATAAATATATATATACAAATATATATATAAATAAAGATATATGTAAATAAATAAATATATATAAATACACATATTTAGGGCACATATATATATATATATATATATATATACACATATACATATATGTGTATGCATTTATAATGCTACTGGGCAGCCTTGAAATCAATGATCCTGTGCGTCACCTTTCTCAGCAGTAGCAGATTTTCCAAAACTGCTCGCAATGAGGTCTCCGGTCAAGCCCAGAGACCCGTACGATCCTCCGTAGATGTCTTTGACGAGCATGTCGACGCTGGTGTGTTGCCCTTTAGAGGCCAACTGCAGCAACTCGTCAAACCTCTACGGGAGACAAAAAGAGCAAAGGTCACATTGTTTAAGGGGACAAAGTGTTGCACGGAGAGTAGAACTAGAGCAAAGTGGTTCAGGGCACCGTTGTTTTGGTGAGCAGCGCTCCAAGGCCCCAGAACGTCCCTCCGCCTATCGAGCTTCCTCCTATTCGCTCAAATTTGTCCTCCGATTCCACCTGTTGCAGAGGGAGGAGAACGGGGTGTTGCCTTTTCTTTTGTCTACCACGATAACAAAGCTGCACATGATCAGTGATTTGCTGTTTAAACAATGAGCGGGTTATCAAAACAACCACTGCATGAAATACTCTGCATGGCAGAGTATTTCATTACTAGGCCAGCAACTATTTTGCAGGCTCAGACTCTCAACAATAGGAACTTCATTTGTGGCAACGATTAAGTGAAATTGGGCATTTTTCCACGGCACACCTGCCGATCTCCCACGGCTCAGTGGTTGAAATTCACGGAATGAATCGACTGATCCCGACTGCTCTGCTTTATGTTCTACTTGTCTCAACCACTGACAACATGTCGACCGGGCGCTTCTTGCCTTGACGATGGAAACGCCGGAGCCGATGTTCACCAGCAGGTACGGGAAGATGTCGGGCTGCGTCGTCTGAAAGCGGAACTCGGAGTCGGCGTGCTTGGCGTACACGAACGCCTCGTGGGGGATGTTCCTCAGCACGAAGTTACAGCCCTTGATGAGACAGGTCATCTCATCCTCTTTGTCCACTCTGCCACGGGGAAGAAAATCAATATGTGATTGAATCATCGCTAGCCAAATGTGGAATAAATCCAGAAAAGACCAACTGGTTTGTCCTCCATCTGGTAAATCATTAAGGATGACGTGCGATCTCCTTCGTTTGCACAATATTACACATTTGCAGATTTCTCCAGCATGTGAGCAGAGAGAATAATAAGACTCAAGCTCCCAAGATGGTGTAGAGTTGTAATAATGTATCATGACTTACACTTGTAAGAATGTCTGTGTAAATTACAATACTTATGAAGGATAATAATAATAATAATTAATATGGGATATTAATGAAGTATTATGCAGCTGTGTATTGTAACATAGTAGAAAGTCACTGAGGGTTTTTATCACTGAGAAGTAGCTCCATATGAATGGGATGTATTTAAAATAGAAGCTGCATGCCGATAGTGTAACTGTCCCTTTAAGGGGGAGGGGACTATTCCGTTGGTTTTACAGGGGGCGAAGTGAGAGAGTAAAAACACCTGAAGCTGAAGGAGTGTGATTGGGCCGTAGGATCACTCCACCTCTGTGAAACTTATGAAGCAGTGAAACTAACCAATGAGAGGCGAGCGTGCCCAGTGTTTACTAATAAAACCCGTTGGGTTCATTAGCATTAGCTTAAACAGCTAACCAATGCAGTGAAGCTGTAAATGGTCTGTGGTGCACCCTCCATCCTGAATTTTTATGCTGCATCACCTTTGACCGATTTCTTTATTAAATCTGTTATTCTTTAACTTTCTGCATTCAGATCTTCCCTTCACACGATCGCTCAAAGGTTTAAGGAGCTTAACAATGGACACGTGTGAGTCATAATGTTTGTGACGAGTAATGTTCCCACCTTTCATGCTGTGTTGAGGAACTTTAAGTACAGATTTAAATATCGAAGACCTTAACTCAGCCAACACAAAGTGATACACGTTCTTGTTTTTTGGAAACATTGGGACAAATGTCTTAATGTTCTTTAACCACGAGTGACTTTTAAACTGCAATGATTACACCTGTGTTATGGTGTCCTCGTGTTGTATTTATTTATGTTGTTGTTGTTGTTGTTGTATGGACCCACTTGTCTGAAGCAGCTGAACCAACAACGTGAATGCTCCGTTGTGGGTGAGCAAAGTGACGGCACACAGCTTACTGATTCACAGGAAGTGGGCTGTTGTTTATTCGCCTCCTCCCTTTCCTGCTTGTGTTTGCACACGCTCAGAAACACCGGTCCGGAGACTCACCTGAGCCCGAGTTTCCTCTCGATGAGTTCTTTGAACTTGTGCGCCCCTCCGCCCGTGGCTTTGATAACTTTGGTGTCCGTGTTGACCAGGTGGTCCCTGACGAAGTCCAAGCACGTTTCAATGTAGGCATTTTCAAACTTGATAAAGTGCAGCCGTGCAGTGACCTCTTCCTGCACAGATATTTCGTAAAGCTCGTCACTGGTGGTCTCCTGGGAAGGACACGCATGAGACGGACACGCAGGAGGAGAAAAGGGTGCACACTTCATTATATACTGCTAGTGTCAATCAAACTAGATTTCAGACTCAGGGTACAAAAAAGGCTGAACACCAAAACACATAGACCTACCAATGTATCCACAGACTGGTAGCGTGTGGTATTAACTTTATGTTTGATAAAACCAAGATGATTTCATTAAGAAGGCAAATAAATTCATGCACAAGATAGATTTCTTAAAACAGTTTGGAAAGTATTAACTCCTGCAGCCACAACCATGTCACTGGCACTTCGCCATCTCTGCCTCTTAAGGGATCTCATCATGGCATCATTATAAGATACTTAATGTGTGGAGACATAACAACGACAGATCGTATATGGCAGGTTATTAGTGCCAACACGTGACCCAGGACGCCACAGCTTTTGCAGAAAGTGACATAACACAGATACGGTGCATTACCTTTGTGGTGTGGTCGAAGGATCGTACTTTGGCCACCTTGTGCTGGACGGTGGAGTAGTAGGCGAGCTTTGTGAGAGATCCCCCTGTGCAAGCAAGACAGCACGGACCGTGTCCGGTAAGAAACCCGTTAGCCAGCAGAAGGTTGAGAACCAAGACTCCCAAACTGTGCAGCGTTAGCTAGCCAAACAAACGACAGACAACATTAGCTAGCTAGCTAGCAGCTAACACCAACCGTGCTGCACTCCTCAAAGTTAGCCTGGTTTGTTTTGGCACACATGCGTTTTTAAATCAGATAAAGGTCCTTCAGGCAACGTTATAGCTTCGCCTTGTTTACGTTCTCTTACAAGTCACGTGTTGTCAAAGCTACGTGAACGCGGAAGTGGCTGAATGGATAAACAAAGCGTGTGCATGCCCCGGTACCTATGTCTATCGCGAACCGCTTCGCGTTCTCCAAGTTGCGGAATATTTCGTCGGGCGGCAGCGTGATGCTTTTGTCCATGGTGTGTCTACTTGTGCTGCTGTGGAGTCCTCCACAGTCCGCCATGGTCACGGCAACGGTCTGACGCTGCGTGCGCGCCGCGCCGCCAGTATGTGCGCGGCCCCGCTGTCGTCCAATCAGCAATCCGCGTGCACTGGTGAGGCGTGTGAGTGTTCCGGTGGACGCTTCAGCCTCTATTAATCCAGAAGACACTTGATTAATTAACTAATAATTCATATCTGAAGAAAATAGTAAATTGGTAAATTACGTAGTTGTATTTATTTATTATTTGCACGTCTACTCTCAACTGTCACGAATTATTAAAAAATAAAAAAAGAGTAAACAACTGCCAGTCCTTTGTTTTTGAGGTGTAACTGGTACATAAATTGCTTATTATTCTTTCTTTCCTTTCGACAATAGAAAATTACGTTTTATTGTGTATTGCTCATACTAATTATTTGAATGTGTGGCACCTATAGACTAACACAATGAGTAAATAATTATTTTTAATAAACCACTTATTTATGTTTTGACTTCTGCAACAGGTATTACAGGTGGAGTAACAACTACTGTAGCCTGCCACGTCTCTCAACTCAGTGTTTGCCTGGTGAACATTAACCGTTTGACTCACTTCAGAACTCATTTACTTTGACTTTTCTAAAACCCAGATGACGTCATTTTCAATTCCTAGTGGAGATCCCAAGGTGTCTAAAATATGTAACAAAGACGTGTCGAATATTTCCATTTGATGATGAAATGGAGGAGTGAATAAAACAAGCTGATACAGGAAACATATGATACTGTAAGATGAATGGAATAAGATGTTTTTACCAACCCTAAATCTGTTTTTATATTTTACAACTACATTCGAGGTGCACATACACGAACTAACCACTAGAGGGCACTGCTCAACCAAAATAGAGATATAAAGCGTCCATTGAGAAATAAACTAAATACACTGAGGGGACAACGTGATGTTGATGATGAATTACAAAATGACACAGCTTAAGATTCGGTTGATGTTTTTTATTCAAAAAATATTGAATGGGTCACATCATAGAGGCACTGGTGGTGATGATGCATCACAGTAAAACACATTGAAGGCATTGTACTCAAATAGAGTATCAGTGAACGGCTTCATTATTTGTCACACAAACTCAGGGAACTGAGAGAAAATAACTTCCAGATATTCATTTGCACACAACAGAACATGTTGGTGGCATAAAAGAAAACTTCAAGACTCAACATGGGTCAATAATATTTTACAAAGTAAAAACTCAATCAAGCAGAAGGAGACATTTCCCAATTTCCATGTCACTGAATCAATCTTGATGGAGAAGAATTATGGACTTTAAGGCAGCTGTGATAATTCTGGCCAATATTGGCTAAACATTTGATTAAAATGTTAAAATAGAACAACAAAAGATAAATCAATACAAGGATATTTGGTACTCATAGAATACAGCTATATATGCTCCTCAATATTTTCAAAGAAAATTGATTTAATTTTCTTTAAAAAGATATTCCCAAAAATAAATGGAAATCTTTCTGTTCAATATGACCTTCAGGTTAATTCAAACACTTTGCACAGACAACTCTTTTACATTTCACAATAATGTGTCTGATCATAACTTTTGACCAATGTGGTCGTCTCAGTTTGTCTGGTAGTAGCTCCAGTCTGTAGTTGTCTACCACGGCCTCCAGGGGGCGCTGCTGACTGGACTCTTGTCTTTGCTGATGCTGGTCTGGACTGTGGAGCTCAGAGGAGAGAAGTCAGCCTCTCTCAGGTTCTTATCAGAGGAAGACTGCAGCTTGTTGAAGTGGTGCATCAGTCTTCTCCTGGACGGTGTCTTCACCTGCTCCTTGGACAGGAAGTGTGTCACCTCTTGGACACATCTGGAGTAGCCCTGACCAACAGCGGCAGAGTCCACAGCTCGATTCTGCTGCTGCAGTCGTCTCAGGACACAAACTGTCATCTCCAGGATGTCTGCTTTCTCCAGCTTGGAGTCTGGCTGCTGTTTGAGGAACTCTGGATCCAGGAGAGACTTGAGCTGCTCAATGCTGCTGTTGATTCGCTCTCTGCGTAACTTCTCCACCAGAGGCTTTCTGATCTGCAGGAAGAGGAACAAAGTCATTAATACACTTATTCTGGACTATAGAGTTAGCATGAAGAAAGACAGCTTCTCATTGACAACATTTAAATCTTCTTGAATCTTCTATTTACCTTGTGGGTCAGAGTCAGATGCTCCTGGGATTTGGTCATTGCTGCAGTGGTTGTAGGAGCCATGTCTGGATCTCTGTGCTGTAGAGGTCTCTGTAGAGAGAATCTGATCTCTGCTGGCTTCATCCCTCCTATTTATACTCCCACATCTCCATATCAATGTGTGGGTCTCGGTCGAGTCGAACTTTCTCACAGTCTCAGCCAATCAGAGAGCTTCATGAGACAATGAGGATTCAGCACACTTACTGCTCCTAATTCCTGGGGGACAATGGTTAGATCTCAGGGGAACAGGTGGAGGACTGGGGGGGTGATGGAGGGAGACTCTCAGAGCTCTGTGTGAATCTGGGAAAGTGATGACCCTGTAGAGAGAGCAGATCTGCTGCCTGATGCTGGGATCAATGACTTTGACTGAGCACACGCTCATCATCCCGAGGGAGACCGACTGGGAGATTATACTAAAAATACCTTTACACCTTTAATTATTGTTTGGGACATTAAATACATATTATGTGAATCTGAGTATAGTATCATCATGAAACGTTTCCAATTATTTCGATTACAAATGTTTTGATTGGGGGCTGCACGGTGGCGTAGTGGCTAGCACTGTCGCCTCACAGCAAAAGGGGCCGGGGTTCCAATCCCGGTCTGGAGTTTGCATGTTCTCCCCGTGTCAGCGTGGGTTCTCTCCGGGTTCTCCGGCTTCCTCCCACAGTCCAAAGACATGCATGTTAGGTTAATTGGACTCTAAATTGCCCATAGGTGTGAATGTGAGTGTGAATGGTTGTCTGTCTATATGTGAGCCCTGGATAGACTGGCGACTTGTCCAGGGTGTACCCTGCCTTCACCCAATGACAGCTGGGATCGGCTCCAGCGCCCCTAAAGAGGATAAGCGGTTCGGATAATGGATGGATGGATGGATGCTTTGATTACAGATTCATGTGTAGGACTCAATGGCTTCTATAGATGGAATTTTGGATATGGCCATGTTTTTAGGGATCAAATATTCTATAAATCAGACTAAGGATGATGTATGAACAAACCCCTTCTATAAAAATAATATAGATATGAGTAAAACTGGAAAGTTA
This sequence comes from Cottus gobio, assembly GCA_023566465.1. Taxonomy (NCBI): domain Eukaryota; kingdom Metazoa; phylum Chordata; class Actinopteri; order Perciformes; family Cottidae; genus Cottus; species Cottus gobio. Next base: position 24,257,791 of record CM042222.1, read on the forward strand.
ATTTCTGTGAGTCTGAGAAAGAAAACTCACTCAGAGAAAACCAATTTTCAAGATATGTTTTCTAAAATTACATTAGATGTAGTGAATAAGGTAAAGAAAAATGAACTAATACATATTAACATAAAACCACCCCAGCTGATTACTTCCACTAAATAGTAAAATGTTGACTTCAAAATTGAAGAATGCATGAAAAACAATGTTTTTCTCTGCAGGAGTCCCCCTCAAAGCGGACCTATTGCATTATTATGAACCAGCACCTCAAGATTTCTAAGCACAACAATCGTGCGAGCAATAATGAATGTGATGAATATATTGTGTAACACGGTGAAGCTCATTCAGCTGAAAGTCGTCCAGGTGAAACAGACTGTCTGTCTCGTCCCAGTGAGTGCAGACTGGCTCCGTCTCTCACACTGGGAGCTGTGGTCCGTTCCCAGCATGGCTCACATGGCGGCTGGCGGCCCTCAGCTGGGAACGGGCCACGGCGCCACCAACCATCTGGAAGAAAACCATGACGAGTTTAAATGTCCTCCAAGTGACGGGGATTTGAATGGAAATAAGGTTACAGGTGATTGATCAAAAGGTGAAGAAATACTAAATTCACGTTTTATTTATAATAATAATATTTACATTTTCTATAGCGCTTTTGAAGCCACTCGAAGACTCCTCACATACAACAAAATGAAAAAAGGGGACGATTAAAAAAACAATCAAGACGTCAATTAAAAACTGAATATTTTTGATATGTTTAAAACTAAGTCCAACAAAACATAATCACTTTATTAAAAGGTTTCCCTCGGCCTAAGGGCGACTTTGGCATCCTCCAATAGAATAAACAGTAAAAGGCCTACATTGAAATAATGACCTTATAAACAGAGTGGAAATGAAGTTTGGCAAAAGTTACAGAGTTGGGACCAAAGAGAGAGAGACGGACCGTGAAGGGAGTCCAGGAGGACGAGGAGAAAGTGTGCCAACTCCCCCCGGAGCCCCGGGAGGTGCCGGCGGGGTGGAGGATGCTAATCAGGCCCGACTGTGACTCGGCTCCCGCGGCGTTCCCACACTCGGCCCATTGACAGCGCTCCCGCCCCACAATGGCCGTGCGCCTTGTTAAATGCTAATCCGTCCCCACACAAGCAGCTCTTCCCCCCGAGGCCAGCGCTTGTTGTTCAGAGACTCCTCAATTAGGAGACGGGAGAAGGACGAATAAACACAAATATTTTGACTGGGAATGTTGCCAGTGTGTGTGTTGTAATGTCACGACTGGAGATGTGTTTAGGGGGAAGATTTCATAATTATGTAGAGTGTTAAACTGCATTTAAATGAGAAGTATAAACACTTTTAATGGTTTAAAACACCTTGTGATGTAGTTGTAAGCGAATAAAAGGAAGTTTTGAAGTGTTTATTAATGTACAGTATTTATTGAATATTAGGACATCTCCTTTAAAGACAGATTTTATATAATTACAATGCATTATCATCCATTATCTGTTCATACACAATACTCAATATATGCCTGATGAAGGATTATAGTTGGTGGCAAATCTATTAGTAAACATACAATATATTATTATTATATCTGCTGTATCGTGTCACTTATTTGTGTAGAAACAAGGAGGGTTCAAGTGTTTCTGGATCTTCTTTATTCAAAAGATTGAGACTGTGTATTTTTTTTACCTTTATTATTTATTTCAACAAACAACAACAAAAAGCAAAGTGGGTTATTTTATTATGAATATTCAAACATAAAATCAAAGTATATATACTATGAAGTCCAGTGAGTAAAAAAACATATATAAATATTAAAAAAGCAGTCGTGAAGAAGTCCTCCCCCCGCTCACAGACGTCTTTGTGCGTCTCTTTTGTGCGTCCGCGGCTGTGAGTGAGTTTTCCCTGCTTTCCCACACTCGGCCCATTCACCGGCCTGCAGAACAAAAGAAGTGTGTCTGGTTGCACATCACATTAATTATGGAGTCAGTTTACGGGTTTTGTCTCACCGCCTCCTCGAAAGACATTCCTGTCATCGCGGCTCGTCACCACCAGGCTTTTGAAAAAACGTCCATCAGGAATGCAGACATGCTGAGGATTAATGAGCATTAACGACCCCCCCCCCCCCCCTCCCATTCCCCCCTCTTTAAGATCAAAATGCTCCTCTGCATTCCAGACTGTTTATGTTGACGCGATGGATAAACGGGCGTCTGAACTCCGGCATCGATCAGGAGCTCGTTGGGCTGCAATGAGACTGTGAATTTGAATTTTGAGGTTGGAGCTTATTTTTAATGGCCTGCAATCAAAATGTATTTAAAACGCGGTCAGAGCAGCTTCATGCAGCGGTTGTGAAGAAGATTAGAGTTTGAAAATTATATAAAAATAATCTCAATGGACTCCATCCTTCAACTGCAGAGCCTGCAACATCCATGTTTTATTATTATCCTTTTTTTCTATCATTATTAGAGTTGTCTTTCTTGTTTTCTTTCGAGAAAACGATCAAGCGAGGGGACTGTTTTTTATGTATTGGATAATGTTAAGTTTGATACATTTTCATTACATAAAACAGAAATAAATGCACGGTCAGCTGTAAATCGAAGACTAAATGTCATATAATTTCATTGCCAGTCTCCCACGTGTGTGATGGGATGATTAGCGTGTGCTCAGTCAAAGTCATTGATCCCAGCATCAGGCAGCAGATCTGCTCTCTCTACAGGGTCATCACTTTCCCAGATTCACACAGAGCTCTGAGAGTCTCCCTCCATCACCCCCCCAGTCCTCCACCTGTTCCCCTGAGATCTAACCATTGTCCCCCGAGCAATAAAACCATTCAGCATGCTGCATCCCTCTTTGTCTCATCAAGCTCTCTGATTGGCTGAGACTGTGGGAAACTCCAACCAGACCGAGACCCACACATTGATATGGAGATGTGGGAGTATAAATAGGAGGGATGAAGCCAGCAGAGATCAGATTCTCTCTACAGAGACCTCTACAGCACAGAGATCCAGACATGGCTCCTACAACCACTGCAGCAATGACCAAATCCCAGGAGCATCTGACTCTGACCCACAAGGTAAATTGAAGATTCAAGAAGATTTAAATGTTGTCAATGAGAAGCTGTCTTTCTTCATGCTAACTCTATAGTCCAGAATAAGTGTATTAATGACTTTGTTCCTCTTCCTGCAGATCAGAAAGCCTCTGGTGGAGAAGTTACGCAGAGAGCGAATCAACAGCAGCATTGAGCAGCTCAAGTCTCTCCTGGATCCAGAGTTCCTCAAACAGCAGCCAGACTCCAAGCTGGAGAAAGCAGACATCCTGGAGATGACAGTTTGTGTCCTGAGACGACTGCAGCAGCAGAATCGAGCTGTGGACTCTGCCGCTGTTGGTCAGGGCTACTCCAGATGTGTCCAAGAGGTGACACACTTCCTGTCCAAGGAGCAGGTGAAGACACCGTCCAGGAGAAGACTGATGCACCACTTCAACAAGCTGCAGTCTTCCTCTGATAAGAACCTGAGAGAGGCTGACTTCTCTCCTCTGAGCTCCACAGTCCAGACCAGCATCAGCAAAGACAAGAGTCCAGTCAGCAGCGCCCCCTGGAGGCCGTGGTAGACGCCCAAAGACCCTTTAACTTCGTCCTCGTGCTCGTGGTCGCCTCATCTGGAAGAGTTATTGCTACTGCAATGTTTAACTTGTGTTACCTTTTGTAAAGGTCACATTCTGTGTTTCTGTGATATTTGCAGTTTGGTTCCTACTTTGTTTGTCAAAGTAATCCCTGATTTCAGCTTTTACTCTGTGAAGTAAACTGTATTGTTCCCCAAGGGAACGCCTTTACGTTGTCAGCAGCCCTGACAACGATGTGTGTACTTTTACTCCGTTCAGGAGACGCAGTTAATCATGTCGAACATGTTTCAGATTTCTATGTGGTGTTCACATATTCCGTTTATCGAAATGTCCTTTCTGATATGTCTTTAAACATCTTCAATTGTCTGCATTTCTCGCAGACGCTTTTTTTGCATTTTTCATAAAGACAAACGTGCCGTTTTTATAACTCTGTGAGTGACGGCACTCAGACCTTCAATGAAGGACTTGTTTGTAAAATGTACCCACGTGAATGTATCTCGCAAATAAAACAATCACGAAAACAATAGAAATGAAACGTTGTCTTCTCTTTTTTTAAATGTATTATTATTTATTTTCTTTATTTCATACAACAGAAGATAACATGGACCGAACCCCTCGGATCGCTGAGCAAACTGGTTTTGCTCAGCGATCCGAGGGGTTCGGTCCAAAAGATTGAACTCTTTTCCTCTAAAATCTAAATATGTGCATATGTGAAATATAGTTTGTCAGCCAAGTCCTGACCAGCGAAAAAGACGTAATAACAGCCCTGTGCCATCAGAGTCTAATTAATATAGAATATACACAACTCAATTTATAAACTTAGACTTTTATTTTTATTGAATATTCATTAAATTACTATTTTTAAAGGATTTTTGAATTAAACAGAAGTTTAAATAGACCACTGCTCTAATGATACTAGAAATGGGACAGGTCAGCCTCCTATAGGATATCCACTGGGCTGAGAGTGAGAGTGGTGAATGCAGAGGCCATATAGTATCATCATCATCATCATCATCATCATCATCATCACTCATAATTTACTGAACCGTCTTTGTACTTTCTGCAAGCATCGGGCTTAATGACCTTTATCCACCATGTTGTTCAGGTTTTCCCTTTAATGTTTTCCTTAAGTAAAAGTAGCACAGTGTAAAAATACTACAAATAAAATAAAATCTAAGTCTAAAGTCCTGCATTCAAAATTATACTTAAGTTAAAGTAGAAAAGTACCAGCATGAAAATAAACTCTTCAATGTGCAGAATGGGCCTTTTTCAGAATAATATATTAATTAGTAATGCATTAATGTTAATGATGCAGCTGGTAAATGTGGAGCTCATCCTAAATACCTCATATACTGCTGGGTGACATAATAATACATAATGTATGAGTTGATATTATTTTGTGTTTATAAAAAAAAACCTCCTAAGTAAATAAAGCTGTTCAATAAATGTGTCTGACAGAAAAGAAGATGATTTGCCTCTGAGATAAAAGTTAAGCGCAAAACGGAAAAACTTAAGTAAAGTATAAGTACCTCAAAATTGTACTGAAGTACAGTACTTTAGTACATGTACTTGGCCTGTCATGGAGCAACAACATGCTGCTGTTCATGGTGTTTAAAACCCATTTGTTCCACTTAAGAACCTTAAAAATGTAATTATATGTACAGAATATGACTGAGTTTTAATAAAGTATTCCTCCGTGATCGATCTCAATCAGGTGACATGAAAAGACTTACATTTCGTACATATTTATTTTTCTCGAAGTCGGCAAAAGCAACAAAACAAATGTCAATCCACTTTGGATGAATAGAAATAAAACAGGTGAATAAAACCAAAAATATGCATACATGGCATACACGAAAATATAACAAATCCCTTTTCAGAAGAAAGGAGGATGTTTAAGGATAAGGTTCAATATACCTTGAAACAAGGCAGTAAGGCACTGTACACAACATGAGCCTCTACAGTATTAAGAACAATATAAGAATAAGTTCATATTGCTGTTTGGCTTCAAATTCACTTCAGTTCATCCATATGGACTTATGAGCCCCAAATGCCCCCAGATGGGGGGCTCTGGGTTTGAGCATACCAATATACCACTAACACATATATGGCCTTATTATCTATCTTCACAAGGGTTTTCTGTATATTATAGCTTTTTAAAATTTTCAAATAGACCTTGTGAATGAGGAGATAATAATCAGGATGAACTTCTTTAAAAACATCTTGGTCCTCACTTCCTGCATAGTTAAGAGACCGATTTATCTCCTGTGGTCTTGTTCCAACAAAAAACCACGACCACAAGAATAATAAATCCCATAAATAGCAGCACAACATGTCTTCATCTTCTTCTTCTTCTCTTCGTCTTCGCCTCTGAATCCGACTTTCCCTCCTTCCCCCTCGTGACGTGAACCCGCAAAGGTTCTGTGGCTCTGCCCGTCCCAATGCCCACAATGCATTTCTCTGCAGCCACCAGATCACTAAAGTTCACGAGTCACCGAAAAGCACTTTCAAGTCCTTTTCCTGGTCGCCTTTAAAAGCAAAGCGGAGCCAGGTCTTCGTCTTCGTCGGGAAACAGTCGCAGGATGTCCCGCGAGTATTTGGAGTAGCCGTTGTGCGACAGCAGGGCTTTCTTCAGCGTGAGCAGCGACTTTATCTTCTCCAGGACGTCTGCGACGGGGATCCCGTTCTGCAGGTGTTCTCCCACCAGAGCCTTCAGCTTCTCCACCCCGCTGCTGCACTTCCTCTCCAGCATGTGGAGCTTACACCTGAGAGAAGCAAAGTCATCTAGTTTAGTGCCGGGAACTTCATGGAATAAAACACACACATTTTAAAAACTAGGCACGTGTGTATTTAAAGTTGAAGAATTTGTGGCTTTTGGCTTACCGAAAGAGCTGCTCCTTCACGCTGTCTTGGAGAGCGAGGTCTGCGTAGAGGGCCATGTCCAGGGTTCGCTCGTTCGTGGTGGGAAGTTGTGGTGAGGAGGAAGTTGTCTGTTTGACATCGGGGGTCTGCCGCTCAGCATTTATGCCGTTCAATACTGCTTTCCCAGCCAATCAGGGGGCTCCTCGCTCCGGACAATGGAGTGAATTTAATGCCTGTCACACAGAACAGGTGGGATGCTTTATCTTCATGCCACACATCAGTGAGGTCAGTGGGAAAATGTTTTTCCTGAGGTAGACACGGGAAAATTTAGTTTTTTGTGAGGCGTCGGCCTGGAGGCAGTGATGGGATGGGAAAGATTCTTTAATGACTCTCATGTGGGGAAGTGAAATGGGGAAAAAAGCACAAAAAAATGCATCCTAAAAAACATTGTAACGTCGTAAAAGGACAAATGTTGTATTTAAAAGTATTAAAAGTGGAACTGTTGTGTTTATTTTACTTTATGTTTTAATTACATTACATTACATTTCATTTAGCTGACGCTTTTATCCAAAGCGACTTACAATAAGTGCATTCTACGGTTACATACAAGAATCAAAACAACAAGAATCAAGAAGGTACAATTTCGTCCAAAAGTTCAACTACAAAGTGCTATCAGTAAGAGCCATTTTCAGTGCTACTATAATTAGTTTATAAAAATTAAATAATAGAAAATGCACTACACCCCAATACAACACGACCAAAAACAATCTTTAAAACAACACCCAAAAGCTGTGACACTGCTTGAAAGTGATCTTTTCTGGCCGCTGGTGTCCCAGCAGTGGGTTTCAGAGAAAGCAGATGGTGTGTGTGTGAAGTGGCTTTCTGCCTGAGACCCGTCCCGGGGCTTTTGTGGGAGCAGACACACTTCTATTGTGCCTGCAGCTGAGCAGCCTGCATTCACAAGTGTGGGAAGCCGTGTGTCGCCGCGGCTCCAAGCTCCGGAGAGAGAGGAGGGCGTGTGAACGGGGCACGCTCTGCCCGCGCTGGGAGCTGTGGGAGCCCAGAGGAGGGGAACTGGGAAACCTGAGCCCCCGATTACACAGACACACACACACACACACACACACACACACAGAGAGACAGATGGAGAGGAGATAAACAGGGTAAAGGTAAACCCACCTCAACATGATTACACCTTGCAGTTGTCTCAGTGTGCTCACAGACATTAGTTATGAACAGGAAATCTAAAATATAAGGAAATAGAAATATGCCATGTCAGTGATGATATTGTAAGAATGTTCCTGATTATGCTTAGAAAAACAATCATCTTATCAATAACAATTTAAAAGGATCATAATTAATCTATAGAATCTAGGCATTACAAAGATATAAACTCAAATGCTTCAATTTCTCTTGAGGTATTTTTCCTCTTGTATTTATGATTCTGTCAGCCAATCAAAATGCTCCTTCCTCATGAGCTGACCTCCTGAATGAACCATCAACTCTAAGCTGAACCAACGTGAGATACAAGCTTCAGTGGAGGTTTGTAGGAAGTCTGCAAGCTGCACATTGATATATAATATAAGTATAAGTCCAATAGATTGTGGCATAAACAAGTAAACCTTTTAGAAAAAAGGTGTGTGTGTGTGTGTGTGTGTGTGTGTGTGTGTGTGTGTGTGTGTGTGTGTGTGTGTGTGTGTGTGTGTGTGTGTGTGTGTGTGTGTGTGTGTGTGTGTGTGTGTGTGTGAGTGTGCGTGTGTGTGTGTGCGCGTGTGTGTGCGTGTGTGCGTGTGTGTGTGTGCGCGTGTGTGTGTGTGCCTATGTGTGTGTCTGTGTGTGTGTGTGTGTGTGTGCGTGTGTGTGTGCATGAGCATGTGCGTGTGTGTGTGTGTGTGACTCTTTCATTGACCTCTCTCTCTTTCTCTCTCTCTCTCTCTGTCTTTTCTATCGAAGAACAAAACCAATGGATGCTAATAGCAATGCAATAGTTAACCCTCATTGACATTCATAAACAAATGAAGAGGGGTTGTGTGTGTGTGTGTGTGTGTGTGTGTGTGTGTGTGTGTGTGTGTGTGTGTGTGTGTGTGTGTGTGTGTGTGTGTGTGTGTGTGTGTGTGTGTGAGTGTGTGTGTGTGGGAGGAGGGGGGGGGGTATAATAAGGAATGTATTGATACAGCTGAGAAAATGTATTGAAAGTATTTCAATATTATTTAAAATGATAAGCAGAACAACACCATCAGAACTCAAGATTTTCAGTTAGAAGTGTTTGTTTATTCAACAAGTCACAATGAGCCTCATAAGTATGAAAGCTCCAACTAGAGGTGATGATTCATCACAACAACAACTTGTAGATTTCTACAAGACACACTGTACTCAGAGAGAGTGAAGGAACAACTGTCTTTATAAAAGACAAACACATTTGAGAAGAGACTACAAACGCCTCACAGATATTATTTTCAAACAAAAACACTAATTTGCTCTCAATCAATAAAAGCAAAACAGTAAGAACGGACCTTGAAACAGATCAGAATGTTATTATCACAGTGTGATAAATGCAGGTTAATGACTGCTAAATACATTAATGTTCATTCAAGAAAACATTAGTCACCCAATAATTGTGACAGTGTGATACAAAGGGAATCTTTTAGAAAAAAAGAATAAACAATTTGATCTAACAACAGATCAGTTTAACGTAATCAGAGAGATTAAAGTCAGTTATAACAAAACACCTAAAGTTTCTGATCAAAATGATCAATAACAATTAAAAGATACTAATGTATTAATAAATCTTTTAGAGAAAAAGGATAAACATTTGGATCTAACAACAGATCAGTTTGGAGTAATCAGAGAGATTAAAGTCCTTTTACATGTGTCAAAAATAATAGTTAAAGTTTCTGATCAAAATGATCAATAACAATAAGGAGATACTAATGTATCCATAGCTTTTACCACTCCACCAATACATGAAGTACAGAGATGTAAAATAAGAATTGCTGATGCAATCAGATTATGTTCATGCAACATGCATGACAAGATGTTCTCTTTCTTAACTTGAAAGATAAAGTTGCTGTTATTTCCTCAGGAAATGTCATCTTCCACAAAGAAAGCAGAAACAAAAAACAATCTTCTGTACAAACAGAAGAACAAGTTCGTAACATTTTAGAATCCAGAAGAATTCACTTCCAGTACTCTTTGACCAATGTGGTCGTCTCAGTTTGTCTGGTAGTAGCTCCAGTCTGTAGTTGTCTACCACGGCCTCCAGGGGGCGCTGCTGACTGGACTCTTGTCTTTGCTGATGCTGGTCTGGACTGTGGAGCTCAGAGGAGAGAAGTCAGCCTCTCTCAGGTTCTTACCAGAGGAAGACTGCAGCTTGTTGAAGTGGTGCATCAGTCTTCTCTGCTGTTGATTCTGCTGCTGCAGTCGTCTCAGGACACAAACTGTCATCTCCAGGATGTCTGCTTTCTCCAGCTTGGAGTCTGGCTGCTGTTTGAGGAACTCTGGATCCAGGAGAGACTTGAGCTGCTCAATGCTGCTGTTGATTCACTCTCTGCGTAACTTCTCCACCAGAGGCTTTCTGATCTGCAGGAAGAGGAACAAAGTCATTAATACACTTATTCTGGACTATAGAGTTAGCATGAAGAAAGACAGCTTCTCATTGACAACATTTAAATCTTCTTGAATCTTCAATTTACCTTGTGGGTCAGAGTCAGATGCTCCTGGGATTTGGTCATTGCTGCAGTGGTTGTAGGAGCCATGTCTGGATCTCTGTGCTGTAGAGATCTCTGTAGAGAGAATCTGATCTCTGCTGGCTTCATCCCTCCTATTTATACTCCCACATCTCCATATCAATGTGTGGGTCTCGGTCTGGTTGGAGTTTCCCACAGTCTCAGCCAATCAGAGAGCTTCATGAGACAATGAGGATTCAGCACACTTACTGCTCCTAATTCCTGGGGGACAATGGTTAGATCTCAGGGGAACAGGTGGAGGACTGGGGGGGTGATGGAGGGAGACTCTCAGAGCTCTGTGTGAATCTGGGAAAGTGATGACCCTGTAGAGAGAGCAGATCTGCTGCCTGATGCTGGGATCAATGACTTTGACTGAGCACACGCTAATCAGCCTATCACACACGTCGGGGATAGATAATGAAGACATTACATTCCAATTTTTCTTAAAACAAACATGCTTATATTTATGTTTCATATAAAGCAAATGTATCTAACTTAACACTTTCTAATGCATACAAATTTTTTTGTTGCTTGCCTGTTTGTTTTTTTAGCTACAGTTTGATTGAGGTCATACTAAATTTAACTACACTTTTTATTGCAGACTATTTGAAAATAAGCTTGTACTTAAATAGTTGTATCCAGCATAATAAGCAAGTTGATTATTTAATTTGTCTAATATTCATTTGAGCAAAAACCTAAATGTATCTCCAACTGATAATTTAGTTAGAAATTAGAGGTTTTTTTAACCAAAAATGGACCAATTTGTAAAATATGATGTTATAAAGCAGTTTTAATAGCCATTCCTGATACTTGAAACCAACTCAACACAATCCTCGTCCTGCTGTCCAGATGCAGCAGAGTCTTTTGACACGTGCCTTGTAGTCGGTGTGAGTAACAAGTTGAGCTCAGTTTCCCACACTGACTCCCAGTATGGTCTGGTCAATGAACCACAAAGGCACTCCTGTGACAGATGCTGGTTGTGTGTTGTCGTAGAAACAGAGTCTGACATCACCAACCATCTGGAGGGAAAGAAGCCCATTGGCTGTCTCTGGCTGTGCACAATTGTATTGATGAAACTGTCCTAAAGTATCAATTAAAAACGTAATCATGTCATATTTTCAGTTTTTAATCATTGCCATACATTGTGAACCTCGGGTCATTATCATGCCGCATTACTGACCATTAACTGGATTAAAACTTCAACTCTACTCGTGAATGTGGGAGGTTTTGGATGGGCGCAGCTGTTTCCTGAAGTGTGCCAAATCCCTTTGGAGAATTACTTGGCTGCTGGTGGGAGGGATGTTATTCACATTCAACTCAACCCCACACAGTTTTCCCACACTAGAAAGAAATTGGCATGTGCCCCTTTCTAAATGGACCTCGAGGTTCTTGTGCACAAGCACTGTGCGCCGTCAAGCATGGAGGGTTTGGCCCCCTCAAAAAAATAATTACCCATTTGAGGGAACAATGTGTTAAGCAATACATTTAATCAAAGCTAATTAAAATAATTGTCTTTTGCACATATAATTCATTAATCAATATTATAAAATGCTACAATATGATATGTGTGTACTGGGTCGAGGTCGGAACATCAAGACGGAACGTTTCATGTGATTTTGTTCACTCGGGTCATAATTAGTGTAACCGGAAGTGGATACTGAATAGATGACGCAAGAACCTACCCGGCAAATTTAAGCTAGCTAATGCCAGAAAATGGACTTCAAAACTTTTTTGTGAATAATGGTATTAGGGAAGCTCGAAAGTAGAGCACTAATAAATATTAAAAGGACGAGGCAATTGTAACACGCGAAGAAATTCGGCCACAACGACCAACGGCTGTGAAGCTGTCACTTCAACGGCCAACGGCTGACATTGCTCCGGTGTAGCGGCTAGCGGGCAGTCTCCCCCTTCTCTAAAAGATAGGTCCTCTGCTCTCCATGGGACTCCTACCAACCAATACTGGTGATTTGTGGACTTACAGCCCAAAGCGAGTACTGTAACCTTACCCTATCCATTTTGTTAATGTTACATGAAAGACGGAAGAACAGAGATGGATTCACATTTCAAAACTGGTCCAACCATCAAATGTAGGTTAATAATGCTAATGAGTTAGCTAACTAGCTAGTTAATAAAGAAAAATGAAGATGCTAATATGAAACAGGGTAAGAAATAATAACTACAAAATCAACAACAAAAGATGGTCTTTTAAACCTTTATGACCAGAAGACCAGGAAACATATGAGGTCGTTGTAAAAAAGTGAAAAAATCGGACCTCTACCTTAACTAACGCCTCAAAGGCTAGCAGCTAACTTAGCTATAGGTTAGGTTAGCTAGCTAGTTAGCTAACGCTAATGTTGTTCAGCAAAGCTCCTCCGTCCCCAAAAGACTGGACCCACTGCTTTCTGTTGGGACTCCTATCGCCATACTGATGTTTTTTTTTCTTTTTTTCTCTCTGACAGACTTTAAAACAATTCACGGAAGTCTGTCTAAAAACGCAGAAGAACTCGAATTGGTTAACGCTAAATCTCAAAAGCGTTTCAACCATTAACGTACTTTTTCACTGGAGGTTTTGAACCAAACTGAGGACGACAGTGGCTGGAAGGATACTACACAGAGGCTGTTTACCACCGACACTCCTCCCTTCATGTTTTAGTGGTGAGTAACTGTTTTGTTTCCTAAAGTATGTCGATGCTTAATGTAACTAGTTGTCCAGCATTAGCGTGAAGTTATTCAGTACCTAGCTAACGTTAGTTCTGGTGTGCAATTAGCTAGCTAGCTAATGGCCTACTGGTCTTTAAACGGCTTGTTGCTATGTCTGTGTAACGTATCAGTTCAGAGCTCGAGTATCACGAGGCAGTGCTTCTGTGTATTATGGTGTTACGTAAAATTATCAAGTTAACTTGAGGCTCCATAGTGTAACCGACCGAAACTTGTTCAAATACTTTGCGTTAAATTGTCGGCTCTCACTAGATTGGATTAATGCATTTTTATAAAGAGTGGCAATGCAAATTAAAATTAAAGAGACCGTTACAAACAATGGCGTAATTCCAAACAAAGTCCCAGTTTTGAGGTCCAGAGTCTCTTTTAGTCTCCGTCCCTTCAGGGTAAAGGTCTGGATCTGTTGTCCCACAGGGCTCTGTGAGTGAGCTTCCTCTGGTTTCCCACACTCTGTCCTTTGACTGAGGAACAATAGAAGTGTGTCTCATTATGTGTCACATTAGATACAATGCCTGACCCTTTAAAGATCGACATGGTTAACCTGTAACTTTTTCCAATAAAAAGGATAAAATTTCAAAAAATAAAACAAAATGCATCAAGTGACTTTGAAATATATGTATGTTAATTTGGTTTGATAACTTGATTTAACGGTGTGATTTAACATAGATGATCCCTCTTTGTCGAAAATCTGTATTGTCTTTGTTTAGCAGTCAACATACATTATGGGTAAATAATAAGAGTGTTTGGGGACTTTTATCTTGACTTCTCACGAGAAACAATGATGGAGACCTCTATCAAGTGAATTAAACAAAAATTAATTGTGGAAGGCCATTCATGTAACCATGACATGAGAACACACACTTTTCAGCTGGCAGTGGTTTTTTATTCAACAAGTCACAATGAGCCTCATAAGTATGAAAGCTCCAACTAGATGCGATGATTCATCACAACAACAACTTGTAGATTTCTACAAGACACACTGTACTCAGAGAGAGTGAAGGAACAACTGTCTTTATAAAAGACAAACCATCTACAATATTAGAGGACACAGTACACACTGTCTTTAAACAATACTTTTACAAATGGATTTAAACATTTTCACTTAGTGAACAAAACAAATAGTAAAAACTGACCTGAGAACAGGTCACATTCTTCTTAGTAAACAATGAATTCAATTGAATCCCAAAATGTAAAATTCTCATTGTCACTGTAAAACTGTGACAGTGTGACGTTAAACAAACCTTTTACAATAAAAGGATAAACATATTGATCTTAAAACAGATTTTTCATTTTTAAATCATCATATAATGTGAATAAAAATCTACTATGACAGATTGTCCAAAGGAAAATCACTATTATTCAAGAGGTAACAAAAATCACCAATGCATAATATTGTACCAACACATGACATGCTGTAAGGAATAAAAGTATCACAGGAAAATTGTGACATTAATAAATCTTTTAGAGAAAAAGGATAAACATTTGGATCTAACAACAGATCAGTTTGGAGTAATCAGAGAGATTAAAGTCCTTTTACATGTGTCAAAAATAAGTTGAAGTTTCTGATCAAAATGATCAATAACAATAAGGAGATACTAATGTATCCATAGCTTTTACCACTCCACCAATACATGAAGTACAGTGATGTAAAATAAGAATTGCTGATGCAATCAGATTATGTTCATGCAACATGCATGACAAGATGTTCTCTTTCTTAACTTGAAAGATAAAGTTGCTGTTATTTCCTCAGGAAATGTCATCTTCCACAAAGAAAGCAGAAACATAAAACAATCTTCTGTACAAACAGAAGAACAAGTTCGTAACATTTTAGAATCCAGAAGAATTCACTTCCAGTACTCTTTGACCAATGTGGTCGTCTCAGTTTGTCTGGTAGTAGCTCCAGTCTGTAGTTGTCTACCACGGCCTCCAGGGGGCGCTGCTGACTGGACTCTTGTCTTTGCTGATGCTGGTCTGGACTGTGGAGCTCAGAGGAGAGAAGTCAGCCTCTCTCAGGTTCTTATCAGAGGAAGACTGCAGCTTGTTGAAGTGGTGCATCAGTCTTCTCTGCTGTTGATTCTGCTGCTGCAGTCGTCTCAGGACACAAACTGTCATCTCCAGGATGTCTGCTTTCTCCAGCTTGGAGTCTGGCTGCTGTTTTAGGAACTCTGGATCCAGGAGAGACTTGAGCTGCTCAATGCTGCTGTTGATTCGCTCTCTGCGTAACTTCTCCACCAGAGGCTTTCTGATCTGCAGGAAGAGGAACAAAGTCATTAATACACTTATTCTGGACTATAGAGTTAGCATGAAGAAAGACAGCTTCTCATTGACAACATTTAAATCTTCTTGAATCTTCAATTTACCTTGTGGGTCAGAGTCAGATGCTCCTGGGATTTGGTCATTGCTGCAGTGGTTGTAGGAGCCATGTCTGGATCTCTGTGCTGTAGAGGTCTCTGTAGAGAGAATCTGATCTCTGCTGGCTTCATCCCTCCTATTTATACTCCCACATCTCCATATCAATGTGTGGGTCTCGGTCTGGTTGGAGTTTCCCACAGTCTCAGCCAATCAGAGAGCTTCATGAGACAATGAGGATTCAGCACACTTACTGCTCCTAATTCCTGGGGGACAATGGTTAGATCTCAGGGGAACAGGTGGAGGACTGGGGGGGTGATGGAGGGAGACTCTCAGAGCTCTGTGTGAATCTGGGAAAGTGATGACCCTGTAGAGAGAGCAGATCTGCTGCCTGATGCTGGGATCAATGACTTTGACTGAGCACACGCTAATCATCCCATCACACACGTCGGGATAGATAATGAAGACATTACATTCCAATTTTTCTTAAAACAAACATGCTTATATTTATGTTTCATATAAAGCAAATGTATCTAACTTAACACTTTCTAATGCATAAAAATGTTTTTGTTGCTTGCCTGTTTGTTTTTTTAGCTACAGTTTGATTGAGGTCATACTACACTTTTTATTGCAGACTATTTGAAAATAAGCTTGTACTTAAATAGTTGTATCCAGCATAATAAGCAAGTTGATTATTTAATTTGTCTAATATTCATTTGAGCAAAAACCTAAATGTATCTCCAACTGATAATTTAGTTAGAAATTAGAGGTTTTTTTAACCAAAAATGGACCAATTTGTAAAATATGATGTTATAAAGCAGTTTTAATAGCCATTCCTGATACTTGAAACCAACTCAACACAATCCTCGTCCTGCTGTCCAGATGCAGCAGAGTCTTTTGACACGTGCCTTGTAGTCGGTGTGAGTAACAAGTTGAGCTCAGTTTCCCACACTGACTCCCAGTATGGTCTGGTCAATGAACCACAAAGGCACTCCTGTGACAGATGCTGGTTGTGTGTTGTCGTAGAAACAGAGTCTGACATCACCAACCATCTGGAGGGAAAGAAGCCCATTGGCTGTCTCTGGCTGTGCACAATTGTATTGATGAAACTGTCCTAAAGTATCAATTAAAAACGTAATCATGTCATATTTTCAGTTTTTAATCATTGCCATACATTGTGAACCTCGGGTCATTATCATGCCGCATTACTGACCATTAACTGGATTAAAACTTCAACTCTACTCGTGAATGTGGGAGGTTTTGGATGGGCGCAGCTGTTTCCTGAAGTGTGCCAAATCCCTTTGGAGAATTACTTGGCTGCTGGTGGGAGGGATGTTATTCACATTCAACTCAACCCCACACAGTTTTCCCACACTAGAAAGAAATTGGCATGTGCCCCTTTCTAAATGGACCTCGAGGTTCTTGTGCACAAGCACTGTGCGCCGTCAAGCATGGAGGGTTTGGCCCCCTCAAAAAAATAATTACCCATTTGAGGGAACAATGTGTTAAGCAATACATTTAATCAAAGCTAATTAAAATAATTGTCTTTTGCACATATAATTCATTAATCAATATTATAAAATGCTACAATATGATATGTGTGTACTGGGTCGAGGTCGGAACATCAAGACGGAACGTTTCATGTGATTTTGTTCACTCGGGTCATAATTAGTGTAACCGGAAGTGGATACTGAATAGATGACGCAAGAACCTACCCGGCAAATTTAAGCTAGCTAATGCCAGAAAATGGACTTCAAAATTTTTTTGTGAATAATGGTATTAGGGAAGCTCGAAAGTAGAGCACTAATAAATATTAAAAGGACGAGGCAATTGTAACACGCGAAGAAATTCGGCCACAACGACCAACGGCTGTGAAGCTGTCACTTCAACGGCCAACGGCTGACATTGCTCCGGTGTAGCGGCTAGCGGGCAGTCTCCCCCTTCTCTAAAAGATAGGTCCTCTGCTCTCCATGGGACTCCTACCAACCAATACTGGTGATTTGTGGACTTACAGCCCAAAGCGAGTACTGTAACCTTACCCTATCCATTTTGTTAATGTTACATGAAAGACGGAAGAACAGAGATGGATTCACATTTCAAAACTGGTCCAACCATCAAATGTAGGTTAATAATGCTAATGAGTTAGCTAACTAGCTAGTTAATAAAGAAAAATGAAGATGCTAATATGAAACAGGGTAAGAAATAATAACTACAAAATCAACAACAAAAGATGGTCTTTTAAACCTTTATGACCAGAAGACCAGGAAACATATGAGGTCGTTGTAAAAAAGTGAAAAAATCGGACCTCTACCTTAACTAACGCCTCAAAGGCTAGCAGCTAACTTAGCTATAGGTTAGGTTAGCTAGCTAGTTAGCTAACGCTAATGTTGTTCAGCAAAGCTCCTCCGTCCCCAAAAGACTGGACCCACTGCTTTCTGTTGGGACTCCTATCGCCATACTGATGTTTTTTTTTCTTTTTTTCTCTCTGACAGACTTTAAAACAATTCACGGAAGTCTGTCTAAAAACGCAGAAGAACTCGAATTGGTTAACGCTAAATCTCAAAAGCGTTTCAACCATTAACGTACTTTTTCACTGGAGGTTTTGAACCAAACTGAGGACGACAGTGGCTGGAAGGATACTACACAGAGGCTGTTTACCACCGACACTCCTCCCTTCATGTTTTAGTGGTGAGTAACTGTTTTGTTTCCTAAAGTATGTCGATGCTTAATGTAACTAGTTGTCCAGCATTAGCGTGAAGTTATTCAGTACCTAGCTAACGTTAGTTCTGGTGTGCAATTAGCTAGCTAGCTAATGGCCTACTGGTCTTTAAACGGCTTGTTGCTATGTCTGTGTAACGTATCAGTTCAGAGCTCGAGTATCACGAGGCAGTGCTTCTGTGTATTATGGTGTTACGTAAAATTATCAAGTTAACTTGAGGCTCCATAGTGTAACCGACCGAAACTTGTTCAAATACTTTGCGTTAAATTGTCGGCTCTCACTAGATTGGATTAATGCATTTTTATAAAGAGTGGCAATGCAAATTAAAATTAAAGAGACCGTTACAAACAATGGCGTAATTCCAAACAAAGTCCCAGTTTTGAGGTCCAGAGTCTCTTTTAGTCTCCGTCCCTTCAGGGTAAAGGTCTGGATCTGTTGTCCCACAGGGCTCTGTGAGTGAGCTTCCTCTGGTTTCCCACACTCTGTCCTTTGACTGAGGAACAATAGAAGTGTGTCTCATTATGTGTCACATTAGATACAATGCCTGACCCTTTAAAGATCGACATGGTTAACCTGTAACTTTTTCCAATAAAAAGGATAAAATTTCAAAAAATAAAACAAAATGCATCAAGTGACTTTGAAATATATGTATGTTAATTTGGTTTGATAACTTGATTTAACGGTGTGATTTAACATAGATGATCCCTCTTTGTCGAAAATCTGTATTGTCTTTGTTTAGCAGTCAACATACATTATGGGTAAATAATAAGAGTGTTTGGGGACTTTTATCTTGACTTCTCACGAGAAACAATGATGGAGACCTCTATCAAGTGAATTAAACAAAAATTAATTGTGGAAGGCCATTCATGTAACCATGACATGAGAACACACACTTTTCAGCTGGCAGTGGTTTTTTATTCAACAAGTCACAATGAGCCTCATAAGTATGAAAGCTCCAACTAGATGCGATGATTCATCACAACAACAACTTGTAGATTTCTACAAGACACACTGTACTCAGAGAGAGTGAAGGAACAACTGTCTTTATAAAAGACAAACCATCTACAATATTAGAGGACACAGTACACACTGTCTTTAAACAATACTTTTACAAATGGATTTAAACATTTTCACTTAGTGAACAAAACAAATAGTAAAAACTGACCTGAGAACAGGTCACATTCTTCTTAGTAAACAATGAATTCAATTGAATCCCAAAATGTAAAATTCTCATTGTCACTGTAAAACTGTGACAGTGTGACGTTAAACAAACCTTTTACAATAAAAGGATAAACATATTGATCTTAAAACAGATTTTTCATTTTTAAATCATCATATAATGTGAATAAAAATCTACTATGACAGATTGTCCAAAGGAAAATCACTATTATTCAAGAGGTAACAAAAATCACCAATGCATAATATTGTACCAACACATGACATGCTGTAAGGAATAAAAGTATCACAGGAAAATTGTGACATTAATAAATCTTTTAGAGAAAAAGGATAAACATTTGGATCTAACAACAGATCAGTTTGGAGTAATCAGAGAGATTAAAGTCCTTTTACATGTGTCAAAAATAAGTTGAAGTTTCTGATCAAAATGATCAATAACAATAAGGAGATACTAATGTATCCATAGCTTTTACCACTCCACCAATACATGAAGTACAGTGATGTAAAATAAGAATTGCTGATGCAATCAGATTATGTTCATGCAACATGCATGACAAGATGTTCTCTTTCTTAACTTGAAAGATAAAGTTGCTGTTATTTCCTCAGGAAATGTCATCTTCCACAAAGAAAGCAGAAACATAAAACAATCTTCTGTACAAACAGAAGAACAAGTTCGTAACATTTTAGAATCCAGAAGAATTCACTTCCAGTACTCTTTGACCAATGTGGTCGTCTCAGTTTGTCTGGTAGTAGCTCCAGTCTGTAGTTGTCTACCACGGCCTCCAGGGGGCGCTGCTGACTGGACTCTTGTCTTTGCTGATGCTGGTCTGGACTGTGGAGCTCAGAGGAGAGAAGTCAGCCTCTCTCAGGTTCTTATCAGAGGAAGACTGCAGCTTGTTGAAGTGGTGCATCAGTCTTCTCTGCTGTTGATTCTGCTGCTGCAGTCGTCTCAGGACACAAACTGTCATCTCCAGGATGTCTGCTTTCTCCAGCTTGGAGTCTGGCTGCTGTTTTAGGAACTCTGGATCCAGGAGAGACTTGAGCTGCTCAATGCTGCTGTTGATTCGCTCTCTGCGTAACTTCTCCACCAGAGGCTTTCTGATCTGCAGGAAGAGGAACAAAGTCATTAATACACTTATTCTGGACTATAGAGTTAGCATGAAGAAAGACAGCTTCTCATTGACAACATTTAAATCTTCTTGAATCTTCAATTTACCTTGTGGGTCAGAGTCAGATGCTCCTGGGATTTGGTCATTGCTGCAGTGGTTGTAGGAGCCATGTCTGGATCTCTGTGCTGTAGAGGTCTCTGTAGAGAGAATCTGATCTCTGCTGGCTTCATCCCTCCTATTTATACTCCCACATCTCCATATCAATGTGTGGGTCTCGGTCTGGTTGGAGTTTCCCACAGTCTCAGCCAATCAGAGAGCTTCATGAGACAATGAGGATTCAGCACACTTACTGCTCCTAATTCCTGGGGGACAATGGTTAGATCTCAGGGGAACAGGTGGAGGACTGGGGGGGTGATGGAGGGAGACTCTCAGAGCTCTGTGTGAATCTGGGAAAGTGATGACCCTGTAGAGAGAGCAGATCTGCTGCCTGATGCTGGGATCAATGACTTTGACTGAGCACACGCTAATCATCCCATCACACACGTCGGGATAGATAATGAAGACATTACATTCCAATTTTTCTTAAAACAAACATGCTTATATTTATGTTTCATATAAAGCAAATGTATCTAACTTAACACTTTCTAATGCATAAAAATGTTTTTGTTGCTTGCCTGTTTGTTTTTTTAGCTACAGTTTGATTGAGGTCATACTACACTTTTTATTGCAGACTATTTGAAAATAAGCTTGTACTTAAATAGTTGTATCCAGCATAATAAGCAAGTTGATTATTTAATTTGTCTAATATTCATTTGAGCAAAAACCTAAATGTATCTCCAACTGATAATTTAGTTAGAAATTAGAGGTTTTTTTAACCAAAAATGGACCAATTTGTAAAATATGATGTTATAAAGCAGTTTTAATAGCCATTCCTGATACTTGAAACCAACTCAACACAATCCTCGTCCTGCTGTCCAGATGCAGCAGAGTCTTTTGACACGTGCCTTGTAGTCGGTGTGAGTAACAAGTTGAGCTCAGTTTCCCACACTGACTCCCAGTATGGTCTGGTCAATGAACCACAAAGGCACTCCTGTGACAGATGCTGGTTGTGTGTTGTCGTAGAAACAGAGTCTGACATCACCAACCATCTGGAGGGAAAGAAGCCCATTGGCTGTCTCTGGCTGTGCACAATTGTATTGATGAAACTGTCCTAAAGTATCAATTAAAAACGTAATCATGTCATATTTTCAGTTTTTAATCATTGCCATACATTGTGAACCTCGGGTCATTATCATGCCGCATTACTGACCATTAACTGGATTAAAACTTCAACTCTACTCGTGAATGTGGGAGGTTTTGGATGGGCGCAGCTGTTTCCTGAAGTGTGCCAAATCCCTTTGGAGAATTACTTGGCTGCTGGTGGGAGGGATGTTATTCACATTCAACTCAACCCCACACAGTTTTCCCACACTAGAAAGAAATTGGCATGTGCCCCTTTCTAAATGGACCTCGAGGTTCTTGTGCACAAGCACTGTGCGCCGTCAAGCATGGAGGGTTTGGCCCCCTCAAAAAAATAATTACCCATTTGAGGGAACAATGTGTTAAGCAATACATTTAATCAAAGCTAATTAAAATAATTGTCTTTTGCACATATAATTCATTAATCAATATTATAAAATGCTACAATATGATATGTGTGTACTGGGTCGAGGTCGGAACATCAAGACGGAACGTTTCATGTGATTTTGTTCACTCGGGTCATAATTAGTGTAACCGGAAGTGGATACTGAATAGATGACGCAAGAACCTACCCGGCAAATTTAAGCTAGCTAATGCCAGAAAATGGACTTCAAAACTTTTTTTGTGAATAATGGTATTAGGGAAGCTCGAAAGTAGAGCACTAATAAATATTAAAAGGACGAGGCAATTGTAACACGCGAAGAAATTCGGCCACAACGACCAACGGCTGTGAAGCTGTCACTTCAACGGCCAACGGCTGACATTGCTCCGGTGTAGCGGCTAGCGGGCAGTCTCCCCCTTCTCTAAAAGATAGGTCCTCTGCTCTCCATGGGACTCCTACCAACCAATACTGGTGATTTGTGGACTTACAGCCCAAAGCGAGTACTGTAACCTTACCCTATCCATTTTGTTAATGTTACATGAAAGACGGAAGAACAGAGATGGATTCACATTTCAAAACTGGTCCAACCATCAAATGTAGGTTAATAATGCTAATGAGTTAGCTAACTAGCTAGTTAATAAAGAAAAATGAAGATGCTAATATGAAACAGGGTAAGACATAATAACTACAAAATCAACAACAAAAGATGGTCTTTTAAACCTTTATGACCAGAAGACCAGGAAACATATGAGGTCGTTGTAAAAAAGTGAAAAAATCGGACCTCTACCTTAACTAACGCCTCAAAGGCTAGCAGCTAACTTAGCTATAGGTTAGGTTAGCTAGCTAGTTAGCTAACGCTAATGTTGTTCAGCAAAGCTCCTCCGTCCCCAAAAGACTGGACCCACTGCTTTCTGTTGGGACTCCTATCGCCATACTGATGTTTTTTTTTCTTTTTTTCTCTCTGACAGACTTTAAAACAATTCACGGAAGTCTGTCTAAAAACGCAGAAGAACTCGAATTGGTTAACGCTAAATCTCAAAAGCGTTTCAACCATTAACGTACTTTTTCACTGGAGGTTTTGAACCAAACTGAGGACGACAGTGGCTGGAAGGATACTACACAGAGGCTGTTTACCACCGACACTCCTCCCTTCATGTTTTAGTGGTGAGTAACTGTTTTGTTTCCTAAAGTATGTCGATGCTTAATGTAACTAGTTGTCCAGCATTAGCGTGAAGTTATTCAGTACCTAGCTAACGTTAGTTCTGGTGTGCAATTAGCTAGCTAGCTAATGGCCTACTGGTCTTTAAACGGCTTGTTGCTATGTCTGTGTAACGTATCAGTTCAGAGCTCGAGTATCACGAGGCAGTGCTTCTGTGTATTATGGTGTTACGTAAAATTATCAAGTTAACTTGAGGCTCCATAGTGTAACCGACCGAAACGTGTTCAAATACTTTGCGTTAAATTGTCGGCTCTCACTAGATTGGATTAATGCATTTTTATAAAGAGTGGCAATGCAAATTAAAATTAAAGAGACCGTTACAAACAATGGCGTAATTCCAAACAAAGTCCCAGTTTTGAGGTCCAGAGTCTCTTTCAGTCTCCGTCCCTTCAGGGTAAAGGTCTGGATCTGTTGTCCCACAGGGCTCTGTGAGTGAGCTTCCTCTGGTTTCCCACACTCTGTCCTTTGACTGAGGAACAATAGAAGTGTGTCTCATTATGTGTCACATTAGATACAATGCCTGACCCTTTAAAGATCGACATGGTTAACCTGTAACTTTTTCCAATAAAAAGGATAAAATTAAAAAAAAAAAAAAACAAATGCAGCAAGTGACTTTGAAATATATGTATGTTAATTTGGTTTGATAACTTGATTTAACGGTGTGATTTAACATAGATGATCCCTCTTTGTCGAAAATCTGTATTGTCTTTGTTTAGCAGTCAACATACATTATGGGTAAATAATAAGAGTGTTTGGGGACTTTTATCTTGACTTCTCACGAGAAACAATGATGGAGACCTCTATCAAGTGAATTAAACAAAAATTAATTGTGGAAGGCCATTCATGTAACCATGACATGAGAACACACACTTTTCAGCTGGCAGTGGTTTTTTATTCAACAAGTCACAATGAGCCTCATAAGTATGAAAGCTCCAACTAGATGCGATGATTCATCACAACAACAACTTGTAGATTTCTACAAGACACACTGTACTCAGAGAGAGTGAAGGAACAACTGTCTTTATAAAAGACAAACCATCTACAATATTAGAGGACACAGTACACACTGTCTTTAAACAATACTTTTACAAATGGATTTAAACATTTTCACTTAGTGAACAAAACAAATAGTAAAAACTGACCTGAGAACAGGTCACATTCTTCTTAGTAAACAATGAATTCAATTGAATCCCAAAATGTAAAATTCTCATTGTCACTGTAAAACTGTGACAGTGTGACGTTAAACAAACCTTTTACAATAAAAGGATAAACATATTGATCTTAAAACAGATTTTTCATTTTTAAATCATCATATAATGTGAATAAAAATCTACTATGACAGATTGTCCAAAGGAAAATCACTATTATTCAAGAGGTAACAAAAATCACCAATGCATAATATTGTACCAACACATGACATGCTGTAAGGAATAAAAGTATCACAGGAAAATTGTGACATTAATAAATCTTTTAGAGAAAAAGGATAAACATTTGGATCTAACAACAGATCAGTTTGGAGTAATCAGAGAGATTAAAGTCCTTTTACATGTGTCAAACATAAGTTGAAGTTTTTGATCAAAATGATCAATAACAATTAAAAGATACTAATGTATCCATAGCTTTTACCACTCCACCAATACATGAAGTACAGAGATGTAAAATAAGAATTGCTGATGCAATCAGATTATGTTCATGCAACATGCATGACAAGATGTTCTCTTTCTTAACTTGAAAGATAAAGTTGCTGTTATTTCCTCAGGAAATGTCATCTTCTACAAAGAAAGCAGAAACAAAAAACAATCTTCTGTACAAACAGAAGAACAAGTTCGTAACATTTTAGAATCCAGAAGAATTCACTTCCAGTACTCTTTGACCAATGTGGTCGTCTCAGTTTGTCTGGTAGTAGCTCCAGTCTGTAGTTGTCTACCACGGCCTCCAGGGGGCGCTGCTGACTGGACTCTTGTCTTTGCTGATGCTGGTCTGGACTGTGGAGCTCAGAGGAGAGAAGTCAGCCTCTCTCAGGTTCTTATCAGAGGAAGACTGCAGCTTGTTGAAGTGGTGCATCAGTCTTCTCTGCTGTTGATTCTGCTGCTGCAGTCGTCTCAGGACACAAACTGTCATCTCCAGGATGTCTGCTTTCTCCAGCTTGGAGTCTGGCTGCTGTTTGAGGAACTCTGGATCCAGGAGAGACTTGAGCTGCTCAATGCTGCTGTTGATTCACTCTCTGCGTAAC
Source organism: Cottus gobio (assembly GCA_023566465.1). Taxonomy (NCBI): domain Eukaryota; kingdom Metazoa; phylum Chordata; class Actinopteri; order Perciformes; family Cottidae; genus Cottus; species Cottus gobio. The sequence goes on from CM042222.1 coordinate 24,283,125, forward strand.
TTCTCCACCAGAGGCTTTCTGATCTGCAGGAAGAGGAACAAAGTCATTAATACACTTATTCTGGACTATAGAGTTAGCATGAAGAAAGACAGCTTCTCATTGACAACATTTAAATCTTCTTGAATCTTCTATTTACCTTGTGGGTCAGAGTCAGATGCTCCTGAGATTTGGTCATTGCTGCAGTGGTTGTAGGAGCCATGTCTGGATCTCTGTGCTGTAGAGGTCTCTGTAGAGAGAATCTGATCTCTGCTGGCTTCATCCCTCCTATTTATACTCCCACATCTCCATATCAATGTGTGGGTCTCGGTCTGGTTGGAGTTTCCCACAGTCTCAGCCAATCAGAGAGCTTCATGAGACAATGAGGATTCAGCACACTTACTGCTCCTAATTCCTGGGGGACAATGGTTAGATCTCAGGGGAACAGGTGGAGGACTGGGGGGGTGATGGAGGGAGACTCTCAGAGCTCTGTGTGAATCTGGGAAAGTGATGACCCTGTAGAGAGAGCAGATCTGCTGCCTGATGCTGGGATCAATGACTTTGACTGAGCACACGCTAATCATCCCATCACACACGTGGGAGACTGGCAATGAATTGCCTCTTAGTAAAAAAGTACTGAATAAATAGCATATAAATGCGTGTATCAATCAGTGGAATTTGTTTTTGTTTTTCTAAATTTTTAATTTAAGCCCCAACAGATAATTCTAGCAAGTTTCCATTCATGTCATTTAGTCTCCATTTTGTCTTAATAATTTTAGAACTTTTCACATCTTAAAATCCAATGCCTTTCCTCAGTTTCTGTATTACTGAAGACAATTTCTTCAGGTCTTAAAAAGTTTATTCCCATAATAATATATAAAAAAAATCATAAGAACAACAGTTATTTTTCTGTCCAGATGTTTCAGTCTTTTGACTTGTGTCTTGTAGTCAGTGTGGGTAGAAAGTTGGTCTCAGTTTCCCACACTGACTCTTTGAATGCTGTGGTCAATGAACAACAAAAGGACGTTGAATGGAGCCTTTGTGACTGATGCTGGACGTGTGTTGTAGCACAAACAGAGCATGATGTCACCAACCATCTGGAGGGAAAGAAGCCCATTGGCTGACTCTGACAATGTGAAACGTTTGAAATTATGAGGAAGATTTCATAAAAACAGATTGGCTAAATTTATTTGGCACTTTATTTCGTCCAAATTAAGAGCTTTTGATCATCCAGTTAATATTACGTATATTTTTCAATCCTCATTGTTTTATAGATGTCATCTCTGTAGATGAGGGTGGGAGGTTGAGGCAGCTGTTTCCTGAAGTGTGCCAAATCCCTTTGGAGAATAATCTGTTGCTGGTGGGGCTGAGGACGATAATCATGCTGTACTCTGATCTCCAGAGTTTTCCCACTCTGTGCATTAACATACATTAAGCCGGTTACTGAAATCCACATAGACCGTTTACTTTTTTTAACATATGATGGCCAATAAATTGTTTGTTTTTATTGGTCTACATTTTCATTATATTATACAGCTACATTATACATTTATTTTCAATCTATTTCAATTCCAAATTGGCTTTGTTTGAAAGATTCGCTTTATAATTATACTATTATTATATAAATATATGTTGAGGTCATCATTTATAGCTGTGGTTATATAATGTCATCAAAACATTGACCTCTGGGCTTTAGATCCTAAACAAGGTTTTTTTTTCCAGTGTCCTTTTCATTTGCAAAATACCTTAAATTGTTATACCCAAAATATTTGAGAGACCAAACAAACCGAATATTTATATTTTAATTTCCCAATGACAATCTAGTTTTACAATTCTTTTAACTGACAGAAACTCATAGAACAGCTATGCGAGTTAATTCTATATCATAAAAGGAAAATGTTTAATAAGTTGAATATATGATCTAAAACAGATAAGGAATTTTGCATTTTTAAGATCCCAAATCTCTTTCAGTCTCCGTCCCTTCAGGGTAAAGGTCTGGATCTGTTGTCCCACAGGGCTCTGTGAGTGAGCTTCCTCTGGTTTCCCACACTCTGTCCATTGACTGAGGAACAATAGAAGTGTGTCTCATTATGCGTCACATTAGATACAATGTCTGACCCTTTAAAGTGTAGCATTTCCCCTTTTAAAATGTTTTATTTTTTATAAACCAGAAAGTGACAATTTTACCAAAATCATGTGTACTCAAAAGTTTACAATTTCAAATGTGCATTCTCTCATTTGGTTTAATAACTCAACTTGTAAGTGATGTAATATCATGGAAAATCAAAAATAAACTTGATCCACATAGATAAACTGGTATGTTAAGTGGTGGTAGAGTGGTTAATACTGACGTCACAGCTAGAGGGTCTTGTGTTTGAACCTGGCTGGGGACTTTATGTTTGGCGGTTCCTTGTTCGGCTTAACGCTCTCCCACAGTCTTTATGGCATGCAGATTAAGTTAACTGATCACTCAAAGTGACCCATAGGTGACAATCTTGATTTGTGTTTCAAAGATATGATCGATGATGGAGACCTCTATCAGTTATGATGAAATTAATAAACGATGACACGAGAAGACATAATTTTCAGTTAGAAGTGTTTGTTTATTCAACAAGTCACAATGAGCCTCATAAGTATGAAAGCTCCAACTAGATGCGATGATTCATCACAACAACAACTTGTAGATTTCTACAAGACACACTGTACTCAGAGAGAGTGAAGGAACAACTGTCTTTATAAAAGACAAACCATCTACAATATTAGAGGACACAGTACACACTGTCTTTAAACAATACTTTTATAAATGGATTTAAACATTTTCACTTAGTGAACAAAACAAATAGTAAAAACTGACCTGAGAACAGGTCACATTCTTCTTAGTAAACAATGAATTCAATTGAATCCCAAAATGTAAAATTGTCACTGTCACTGTAAAACTGTGACAGTGTGATGTTAAACAAACCTTTTACAATAAAAGGATGAACATATTCATCTTAAAACAGATCATTTTTAAATCATCATATAATGTGAATAAAAATCTATTATGACAGATTGTCCAAAGGAAAATCACTATTATTCAAGAGGTAACAAAAATCACCAATGCATAATATTGTACCAACACATGATATGCTGTAAGGAATAAAAGTATCACAGGAAAATTGTGACATTAATAAATCTTTTAGAGAAAAAGGATAAACATTTGGATCTAACAACAGATCAGTTTGGAGTAATCAGAGAGATTAAAGTCCTTTTACATGTGTCAAAAATAAGTTGAAGTTTTTGATCAAAATGATCAATAACAATTAAAAGATACTAATGTATCCATAGCTTTTACCACTCCACCAATACATGAAGTACAGAGATGTAAAATAAGAATTGCTGATGCAATCAGATTATGTTCATGCAACATGCATGACAAGATGTTCTCTTTCTTAACTTGAAAGATAAAGTTGCTGTTATTTCCTCAGGAAATGTCATCTTCTACAAAGAAAGCAGAAACAAAAAAACAATCTTCTGTACAAACAGAAGAACAAGTTCGTAACATTTTAGAATCCAGAAGAATTCACTTCCAGTACTCTTTGACCAATGTGGTCGTCTCAGTTTGTCTGGTAGTAGCTCCAGTCTGTAGTTGTCTACCACGGCCTCCAGGGGGCGCTGCTGACTGGACTCTTGTCTTTGCTGATGCTGGTCTGGACTGTGGAGCTCAGAGGAGAGAAGTCAGCCTCTCTCAGGTTCTTATCAGAGGAAGACTGCAGCTTGTTGAAGTGGTGCATCAGTCTTCTCTGCTGTTGATTCTGCTGCTGCAGTCGTCTCAGGACACAAACTGTCATCTCCAGGATGTCTGCTTTCTCCAGCTTGGAGTCTGGCTGCTGTTTGAGGAACTCTGGATCCAGGAGAGACTTGAGCTGCTCAATGCTGCTGTTGATTCGCTCTCTGCGTAACTTCTCCACCAGAGGCTTTCTGATCTGCAGGAAGAGGAACAAAGTCATTAATACACTTATTCTGGACTATAGAGTTAGCATGAAGAAAGACAGCTTCTCATTGACAACATTTAAATCTTCTTGAATCTTCAATTTACCTTGTGGGTCAGAGTCAGATGCTCCTGGGATTTGGTCATTGCTGCAGTGGTTGTAGGAGCCATGTCTGGATCTCTGTGCTGTAGAGATCTCTGTAGAGAGAATCTGATCTCTGCTGGCTTCATCCCTCCTATTTATACTCCCACATCTCCATATCAATGTGTGGGTCTCGGTCTGGTTGGAGTTTCCCACAGTCTCAGCCAATCAGAGAGCTTCATGAGACAATGAGGATTCAGCACACTTACTGCTCCTAATTCCTGGGGGACAATGGTTAGATCTCAGGGGAACAGGTGGAGGACTGGGGGGGTGATGGAGGGAGACTCTCAGAGCTCTGTGTGAATCTGGGAAAGTGATGACCCTGTAGAGCAGGGGTATTCAACTAAAATTCTGCAAGGTCCAGTTTGAGACAGGTTCCTTATGCAAAGGTCCGGAACATCACAATAATGTCTAATTTGCACTATATGATTTTGTGCTAAACATATTGACAAAGCCAACAGTTGAATTAACATCTGTATGTAGTCAACGACTGACTGTCAAATTAAATAAAGTACAATGAATTAACTTATAAACAATATTTATTATTACAGATTTCAAATTTCAAATTTAACTGGAAGAATTATAAATAGTACATACTATAATAATAGATACATTATCTTATTTCAAGTAAAATAAAGGCTGGATTTAAACAGAAAGCTTTTGAAAAATGTGACTATAAATTACATTAATAAATAAAGTCCTTAATTTTAGAAAGAATTTAACTGAATTGTCATGCAGCTTCAAATTCAGTTGATTCGGGCGTCAAGTGATGTCACATCGCTGCTTTTAATATCGCTGATATATAATATAACATGAGACATACTGCTCCTGAACTGGTTGTGGGAATAATAAACATAAGAGTCCATCCATTGTTAAAGGCTCTCTTTAAGATTAGCTTAGATATATAGATATTATATAGATAAGCGGTCCACATTTCTCTGACTCACGTACTTTTCCAACTATCCGGTCTCTCAGTCTCCTGTCGCTCCGTGTGTGTGAACATCTCACTTGAGTCGAGGGCGGGGCTTAACGCAATACACACATGTGATTGGTTGAGTAGGCAAGTGACAGGATTTTCAAGGCGTGTGATTGGTCGTGAGTGTTTCGTGGACCGCTGAATGAGAGCTGCAAAGGCAGGAAAAGCTGCGCCGGTGAAATAGAAGCGATCCATCAACAGTTAATAATTCGGTAATAATAATTAGTTTTCGGTCCAGGGTCCAGAGACAACTACGTCTGGGTCCGGACCCGGACCGCGGTCCGCCAGTTAGTGACCACTGCTGTAGAGAGAGCAGATCTGCTGCCTGATGCTGGGATCAATGACTTTGACTGAGCACACGCTAATCATCCCATCACACACGTGGGAGACTGGCAATGAATTGCCTCTTAGTAAAAAAGTACTGAATAAATAGCATATAAATGCGTGTATCAATCAGTGGAATTTGTTTTTCTAAATTTTTAATTTTAGCCCCAACAGATAATTCTAGCAAGTTTCCATTCATGTCATTTAGTCTCCATTTTGTCTTAATAATTTTAGAACTTTTCACATCTTAAAATCCAATGCCTTTCCTCAGTTTCTGTATTACTGAAGACAATTTCTTCAGTTCTTAAAAAGAGTTTATTCCCATAATAATATATAAAAAAAATCATAAGAACAACAGTTATTTTTCTGTCCAGATGTTTCAGTCTTTTGACTTGTGTCTTGTAGTCAGTGTGGGTAGAAAGTTGGTCTCAGTTTCCCACACTGACTCTTTGAATGCTGTGGTCAATGAACAACAAAAGGACGTTGAATGGAGCCTTTGTGACTGATGCTGGACGTGTGTTGTAGCACAAACAGAGCATGATGTCACCAACCATCTGGAGGGAAAGAAGCCCATTGGCTGACTCTGACAATGTGAAACGTTTGAAATTATGAGGAAGATTTCATAAAAACAGATTGGCTAAATTTATTTGGCACTTTATTTCGTCCAAATTAAGAGCTTTTGATCATCCAGTTAATATTACGTATATTTTTCAATCCTCATTGTTTTATAGATGTCATCTCTGTAGATGAGGGTGGGAGGTTGAGGCAGCTGTTTCCTGAAGTGTGCCAAATCCCTTTGGAGAATAATCTGTTGCTGGTGGGGCTGAGGACGATAATCATGCTGTACTCTGATCTCCAGAGTTTTCCCACTCTGTGCATTAACATACATTAAGCCGGTTACTGAAATCCACATAGACCGTTTACTTTTTTTAACATATGATGGCCAATAAATTGTTTGTTTTTATTGGTCTACATTTTCATTATATTATACAGCTACATTATACATTTATTTTCAATCTATTTCAATTCCAAATTGGCTTTGTTTGAAAGATTCGCTTTATAATTATACTATTATTATATAAATATATGTTGAGGTCATCATTTATAGCTGTGGTTATATAATGTCATCAAAACATTGACCTCTGGGCTTTAGATCCTAAACAAGGTTTTTTTTTCCAGTGTCCTTTTCATTTGCAAAATACCTTAAATTGTTATACCCAAAATATTTGAGAGACCAAACAAACCGAATATTTATATTTTAATTTCCCAATGACAATCTAGTTTTACAATTCTTTTAACTGACAGAAACTCATAGAACAGCTATGCGAGTTAATTCTATATCATAAAAGGAAAATGTTTAATAAGTTGAATATATGATCTAAAACAGATAAGGAATTTTGCATTTTTAAGATCCCAAATCTCTTTCAGTCTCCGTCCCTTCAGGGTAAAGGTCTGGATCTGTTGTCCCACAGGGCTCTGTGAGTGAGCTTCCTCTGGTTTCCCACACTCTGTCCATTGACTGAGGAACAATAGAAGTGTGTCTCATTATGCGTCACATTAGATACAATGTCTGACCCTTTAAAGTGTAGCATTTCCCCTTTTAAAATGTTTTATTTTTTATAAACCAGAAAGTGACAATTTTACCAAAATCATGTGTACTCAAAAGTTTACAATTTCAAATGTACATTCTCTCATTTGGTTTAATAACTCAACTTGTAAGTGATGTAATATCATGGAAAATCAAAAATAAACTTGATCCACATAGATAAACTGGTATGTTAAGTGGTGGTAGAGTGGTTAATACTGACGTCACAGCTAGAGGGTCTTGTGTTTGAACCTGGCTGGGGACTTTATGTTTGGCGGTTCCTTGTTCGGCTTAACGCTCTCCCACAGTCTTTATGGCATGCAGATTAAGTTAACTGATCACTCAAAGTGACCCATAGGTGACAATCTTGATTTGTGTTTCAAAGATATGATCGATGATGGAGACCTCTATCAGTTATGATGAAATTAATAAACGATGACACGAGAAGACATAATTTTCAGTTAGAAGTGTTTGTTTATTCAACAAGTCACAATGAGCCTCATAAGTATGAAAGCTCCAACTAGAGGTGATGATTCATCACAACAACAACTTGTAGATTTCTACAAGACACACTGTACTCAGAGAGAGTGAAGGAACAACTGTCTTTATAAAAGACAAACCATCTACAATATTAGAGGACACAGTACACACTGTCTTTAAACAATACTTTTATAAATGGATTTAAACATTTTCACTTAGTGAACAAAACAAATAGTAAAAACTGACCTGAGAACAGGTCACATTCTTCTTAGTAAACAATGAATTCAATTGAATCCCAAAATGTAAAATTCTCACTGTCACTGTAAAACTGTGACAGTGTGATGTTAAACAAACCTTTTACAATAAAAGGATGAACATATTCATCTTAAAACAGATCATTTTTAAATCATCATATAATGTGAATAAAAATCTATTATGACAGATTGTCCAAAGGAAAATCACTATTATTCAAGAGGTAACAAAAATCACCAATGCATAATATTGTACCAACACATGATATGCTGTAAGGAATAAAAGTATCACAGGAAAATTGTGACATTAATAAATCTTTTAGAGAAAAAGGATAAACATTTGGATCTAACAACAGATCAGTTTGGAGTAATCAGAGAGATTAAAGTCCTTTTACATGTGTCAAAAATAAGTTGAAGTTTTTGATCAAAATGATCAATAACAATTAAAAGATACTAATGTATCCATAGCTTTTACCACTCCACCAATACATGAAGTACAGAGATGTAAAATAAGAATTGCTGATGCAATCAGATTATGTTCATGCAACATGCATGACAAGATGTTCTCTTTCTTAACTTGAAAGATAAAGTTGCTGTTATTTCCTCAGGAAATGTCATCTTCTACAAAGAAAGCAGAAACAAAAAAACAATCTTCTGTACAAACAGAAGAACAAGTTCGTAACATTTTAGAATCCAGAAGAATTCACTTCCAGTACTCTTTGACCAATGTGGTCGTCTCAGTTTGTCTGGTAGTAGCTCCAGTCTGTAGTTGTCTACCACGGCCTCCAGGGGGCGCTGCTGACTGGACTCTTGTCTTTGCTGATGCTGGTCTGGACTGTGGAGCTCAGAGGAGAGAAGTCAGCCTCTCTCAGGTTCTTATCAGAGGAAGACTGCAGCTTGTTGAAGTGGTGCATCAGTCTTCTCTGCTGTTGATTCTGCTGCTGCAGTCGTCTCAGGACACAAACTGTCATCTCCAGGATGTCTGCTTTCTCCAGCTTGGAGTCTGGCTGCTGTTTGAGGAACTCTGGATCCAGGAGAGACTTGAGCTGCTCAATGCTGCTGTTGATTCGCTCTCTGCGTAACTTCTCCACCAGAGGCTTTCTGATCTGCAGGAAGAGGAACAAAGTCATTAATACACTTATTCTGGACTATAGAGTTAGCATGAAGAAAGACAGCTTCTCATTGACAACATTTAAATCTTCTTGAATCTTCAATTTACCTTGTGGGTCAGAGTCAGATGCTCCTGGGATTTGGTCATTGCTGCAGTGGTTGTAGGAGCCATGTCTGGATCTCTGTGCTGTAGAGATCTCTGTAGAGAGAATCTGATCTCTGCTGGCTTCATCCCTCCTATTTATACTCCCACATCTCCATATCAATGTGTGGGTCTCGGTCTGGTTGGAGTTTCCCACAGTCTCAGCCAATCAGAGAGCTTCATGAGACAATGAGGATTCAGCACACTTACTGCTCCTAATTCCTGGGGGACAATGGTTAGATCTCAGGGGAACAGGTGGAGGACTGGGGGGGTGATGGAGGGAGACTCTCAGAGCTCTGTGTGAATCTGGGAAAGTGATGACCCTGTAGAGAGAGCAGATCTGCTGCCTGATGCTGGGATCAATGACTTTGACTGAGCACACGCTAATCATCCCATCACACACGTGGGAGACTGGCAATGAATTGCCTCTTAGTAAAAAAGTACTGAATAAATAGCATATAAATGCGTGTATCAATCAGTGGAATTTGTTTTTCTAAATTTTTAATTTTAGCCCCAACAGATAATTCTAGCAAGTTTCCATTCATGTCATTTAGTCTCCATTTTGTCTTAATAATTTTAGAACTTTTCACATCTTAAAATCCAATGCCTTTCCTCAGTTTCTGTATTACTGAAGACAATTTCTTCAGTTCTTAAAAAGAGTTTATTCCCATAATAATATATAAAAAAAATCATAAGAACAACAGTTATTTTTCTGTCCAGATGTTTCAGTCTTTTGACTTGTGTCTTGTAGTCAGTGTGGGTAGAAAGTTGGTCTCAGTTTCCCACACTGACTCTTTGAATGCTGTGGTCAATGAACAACAAAAGGACGTTGAATGGAGCCTTTGTGACTGATGCTGGACGTGTGTTGTAGCACAAACAGAGCATGATGTCACCAACCATCTGGAGGGAAAGAAGCCCATTGGCTGACTCTGACAATGTGAAACGTTTGAAATTATGAGGAAGATTTCATAAAAACAGATTGGCTAAATTTATTTGGCACTTTATTTCGTCCAAATTAAGAGCTTTTGATCATCCAGTTAATATTACGTATATTTTTCAATCCTCATTGTTTTATAGATGTCATCTCTGTAGATGAGGGTGGGAGGTTGAGGCAGCTGTTTCCTGAAGTGTGTCAAATCCCTTTGGAGAATAATCTGTTGCTGGTGGGGCTGAGGACGATAATCATGCTGTACTCTGATCTCCAGAGTTTTCCCACTCTGTGCATTAACATACATTAAGCCGGTTACTGAAATCCACAGACCGTTTACTTTTTTTTTTTAACATATGGTGGCCAATAAATTGTTTGTTTTTATTGGTCTACATTTTCATTATATTATACAGCTACATTATACATTTATTTTCAATCTATTTCAATTCCAAATTGGCTTTGTTTGAAAGATTCGCTTTATAATTATACTATTAATATATAAATATATGTTGAGGTCATCATTTATAGCTGTGGTTATATAATGTCATCAAAACATTGACCTCTGGGCTTTAGATCCTAAACAAGGTTTTTTTTTCCAGTGTCCTTTTCATTTGCAAAATACCTTAAATTGTTATACCCAAAATATTTGAGAGACCAAACAAACCGAATATTTATATTTTAATTTCCCAATGACAATCTAGTTTTACAATTCTTTTAACTGACAGAAACTCATAGAACAGCTATGCGAGTTAATTCTATATCATAAAAGGAAAATGTTTAATAAGTTGAATATATGATCTAAAACAGATAAGGAATTTTGCATTTTTAAGATCCCAAATCTCTTTCAGTCTCCGTCCCTTCAGGGTAAAGGTCTGGATCTGTTGTCCCACAGGGCTCTGTGAGTGAGCTTCCTCTGGTTTCCCACACTCTGTCCTTTGACTGAGGAACAATAGAAGTGTGTCTCATTATGCGTCACATTAGATACAATTTCTGACCCTTTAAAGTGTAGCATTTCCCCTTTTAAAATTTTTTATTTTTTATAAACCAGAAAGTGACAATTTTACCAAAATCATGTGTACTCAAAAGTTTACAATTTCAAATGTACATTCTCTCATTTGGTTTAATAACTCAACTTGTAAGTGATGTAATATCATGGAAAATCAAAAATAAACTTGATCCACATAGATAAACTGGTATGTTAAGTGGTGGTAGAGTGGTTAATACTGACGTCACAGCTAGAGGGTCTTGTGTTTGAACCTGGCTGGGGACTTTATGTTTGGCGGTTCCTTGTTCGGCTTAACGCTCTCCCACAGTCTTTATGGCATGCAGATTAAGTTAACTGATCACTCAAAGTGACCCATAGGTGACAATCTTGATTTGTGTTTCAAAGATATGATCGATGATGGAGACCTCTATCAGTTATGATGAAATTAATAAACGATGACACGAGAAGACATAATTTTCAGTTAGAAGTGTTTGTTTATTCAACAAGTCACAATGAGCCTCATAAGTATGAAAGCTCCAACTAGAGGTGATGATTCATCACAACAACAACTTGTAGATTTCTACAAGACACACTGTACTCAGAGAGAGTGAAGGAACAACTGTCTTTATAAAAGACAAACACATTTGAGAAGAGACTACAAACGCCTCACAGATATTATTTTCAAACAAAAACACTAATTTGCTCTCAATCAATAAAAGCAAAACAGTAAGAACGGACCTTGAAACAGATCAGAATGTTATTATCACAGTGTGATAAATGCAGGTTAATGACTGCTAAATACATTAATGTTCATTCAAGAAAACATTAGTCACCCAATAATTGTGACAGTGTGATACAAAGGGAATCTTTTAGAAAAAAAGAATAAACAATTTGATCTAACAACAGATCAGTTTAACGTAATCAGAGAGATTAAAGTCAGTTATAACAAAACACCTAAAGTTTCTGATCAAAATGATCAATAACAATTAAAAGATACTAATGTATTAATACATCTTTTAGTGAAAAAGGATAAACATTTGGATCTAACAACAGATCAGTTTGGAGTAATCAGAGAGATTAAAGTCCTTTTACATGTGTCAAAAATAATAGTTAAAGTTTCTGATCAAAATTATCAATAACAATAAGGAGATACTAATGTATGCATAGCTTTTACCACTCCACCAATACATGAAGTACAGTGATGTAAAATAAGAATTGCTGATGCAATCAGATTATGTTCATGCAACATGCATGACAAGATGTTCTCTTTCTTAACTTGAAAGATAAAGTTGCTGTTATTTCCTCAGGAAATGTCATCTTCTACAAAGAAAGCAGAAACATAAAACAATCTTCTGTACAAACAGAAGAACAAGTTCGTAACATTTTAGAATCCAGAAGAATTCACTTCCAGTACTCTTTGACCAATGTGGTCGTCTCAGTTTGTCTGGTAGTAGCTCCAGTCTGTAGTTGTCTACCACGGCCTCCAGGGGGCGCTGCTGACTGGACTCTTGTCTTTGCTGATGCTGGTCTGGACTGTGGAGCTCAGAGGAGAGAAGTCAGCCTCTCTCAGGTTCTTACCAGAGGAAGACTGCAGCTTGTTGAAGTGGTGCATCAGTCTTCTCTGCTGTTGATTCTGCTGCTGCAGTCGTCTCAGGACACAAACTGTCATCTCCAGGATGTCTGCTTTCTCCAGCTTGGAGTCTGGCTGCTGTTTGAGGAACTCTGGATCCAGGAGAGACTTGAGCTGCTCAATGCTGCTGTTGATTCGCTCTCTGCGTAACTTCTCCACCAGAGGCTTTCTGATCTGCAGGAAGAGGAACAAAGTCATTAATACACTTATTCTGGACTATAGAGTTAGCATGAAGAAAGACAGCTTCTCATTGACAACATTTAAATCTTCTTGAATCTTCAATTTACCTTGTGGGTCAGAGTCAGATGCTCCTGAGATTTGGTCATTGCTGCAGTCGTTGTAGGAGCCATGTCTGGATCTCTGTGCTGTAGAGATCTCTGTAGAGAGAATCTGATCTCTGCTGGCTTCATCCCTCCTATTTATACTCCCACATCTCCATATCAATGTGTGGGTCTCGGTCTGGTTGGAGTTTCCCACAGTCTCAGCCAATCAGAGAGCTTCATGAGACAATGAGGATTCAGCACACTTACTGCTCCTAATTCCTGGGGGACAATGGTTAGATCTCAGGGGAACAGGTGGAGGACTGGGGGGGTGATGGAGGGAGACTCTCAGAGCTCTGTGTGAATCTGGGAAAGTGATGACCCTGTAGAGAGAGCAGATCTGCTGCCTGATGCTGGGATCAATGACTTTGACTGAGCACACGCTCATCATCCCATCACACACGTGGGAGAATACATTCATAGTGTTATATCTTAATTCAATAACCATATAAAAGAAATGTATAAAAACTAAGCCCATTCTTTTTTTCTCCATGAGTTTGTTTATTAATTTGAAACCTAAAATATCTGTTAAAATAATTTTCTTGTCATTGTCCCAAAGAATTACTTGACCAAAACCTATAAAATGTTGTCAACTAATTGATTTGTTGATAAATAGATGTTTTTAACTGAGGTTTTCCACTATCCATCCATCCATCCATTTTCCACCGCTTATCCGGGGTCGGGTCGCGGAGGCAGCAGGTCAAGCAGGCTGACCCAGACTTCTCTCTCACCCGCAACATCTACCAGCTCATTCTGGGGGATCCCGAGGCGTTCCCAGGCCAGCTGGGAGATATAATCCCTCCAGCGTGTCCTGGGTCTTCCCCGGGGCCTCCTACCAGATGGACGTGCCTGGAAAACCTCTAAAGGGAGGCGTCCTGGAGGCATCCTAATTAGATGCCCGAACCACCTCAGCTGACTCCTTTCGACACGAAGGAGTAGCGGCTCGACTTCAAGCTCCCTCCTGATGTCCGAGCTCCTCACCCTATCTCTAAGGCCGAGCCCGGCCACTCTACGGAGGAAACTCATTTCGGCCGCTTGTATCCGCGACCTCGTTCTTTCGGACACGATCCAAAGCTCGTGACAATAGGTGAGGGTTGGGACGTAGACCGACCAGTAAATTGAGAGCTTTGCCTTTCGGCTCAGCTCCTTCTTCACCAAGACGGCCCGGTGCAACGCCTGTTTTACTGCTGCAGCCGCACCGATACGCCTGTCGATCTCCCGCTCCATTTTACCCTCACTCGTGAACAAGACCCCGAGATACTTGAACTCCTTCGCTTGTGGTAGGCACTCTGTCCCCACCCGGAGGGAGCAATCCACCGGTTTCCGGCAGAGCACCATGGCCTCAGATTTCAGTTTTCCACTAATAATTACATAACAATACCCCTTTGAAATATTTATTTTTTATAGATGTGCTTTTCAACATGAAAGTTGCATAACAAATAAGTAAATAACTGAAGGATTTTTGTTTTTAAACTTCATCAGTTTGATAGCCATTCCTGATACTTGAAACCAACTCAACACAATCCTCGTCCTGCTGTCCAGATGCAGCAGAGTCTTTTGACACGTGCCTTGTAGTCGGTGTGAGTAACAAGTTGAGCTCAGTTTCCCACACTGACTCCCAGTATGGTCTGGTCAATGAACCACAAAGGCACTCCTGTGACAGATGCTGGTTGTGTGTTGTCGTAGAAACAGAGTCTGACATCACCAACCATCTGGAGGGAAAGAAGCCCATTGGCTGTCTCTGAGTCTTTGTAAAGTCTGACATTTCGCCGAAAATATTGATCATATAGTATCACCAAAAACTGAATCATATTATACTTTCAGAGTTCAATAATATAAATGCATTCTGGACCTATTTTAATAATCATGTCTCATTATTGACCATTAACTGGCTCAAACCTCCAGCTCTACACATGGAGGGAGGTTTCAGGGGCAGCTGTTTCCTGAAGTGTGCCAAATCTCTGGAGAATTCCTCGGCTGCTGGTGGGATGAATGTCATTCCCACTCAACTCTTTCCTCCAGAGCTTTCCCACACTCCGTCTATTAGCAGTAAATAGGCATGTTAAGGAATGAGGGTGGGGTCCCCTCAAAATGATTCATCATTCAAGTGAAAAGCTGATACATAACATTAAGTTCAACTGCAGAAAGCTATTTCTGTAGAATTTGCTGTGTGAATGTTAAATATTGAAAAACATGAAAAGCGATTGTCTAGTTGGAGTTTCCCACAGTTTCTAACCAATCCCAGTGCTGGTCAACAAGAATATGCATTGCTGAGCTGCCACATGCTCAGTGGTCATACTAGAAGGGGACAATAGTTAGACCTCAGAGGAACAGATGGAGGACTGGATCAATGACTTTAAAGAATTGCAGACTTGCAGTGATCCATCGGCCTTTCAACTAGTCAAAGTGTAAGATTCACTCGCATACAACTAAATAAAAACTTCAGAGTAAAATTGATTTGTCAGCTGTATGTCACTAGAGTGAAGTGTCTCACAGTCGGTCGACAATACCATACTTATTGGAAGTTATAGGCGCGTGACTTAATATATTGAGATTTTTTTATCTTTCATATTTCATGTTGGTCTATTACGTAATATTTATACTTCATTCCCATACCACCACACTCCTTTTCAACCTTCTCTTCGGGGCAGAGGTCTTTAGTCTTTTGTCCACTTGGCGAGCTTTGTGAGTCACTCTTTCCTGGGTTCCCACACTCTTCTTTTCACTGCTTTTTCTGAAGGATCAATACAAGTGTGTCTCATTGTGTGTGGCTTCTGCTAAGGAGAAGAGTTTAAATTAAACCGTTTAGTTTTTTTCTCCAGCACCTGATAACATTGGAAGCCCAATTCTACCACTGATGAATAAATGAATATCCTGTAAGTCATAATTATGACTTACTCTCTAATAATTATGACTTACTATCTCATAATTATGACTTACAGATCTTAATTGTTTCACAATGGTGGAAATGGGCTTCCATCGATAACTGCACCAATGGTAAAAAGAGAAGCAAAAACATAATTGGAATATTATGAAATTCACTTTGTTTTATGAAAAACAACCGTGCTTTAGATTTTAATACCTATTATAGAAACGCTCATGTAATTGTGACACACAGCAATAATAACATTGCACATTTCCCTGTTGTGGCACTAATAACAGATAATCTTATCTCATCTTAACACAGTTTGATGTGAGTTTGCTCTTTGCCATTGATTATGAGTAGCCTCTCGTTTTTCTCCTTTGATTCTGAGCGCTAGAAGAGATGATGTGTATATCTGGTGAATGTATTTTTCATTTTATTTTATTAATGCCAAAGTTCTGGATTTGTGCTTTTTTTTTTTTTTTTTAAACTAACAGGGACATTTTCTGATTAAAATGGGTTCTTGATTTTTACAATGTTATTAATTTAAAGGTAATGGAATGAATGAATATGTATGATGCAGGTCCATGCAGAATGAATGATGAACTCATGTGGGGTGCAGACCAATAACTGAGGAAGGAACTGTTCACTTATCTGTGCTGTCCATAAAACATGCGGCCTCAATAAATAATCTATAACAGTAACACATTAAGTCACCTACTCAAACCTGTCATGACTAAAATAGCTACGGCCAGCGATGCCACGTGTCGTGAACGTACATGATCAGTGAAAACACAAAACCACCATGTCATAGCTAATTAAAATCTCTTTATTACAATCACATGTACATCATCAAATTCCAAAAAGCTTGCTGTTGTGAAAATTACCCTTGCACAGACAGATGGAGGTGGTGTTGCAGGCTGGATGGAGGGATTGTCAGATGGAGTAAAACGAGTGTTGAGTTCCCCAGCAGCAAGTGTCTCCGCTCCAGTGTGCTTTTAATTTCACGTCACACAAGGACAGCAGCTCTATTTTCAGCTCTCAGCATCCTTGTGTAACGTAAGCAAAGAGAGTGAAGGGGGCGGGTGGGAATGAAAAAGTCTTTCTTCGTCATTCCATTATTCAGGCTTTTTGAGTCACAGCTGAGAGAAAGAGAAAGGAAAAACATGGAAGCAAACAGATTCCACATTTTTCTTTCTCTCTCTCTCTGAGTTTGAGTGTTTTAAACCAACAGTTTGAATTCTCTGTTGGTTCTCCTTGTTCTCTCAAGTCAGATGAGAGGATGGATGTCGGTTTACTGTGTGTGTCCGGTACAGAGAGAGGCCGAGGACACGCTCAGCTTAGCACAAAGACTGGGAGTGGAGGGGAGCTGCTAGCCTAGCTCAAGCTTTCAGCAACTCCGAGGCTGTCTGATTTGAATTGAACCAGTTGCTTTGGAATGGCAACCTGACGATGAGAAACAGAGCTTCTGAGAGGCCCAGTTTGGCCTCCGACTGATTAGTGGTTTAGCTGTGCCTTGTGATGGCTGTTTCCCTGGTTGGATTTAACAACCAAGCCTATCACAGTTTTGTTGGGAGGGGGTGGTATTAGAAAAATGAAAAGGCAAGCGAGACGAGGATGAGATATTTGCAAATGTACAGGTTGTTCTCAGTTAACGTAAGAAAAATACCTTTTGCTCTGCAAAAGATGAGGCGTATCAATCACCTTCCTTCTTTTGGGACTTTGGATTCTTTCTTTTGGCAGTTTGCAAATTGTTGGATTGATGCCTAGTTTGTGAGCCAAGAGGATACGACACATGAATCAGACAGCTTTGGAGTCGTTCGGATTTTTTGCCTTCGTTTTCTCCATCCACCACCACCGATCCAGACTGAAATATATAACTATTTGGATGGATTTCCATGACTTTTGGTTTCATCATCTACAGAACCCTCAGGATTAATTGTAATCATTTTTAAGACACATTTTAGTTTTCATCTTTTGTCTTTAGGTAAAAAATTTAACCAATACTTAATTGGGTCACATCAGCCTCAACTGCGCTCAATGTGTAGAGCGTTTAGACAAATGTTAGCATGATAAAAGTAAACTAAAGTAAATGTCTGATGAAAATAGATCCTAGTTTCACTGCGCTCCCAATCGTTGAACCAATCCAGCTAAACACATATGGTAAAACCACAACTTGTCCTTTTTTATATATTTCTACACATGTTAAATTCATAAGATTAAACATTTAACGTTGGAAGGTTTTTTTCTTCTGCTTCCAGTATTTGTGCTGAACACGTGCCGGACACATCTGAGTATGGACACACAGAGGAGAAACTTAAACATGTGACTCTGCAGACCGGGAACAAGGAGATTTATCTGGAATAGTTGTCGTGTTCCTTTAAGAGTGTCAGTGATCCTATTTATATTTCATGGATGCCACGTTTAACATTCAGAACAAACTGAACCACTTTCCATGAATTTTAACAATATTGTGAGTGTTAAACGTACTAATACTACAATGTTAATCTCTGTGCTGTATATACAGCCTCCATAACACAGCTATAAACCTACAGAATCACATGATAAACCACTGGAGGCGTCTGATGGCATCAGCATGTCCTGTTGCTAACTCCAACCTCATCTGCACCTTCCGAACAAAATCAATATGTACATGTCATAATGACACAAAACAACAGTAAAATTCAATTTAGCCGTTTAAAGAGACAGTAATATTCACATTTTGTGTTCACTCATTGAAAATGATAAATCAAAGTTTCACCAGCTTTTAAGTAAATAAAGTAGATTTTTTTTAAGATCATACAAACTTTTCACATTGGTTTCGTAACCACCACAAGAAAAATATTGAAATATGTCCAACACAATGACAATAAACTTATTTTTTTCCTCCCCAAATCACTATGATAGTTTATAAAGAAAACATCAAAACACACTGTCGTTCTATCTACAGTTGTTGCACTGGCCTCCGTCCCTGGTACAGAAAGGTAGGGAAAACTTTTTCGTATAAAAAATGATGTGCAAAAAGTTGTTTTCTTAGGTCCCTCTCATGGAAAACAAAGTAAAGAAATAACATAAATATCTACATAACCTTTTGCTCTTGCCATTTTAGATTCTAGGATTACTGTGCACTTGCGGCGACTCGTCACGTTTGTGCATCTGTTTGATTTAAAACGAGTTACTGCATTCGATGGACGCCTGACAGGAAGCGCACACAACACTGTCATTGTCATATTAAAACTAGCTTGAGGTATTATTGCACTTTTTCCCGAACTGCAGACCTGGAATCAGAAGATTTCAGACGTACTCCCAATGTGCCTGCTTTTAGTGGAATGTCAGCACTGACTTGAGCTCAAAGTACCGCCGTTGCAGCAGTCTGGACAAGGTAAAGTTGACTGGAGGTGTATCCTCTTTTCTTTGAAATTGTCTCCACACAATCAGCGCATCACTGTAGATTTCAGTAAACATGCATAAGCTGTTACCTGGGTAGGTAGATCTGTAAACATCCTGCCAACAGTAAAGACACCAGCAGGAACAGAGAACCATGTGCCATGAAGGGCAAACGCATCTTATGCTGTATTCACGCCGTGTCAGCAGAACAGTAAGACATGGGGGGAGAACTCCTGTTATTAGGACTTTATTTCAACTATATTTTATGTTTTGTAATGCTTCTGTTTACCAGAGAAGCAGTGTAGTCTACAACTCATGGTGCTCGTAAACTTAGTTTTAATTGGTGTGGTTTCCGCCGTGGCAATGTTTCACACGGTGAGCTGCGCAGCACACAAATAAAAAAAAAAAGTTCAGTCATCACAAATGACTCTGTACGCATTCACAAGAGCGTAGGCCTGCTGCCGCCTACCCTGCCGACACCGATCCAGTCATGTTTACGCTGGAAACAATGGAGGCGGTGATAACCATGCACTGTTTGAAACAAGTCTGTTGTCGTCTGATTGTAGCCACAACAGATACATAGACATTAAGTCTACATTAGCTATTACACTAAAAATGAATAACAAATAGGTAAAATGATAATGCATTTTACCTATTTGTTATTCATTGTTAGTGTGTATCACCTTTTTTAATTATCTGAGTTAATTGTATCAGTTGTAATAGTGCATTTTATTTAGCTGTAACTGCCAGTAGTGGTAACTTTGCAACCATTTTGCCACTGTTTTGATTGATAAATCTGGGATTTCTGCTACCTCCGACTCCAAATTACAAGTGCAGTCTGAATTATACAACGAAAATGTGTGATAAACACAAACTGAAACACAACATTTTCGAGATTAACGCTGCAGTCAAAATGCTCAGTAAACCTCCGTGGCACATTGTTCCCCATCCCTGATCAACACGGTTTCACTAGTGTTTGCGTTTTTTTTTCTTCATTTCAGTTACAAAAGCTCCCACCGATTGATATTTTAATTGTAAACAGAGTCTCTATAAAAACCATTCAGGATTTGGTATCAAATCAGTTGTCATTGTCTGCATTGCTACAGTTGATGTGTTCTGTGGCCCTGATGGAAAAGTAGTGGTATGTGGTCTATCATTAGTGCACAGCCAGGTACATCACGCAGAACAGTATTGCTCCCTGAAATCTCATGGTCTGTTTGAGGATTTGAGTCCTAACCCACATTTTTTGTTGTTGTAGTTTTTGTCAAAGATTCTGTGAAATACATGTAGCATAAAGATGTAGCATGAAGCATGTGATGCAAACATACGCGCACATCTGACCTTGTTCCGTTGTTTGTCTTTACAAGCGTCATGCACTGACACACAGTTAGTGTCCGGAGTGCTGTACAGTAGTGACACAGCCACACATAAAGCTATCAGTTGAGGTGATGTACAGCCATGACAGTGAGGTTCCCTCTCGCACGCACATTCATTAAAGGAACAGTCTGACATTTCCGTAAATCCTCTTGCACGCCGTCTTGGATATGGGTTTCATTTTAGTGCTTTCAATACAGAGAGGAAGAGGACCTCGTTCTTTGTTGGTAGACAGCTGAAGTCTCAAAAATACTCCCAAAAAAAGCACACAGACAGCAGGGTGGCAAACAGTGCACACTGTGTACACTCTGCCTGGAGCGTTATACTAACAACCACAGAAGGGTCTGCGTGGTTCTGAGCCGACCATTGAAGACCCAGGTAGCTACACGGTAAATAAAGTCCAACTTGGGCTGCAAGTAACAATTACATTCATTGTATTTTAACGATTAATCGATTATTTGTGTTGTCTGCAAAATGTCAGAAAATGGTGTCGTTCTCGGATGACTCATGTTCTCAAAAATCCTATTTGTCCACAACTCAAAGGTTTTCAGTTTACTGTCACATAGAAGCAAAGAAACCAGAATTACATTACCCAAATCAATAGATTTTCTAAATTGTTGGTGATTGATTGAATAGTTTACAACTAGTCAATTATTCGTTGCAGCTCTAAATCAGTCGGCTTTGGAGTGGGTGGAAAGTATTTGTTTATTATAGGCTGAAAACTTACTGGACTTTTCTCTGTACTGGACACACAAAGATGAAACTGATATCCACCTGACGTCAGAGAAGACCGAACACGAGGATTTACTTAAATGTCATTTTGTTAGTGTAACATCACACACACACTCGCACAGAGTTACAGTTAGACGTGGTGCCCATGCAGTTATACGGTGGTGACCGTCAGCAGGGAGCTGGTACACAGCATGCCGTCCTGGTTGTTCAGCCTGGTCCCGTGAGTCAGCAGCTCCTCTACTGTCGTCCAGTCATCCAACAACTTCCTGTTCCTCAGGCGACTCAGCTTCCTCTGACTTAGCTCCAGGACTGTGTTGCACCTCCCTTCTGCAAAAGCCCCGCCCCCTCTGCTGTCCAGCACACCTCCGTCTCCAACAGAGGCTCCGCCACCTCCAGCGATGGCTCCTCCCCTGATGATGACGTCGCGTAAAGTCCCTCCTCTGGCCTGCATCTGCTGCTGCTGCCTCTGCTCGCGGGCCAACAGGAAGTGTTCCCTTCTCTCCATTCGACTCCAGTACCGACCCATTAGCATGTCGGTATTGGTCTCTTCATCTGTGCTCATCCCACTGCGTTCATCCGCCAGTTGAGACGCCCGGTCTCTCAGGAGCTGGTTCCTGGAGATCCGCGAGGTCGCGTTGGGTTTGGAGCTTGGATTAATTTTTGGCTGCAAACCACAACTGGGATTAGGGCTTGAACATGCATTTATGTGTCCTATCTGTGCATCCCATCCAGCGGCAGAGCCGGCCCCTGTGTGGCCCTCCAGGGTGCTGTAGAGGCCTCTGCCTCCCCCGCCACCCTGGGACTGACGGTTGGCCGGTTTCGGCCAGGTGTCGTTGACGTCTCCAGCCTGAGGAGGGTGGATCAAACCCTGGAGGTGCTGCTGCTCTCGTGCTCGGAGCCTCCCCAGCTCCTGCTGCCTCTCTCTTTCCATCTCCTCTTGAATCTGCGCCTCCCTCTCTCGTTCCCTCTCCAGCTCTTTCTCTTGCATTTGCCTCTTTTGTTCCAGTTCCCTCTCGAGCTCTCTCTCCCTTTCTGTCACCAGTTGCTCAGACATCAAGCTTCTTTCTTGCGAGTGCCACCAGTCGTGGTGAGCGATCTGGGCATTAGAGTTGTTCTCGTAGCAGCACTCGTGGGTGTTGGTGCCCCTCATATGCCCCATAGTGCTGGGGTGTTGCTGTGGTGAGAGGGCCAGGCCTGTTGGGTGAGAGGCCAACACACCAGCCACCAGCTCACCTTCCTCTGGCAGGCCCGGTGGGAGGACGTTATGTGGCTGCACACCTCCGCAGTGGTGCATGGTTGCTGCGCAGTAGGAGGGGGAAGCCGGGTGGCTGGCTCGACGGCGGTACTCCTGTGGAGGAGGGCGGTGGTGCAGAGTTCGGCTTCTCCTCAGCATCCCCACTGAACTGGAGCTCTGGTGGTGCTGCTGCATGGGTACGAGGGATCTCCGGTGGCTGGAGGGGGTGCTGCAGGTGGAGAGGACCGGGGCATTCATCCGTGAGACTCCAGCATGAGCATGGGAGGGGTTGAAGAGGGCTCCACTGCTGGAGCTGTGACGGTTCAGACAGGGACGGTCAGCTTTATGGAACTGGACCGATGAAACCCTGGAAATACAGACGGACAGTGAGGTCAACAAACAAACGGCAACGACACGTTGGATGACAAAGCAATAATTTGTTGTATTCGTTGGTAAATTAACAAAATACAAACTCCAGAAAACTTTCTGGTTTAAACATAGAGATACAGGTTTAGGCTGGCATAAATTAGGGACATACTTCTCCGGTTTTAAAATGGGACTGTGCTCAATACTGCCTTGTGGAAAAGGCATATACCTTAGTTAGAGGTATGAATATGTATAAGTGACTTACAGACTGAGCCATATTTCCTTCTGTCTCTTTGTCCACATGCATCACTGATTGTTTTTTTGTCTATCTTTGACAAGTTTAACAGCAAAACGTGACCGTACCAACTTAGATATTGTAATTCAATCTTCTAACTACACCCAGTCTGCCCTTTTTGGAGGGGCAGCTGTTGGGACTAGCTTCTACCTGAAAAGTCCGCGGGGTGGGATATCCATGATGGTCCCAGCATCCTCCTCCATCTCCAGCTGCAGGCGTGGACACTGAGGCTGCATGGTCAGCGCCTCAGGGATGGCCTCAAGAAGCTCGCGGTGGCTCTTGGGACAGCTGTCACGCCGCTCCCGCCTCTCGCAGGGTTCGCCCTGATGCTGCAGCCGGGCGTTGTACATCCGCATTCGCTTCTCCAGCAGCCTCTGGAAGTGCCTGAACTCCCCGGTGCTCACGCTGTAGAAGCCCGAGTCGCTAAGCTCCGAGGAAATAAAGGACTCGGAGGAAGGTGAGCCGCCTCCTCCGAAGCCTCCACAACCCCCCGGGGCGAGGCCCCCGTGTGGATGACAGTCCTCCAGGCCTCCCTCCTCGGTCTCCAGCCCAGAGAGGTCCCCCTGGTGGAGGGAACCATCAGTCCAGCCGAGGCCGCTGTCGAGCTCATGGTGCAGCGGCAGGAAGTTTAGCGGCTTCTCCAGCATGAAGTCCTCGTCATCCGTCTGCAACAACAGACATCCTGAGTCCCAAGATCATTTACACTATAAATAACTGCTGTTTTATCTGTGTGGGACCGCGGCACCTTCTGAGTGATGACTAACTGTGTCTGTAGCAGTGAGAAACTGTCAAATATAGAAGGCTAGTAGTGAATTCATCCATTTCCATACTGAAATACAAATTTAGTTTACTTTATAATTTTTATCCAAGGAAAGTTTGAACTGATATATTTGAGTTAGTTTGGCTTCTTTCGTTCATGTTTTTCTCTGAATGCGGAGACAGCTGAATGCATGAGTCTTTCATCAAAAGATATTAATAATGATGTTTATAGAGCAATCTCCGTCAGCTTCTGTTATTTTCTGCTCAAAATTAATATTTTGGTGTCAGTACTGAAAGTCTGTTATCTTAACTGACACAGTTATTTAAAAATGATGCAATGCAGCTATAAGACATACAACACAGTGTTGGTTACCTGGCTGTGGCAGCCGTTAGGCTCCTCCAGGTTTGCATTGCAACATCCCATCAGGCAGTTCTGTCCCTTTGGTCCACGACCAGTCAGTTCTGGATCCTGAGGGATTCATGGACCAAACGTTTTTATGATTATGGGTTGATCATTTATTATTATATTGCAGGAATACTTCAAGTCCGGACTAAACGGTCAATATAAAGTATTTTAAATTAACCTGGTGGCCGATGTCTACAGTATCCCGTGGAGAGCTGGACAGGTAGCTGTACCGTCCCGCTTCACAGTGATCTTGTGGCAGAGACAGGTGGCTGTAATAATGTCTGAATAAGACACAAAATTACACAAAATTAAAACGTCTTCAAGACAAAGACAACATATTTTTTTAGTCGTGCAGAACTAAAGACCCTAATATACTCCCACAGTAATCAAACTATGACTAAACTGTACAGATGCTCATTATTGTGTGTGTGTGTGTGTGTGTGTGTGTGTGTGTGTGTGTGTGTGTGTGTGTGTGTGTGTGTGTGTGTGTGTGTGTGTGTGTGTGTGTGTGTGTGTGTGTGTGTGTGTGTGTGTGTGTGTGTGTGTGTGTGTGTGTGTGTGTGTGTGTGTGTGTGTGTGTGTGTGTGTGTGTGTGTGTGTGTGTGTTTACCTGTCCTGGTAGGAGGGGCTGGAGGCGTTGAGCCCCGCCATCAGTGGGAGGGGCAGGTTAAGATGCTGCAGATTGAGGGGAAGCGGCTCCCAGATTCCCCGGTCTGCCTCGGTGCCACACCCCCTCTGGCCCTTGATCTGCATGGTGATTGGACGCTGACTGGCCGCCAGAATTCGCAGAGCATCCCGCTGGCTCAGGTTAGCAAGACTCCGCCCACTCATCTGAGAAGCAGAGAGAGGACGAGGAGGGATGTGATGTTCGTAAACACAGAGCGAGATCATCCCGTTAGTGTTTGAGTAGTTCCCTCTCACTTTTAGCAGTGGTTTGGAGAACGACATCTGGTTCTTTAGCTTTTCCATATTTCACCATCTTCACCAAATAGTCGCTGACTCTGACATTTGGTGTGAAACAGATGTGCCATATAACCAAAACTAGGAGCGTAAAGAAGCTAAAAAGCTTCTCAGAGTTGCAGATAAATTGTCTGTAGATCAAAATACCAGACACACTATAGCATCACACATTATTTCATGTTAATCATCTAATAGAAAACAATTTCCCAAATGGTCAAACTGTCTCTCTCAAAGAACTGGATGGCATCATGTGAATCCTGGCACCTTGAAGAAGGAAACTGACGAACCTTACTTATAAATATTTAAAGAAACTTGAAAGTGTCTTTTTAATTGGCAAACCAATTTGGTAAATTGATTGTGATTGGATGCCTTTGGTTCTGGGGGGATAACCCTAATGATGTCATCAGAGTTACCTCCGCTTGGGCTTGAAGGCTACAGAGGCGTAGCAGAAAACCTGCTTTAAAATTTGAGAAGGGGAGTTTTAAAGATGTGGCTGTTGACCAGGCAGGAAGGGACTATCTGGTTGCATTATGGGAAATGTAGTATCGAGTGTTGGGGGAGTTTGATCCACACTAAGGGCTTAAAGTCACCATTTCTCAGCCTCAGCTGGACCTCTCTCTCTTTTTCTCTTAAATCCAACAACTGTATGGAAGTTAAAATGCAGTCATGCCTTGGGGGAAAACGGCATCAACCATACCACAATCATATTTTAGTCCGCACGCTACCATTTTAACTGCACTTCTAGTCTCTCCTTTTTTCATTTTTTTACTGTGTGCACAACACACCATGTACTGAAAACTCAGAATTAGCTGAAATTATGCAACTGGGTCACAAGACACAGCTCTGCCTGCAGACAGATGGTGGATGGAGTCCAATGTGACGAGCAGAACCAAAGAAAATAACGATTAAAATGAAATATGACATGTGTGAACATGGTGTCCATGTTGCTATTAAAGGGTTAACACCTACGAGCCAGTATGAGCCTCATCCTGCCTTGCTCACACACACACACACACACACACGCATTCACACATGCACACACATGCAACCATCGAATTAGATGCATGAACAGTATTGTTAAATCCAGCACATCACAACCATGAGTCACCCTCCGCTACATTCAACCAGGCACACACGCGTACACACACACACACACACACACACACACACACACATAGCATGAGCTGAGGAGCACAAAATGGCACCTGTGTGTGGATACAGAGGACGGCAGCAGAACGACGGTGAGCCTTCAGCGGATGGAGATGACGACTGAACCACAGTCTTGCAAACAACATGGCAATTCTACATATTCACTAAAAACTGTCTTAGATTGAAACGCACAGAAATTAGGTTCATTATCCACGAATGCAGAGTCCAGCAGAAATCATGAAATTATGCCATTTCGCATCTGCATCTACACACACACACACACACACACACTCGCTCCCTCTCAGACACACACCCCTCAAAGCGCCTCACAGAGCTCAGCTTCATCTTCTTCAAATGAGGCGTGATGAAACACACACAGCATCATCAGTAACATGGAGGCCGGTCTTAGGACGCTCACCGTTTGGTCACTCATCCACGGTCCAGAGAGCCAGCAGCCCATCGTCACTGCAACAGATGACAGCCGCCTCGGTTCTTGTGAAAATCAACGAATCCTCCAGCAGATCGCCTTCCTCCTCCTCCTCCTCCTCCTCACTCTCTCCGTCTATCTCTCCTCAGCGTGCCGTTCACTCTCACTCTCTCCTCAGCATCTGTCCCCTCCTCACTATCCTCCTCCTCTCTTCTCTTCTACGTATCCTTCTTTCTTCCTTTTTTCATCGGCTTCTTCAGCGCCTCTGTCCTCGCCCCTCCCCCTCCTTCACAGCTCCCGCTTTTAGCATCCTGCACACACAATTATGCATGCATGCAGCTCTGCAAACATAAAAATATGCGCAGGCTGACACAGTGTGTTCAGAGACGGAGAGGGAAACACACGCAGTCACACGGCGAGGAAGGTGTCTGATTGGCGGCCTGTTCAGGGTCATCAGCCAATCAGATGCAGCGGCCTCCCTCTGGGTGTCTTCCTCTCCGGCTGAAACGCCTCATGAAGCCTCGACATGTACAGGAGGGAGCCTGTACTGCAGCGATACACACAGTAACAGAGGAAACGCACCATCCAGCCATCCATCTCCGAGCTATTCATCCAGGATTCTCCAGCAGATGCTCAAGGCATGCTGGGATATGTAGTCCCCTTTTGTACTGGAGGCACTCTGCTTCAGATTGGGTCAGAAATTGTAGAGAATTTCAGTCTGCACAAATGGATTAACAAATAAAGAAAAGGACCCAAACTGGAA
>CM042222.1:24313158-24355658 GCA_023566465.1 Cottus gobio
TGGCAGTTAAAGTGTTGTGACGTAGTGAGATGTACTATCTGTGTAGGCCAACTTGTAATTGGAAATACAGCTAGCTAGCTAGTTATCTTTTTAGCTAGCGGCTAACAGGAGCGACACTGGGAGACAAGGTAACACAGCGAGTCCACGTAAACTAGACACCTAACAGCTAGTTAGTGAACTAGTTACTGTCTAGTTAAGACGTCTAAGTCCAGTCACTTCGGTTTGATGCACCACAAAGCTGTTTTAACACTACACCAACCCCTGTAAACGACACGTTTTCCTTTGCATTTACTAAACTCCTCAGATTGAGCTCCTTCCTTTAAGGTAGTATCTACCGGATTCACTACATTACTATTAAATCAGCTTGCTGATGATAACAAAGAAAGGTCCCATAGTTGTACTTACGAGTCAAACGTGTGTTAGCAGAATGTAGTTTTGTTAAGAGTAGCTTTCCTTATTGTGGTGAAAAAAATGTAATTTATGAATGAGTGAATCTGTGGAGCCATGATGTGTTTTTATCTGAATCCACTCATGTAACAGTTTAGTTGACGACTTAAAAATGAGACATTTACTTAAAACTGGACTGACAAGATTATAAATTTAGAAGCATCTTAATCTGTCTGTTTTCTTGATCAGTGTTAAAAAAAAATTGGAATTATTATATTTTGCATCCACACAAAATATACACAGGACTTTTTAAATATATGTGGTTTGTGTCAACATCGTATATAATTATCACGTTAATGTGTGTGTATTGTGATAGACAAATGTTTTTGTCCTTATCATGAATTTCAAATATAAAGTATCGTGCATGACATTTATGAAGACTAATGGATGAGATTATAAGCATACGTGTTCTTATAACTTTGACTCAATATCAAAATGGTACTCTTGATTGGCTCTGTGGATACTGACCCATTTTTTTAGACAACTATAACTGATTTCCTTCTCTGTGTGGTCCAATATGATATGACCTATACTGACTCTGACTCTTTATTTTCCTCTTCATCACCCACAGCATGAACGTCCCCCCCACCAAGCGCCTTCGAGGCCTGAACCAGGAAGTAGTGACGGCGGTGGCCTTCAACGACCCGTTTGGAGATGACGACGACTTCACCCAGGACGACTTGGACGAGATTGACATCATTGCCTCGCAGGCCGTCTCCGCGGTTGCTGCACCGGGGCTCGGGATGAAACCAGGACCGAAACCGATGGAGCCGGCCCGCGGGTCCAACTGGCCTCAGCCGGCGGGACAGAGCAAGTCTGTGAGCAGAGCCTCAACCAATCAGAGTAGCGAGAACACGGTTGGGTTCAGCAGCAACAGAGGGCATGCTGGGATGCCAAGCAGAGAGCCTCTCGGTGAGAGTTTAACTGCATTATCTTTTGTCTTTTAAATTCCTGCTGATTATTTTCCAAATCATTCTTCAGTAATGGCTAAAGAATGGGTAAAGAAAATACAGACAGGGTCGAAAAGAAGAGCTTGCAGAATATGAAAAACTTATTGAGGGATCAGTCGCACAACTGGGGAACTTGTACATATTTCTCTTTTGTGTTGAACGTGTTGACAAAGCTCAGCTGGTTTGTGTGTTCAGGTAACAGGCAGCAGCGGTTTGGGTCGGACAGAGAAGACTCTCACGGTCTGCTGGAGGCTCAGCATGCAGACCTCAAGAGGAAGGTGAGACTCACTGGCTGCTCACTTTATACAACTTTATTTAAAACATCCAACAGGAACAAGATCAGGGAAGTGAACAAAACTACACATCACAGAAGAGAGCAATAACAAGGCTCTCTTCTACAAGATTATAGCATGAATGAATTGTCATTTCTTAGTTTTCCGTGACTTGATATTTTTTATTTAACTTTATTTATGTTAAGGGAACTTGCTGTGAAGCAGTTGCAACACAAAGTGAATAGAGTACAATTATGAAAACTTAAAAATAACAATGACTTGGTGCGGTTTTTAAATCAGAGTGCAACACTCTGTCATAAATAATAAAAGAAACGAGAGATGTACAATATACTTAATACTGGTTTAATAGTCTATCCTAATTTTGTTAGTATATCTTTACCAACACTATAATTGTCCCTGTATTATAATATAATATTTGGCTTTCAGTTGACGTAACAAATGAAAAGTAGCTTTTTTTTTAGCTAACTCTGACACATTTACATCAATAATGTGCTCTTGCCCTGTGGAGCCATCCAAACGGATGTTATTTAGATATCAATGTGGTTCAGTATCAAATGTAGTCAGTGCCTCGTACCCGCTGAGAACAGACTATAAATGTACACATGTCCTGGTGAATGTGTGCATCATCAGCTGAAGGAGGTAGAGGAGGAGATCGTGATGAAGAGCGGTGAGATCCGGGTCCTGAGGGACTCTCTGAAAGGAGCGCAACAGGAGAAGGAGACCCAGAGGCAGAACCAGATCCTGCTGGAGACCCAGAAGCAGAGAGAGCAGAGCGACAAGGAGAAGGAGCTCAACAGAAAGGTGAGGACGCCACACACACACACACAGCGACAGGTAGAAGCACACACTGTAGACAGGTAGACGCACACACTGTAGACAGGTAGACGCACACACTGTAGACAGGTAGATGCACACGCTGTAGACAGGAAGACACACACATGATTCTCAGAGTAACACGTCATGTTCTCTATGTTCAGGTTCAGTCTTTGCAGTCGGAGCTGCAGTTTAAAGAAGCCGAGATCAATGAGATGAAGACCAAACTTCACAGTTCAGACAAAACCAAGACCGCTTCTCCACTGCCCAGAAGCAGGTCGGTCAATATAACAGCGGTTTTGATAATCAATACAATATTTAGTTTTTCTCTGTTTTTATATCATTGTAAACGAAATGTCTTTGGGTTTGGTATCTCTGGGTTGGAAAAAATAACATTTATTAATGTCACGTTCAGTTACATAGTAGATGATCCATACTAGAGAATCAGGGATGCACAAAGTATATCAGTCTGATTAATTGGCTGCTCTGTCTTTCTCTCTCCTCTTAGTCCTAAAGTGCTCGGCTGTCTGGTCCAGCTGCCTCATGGGAGCACCAGCAGCTCGTCCTCTCCAACAGGAAATGGCTTCATCACCAAGGAGACGTTTGGAGCCCACGTTCCCTCCAGAGCAACGACGAGGAGAGACGGTGGGTCACATGACGAAGGCGGTGGGTCACATGACGAAGGCGGTGGTGAAGCCGGCGGGTTGAGGACCAAATGTTGAGTGACTGTGTGTTTGTGTTGCAGCAGACAGAGGGGGGTCCGGCAGCAGGTCTGGTGACAAACAGGAAGTCTCTCGACCGGACCCCTTCCTGTCCGTCAGACCTGCACACCTGCAGCACCGAGGTCAGTCTGCAGAGCTGCTTCAAGTTCAAATCTCCCACTCATACTTTAACAACTCACATTTTGATTTATTTATCATTTAATTACATTAAGTGTACAGGATTTAAATGTTAGCAAATATTTAAACACATGATGAGTAAATAATCTGTTCATGCTCCACACAAAAACCCACCTGTGTTAATTTTAATTTATTTGGTAAACTTATCGATCACAACGCACCGTTAATCAGCTAAGTATTAGTATCACAACCCTCTGAATCAGAGACTGACACTGGATCAGTTTATCAGGCTGAACAACTTTAGAACTAAAATGGCCTATACGAGGGTCTAAAAGTCACAATATCTCGGCCTCTGGTGCAAGGATTTGTCTTTACTTTTGTAATCGACAACTTTGTGTGTGTGTGTTCTTTGTTCGGTGTTGTCATCCAGGTGGCGTCCTGCTGGGCTTGTTGCTACAGCAGCCTTTGTCTCCCAGCAGCCTCGGCCTGTCTCACCTGCTCTCTATGAGTCTGAGTGACATCCACCTGACGTCCAGGTAAACACCGACACTGTAATCATGACAACGTGGTGATGGAGAGCAATATGATGTGTATAAAGCAGTGCTGTCACCGGGGAAGCTGTTTGCAGATGTAACTAAATAGAAATGGATATCCGAGTCACTCTGGTTTAATCAAGTCAAAGAGAAAACGCATCATGTTGTGCGTTTAAATCGGGGTCAAAATCGGGGTTTAAAAGATTAATACAACTAATGTGTGGTTTTGTGCGTTGTGTCGAATGTTGTGATTTCAGCAAGTCGGCAGGTTTTCTGCTCCGCTCCGATGCTGCTGTCGGCGCCAGCGGGGGTGACGGTGCCGCTCCCAGAGCCACGCTGAGTCCTCTCCAGAGTCTGGCTGTGACTGGACTCAACATGCTGAGTCAGAACCGGCCAGCAGCTGCAGCCAGCAGCAGAAACAAAAGGTGGAGCGAGACGCTAACTTTGATATTTGCTGCTCACTGAATCATCCAGAACACGACACAGAAAGCTGAACGGTGGACAGCAGAGCCCTCTTGTGGCCGAGTTATGTAACTGCAGCACTGAAAAAGACCACATGGCAAAAACACCTGGAGGCCATGTGTTAAAGATACAAGACATCAGGCCTGTACACCACTGATCATTACTGTTTCACCAGATTTAAAACACTGTCCTCACACAGAGGCAACACTTTAAATGCAACAACAAATAAAATTGTGTAGACCAGCTGGTGTTTTATGGACAGACCAAGGATGCCACAGGATTTGTTCATTTGCATTTTTATATACACATTAAAACTGAAAAAGTTGGCAATAAACATCAAACCATGCACCTCAGAGAAGTCAAAGAACCTCTGATACAGATGTTTAGTGTGATTTGTGCGACTAACGTTCATCTATCTAAATGTGTTTGTGTAGCTGCTGTCCCGGAGCCGTCTGCTTCCTCCCCCTTTTGGAGCTTCACCTGTCTCGGCTCTGCCAGGCCCTGGACTCCCTCCGCTCCGTCTCTGCTGGCACCGGCGGTTCAAACCCTAGCGCTGCCAGCTCTCTCCCAGCAGGCGGTGCTGCTGCTGGACCGGGGAGGCTGGATGAGGCTGGTCCGACTGGTTTCAGTGTAGAGGACACTGGTTCGGCTGCTCTGAGGCTCCTCTACCTGTTGGTGGCCCACAGTGACGAGGTGATGGCCGAGACCATGCAGACACACAGCGTACACACCAGATGGCACAAAACCAGATGGCACACCTCGAGGTTTCATCCTGATGAAGACATTCAAATCATGTCAACTGCATTTTTTGATTCTCGACTTTGGCTTTGTTTGTACGCAGTTTCCCACTGAATGAGTGCAAACATTGGTTTAACACAAACCATTTATGTTACCTAATAGGCTTACCTAACACTTAATACTGCAGTTTAAATCAATGAAAACAACTAAACCTATAATCTCAAGTGGACCTACAGCACTAATTTGACTCCTCCCAACTACGGCCTTTGTGTGTCTTTCCTTGTTTACATTTCCTTGTTTACGTTTCATCTGACAGATGACATCACTTCTTCATTTCCTTTCGCAGGTGGTGGAAGCTGTGCTGTCGAAGGAGAATCAGAGCAGAGTTGCAGACATGAAGGTACAAAAACAAACACACTGATGGACTCACATTCCACCACTTTAGACTTTGTTGTGTTGTATTTTTCTTTATTAACTTTATCTCCTTGTTTTTTTATTTAATTAGTACGTGGCGACATTGAAATATCAACTGTGTGATATGAAACTACATATTGTTTGTCCAGGAGGCTTAAGACTATCATCTTATTATGATGCACATCTGTCACTGTGAATCCCCCTCAAATAACTCCTCCCTCTGCTCTCAGACCGAACACTCTGCTGCAGGTGTGGGTCTGTGCTCCCAGAATGCCTTGCTGCAGTCAGTGTTGCGGCTGTGTGACGCGGGGCTTGGCGGCGTTGGTTCGCAGAATGAGGAGCTGGTCCTCGATGCCATGAAGACTCTGTGTGTCCTCATCGAGAGGACGCCACACACACACAGCGACAGGTAGACGCACACACTGTAGACAGGTAGACGCACACACACACACCGACAGGTAGACGCACACACACAGCGACAGGTAGACGCACACACTGTAGACAGGTAGACACACACGCTGTAGACAGGTAGACGCACACACTGTAGACAGGTAGACACACACACACACAGCGACAGGTAGACGCACACACTGTAGACAGGTAGACACACACGCTGTAGACAGGTAGACGCACACACTGTAGACAGGTAGACACACACGCTGTAGACAGGTAGACGCACACACACAGCGACAGGTAGACGCACACGCTGTAGACAGGTAGACGCACACACAGCGACAGGTAGACGCACACACTGTAGACAGGTAGACGCACACACTGTAGACAGGTAGACGCAAACACACAGCGACAGGTAGACGCACACACACACACCGACAGGTAGACGCACACACGCCGACTAAGAGGTACTAAGAGTGACATCAGATTGAGTATATTGAGTTCTGACTGCAGTGTATGGACTAGATTAGCAAGAATATTTGAGTATGAGACGTGAGTATGTACTCAAACGACCCACAATGCATTGCGTCTCTTCAGACTGTCCAATGGCGGACTGCGTGGCAGATGGTTTTATAATTAACTGTTGGATAAAACAAATACCAATGAAAAAGAAATATACATTTTTACTGCAGAAATAACTAAAATGTTCACTAGTGATTTATTAGTTTACACCGTCTCTCTCCCAGGTTGCAGTGTGTGCTGCAGGTGGTGTGTGTGTGTCTGTCAGCAGACTGCAGGTTGCAGACGGTTTCGGGCAGCGTGTGTGTCCTCACGTCCATGTCCGACCACCTGACGCTGGCTCAGCAGCTCTGCTCTCAGCACGGTGAGTTATCTGCGTCATAACCTCTCCTGTGATTTTCAAGTTATCCTCCATTGTTTATGTTCCAGCCCCACATGATAAACCTCAATACAGCAGTGTCTTATTGTTGTTGTTTTCTTTAGACCCGTGTATTTTCCTGAAGTTGTTCCAGTTCATTAGAGCCAGACCAGACAACCGGGCAACACACACAGACTGGATTCTGCTGGACCTGCAGGTAACACACACACACACACACACTTCCTCCTGACCCGTTAAAGGTTTTTTAGGGGGAGTACTTCTGTGCTGATGTGAGGTCCCGGGACAGACGATGTCATATATTTACAGATTGTAAAGCACACTGAGGCAAATTTGTGATTTTGTGCTATACAAAATAAATTGAATCCGTAGCCTCCTCCAGGCTGACTTTTTTCATACTTTTTTGACAAATTATATTTTTTTACTTTTTTGACATACTGTGACTTTTTTCATACTTTTTTGACAAATACTTTTTTTTACTTTTTTGACATACTGTGACTTTTTTCATACTTTTTTGACAAATACTTTTTTTTACTTTTTTGACATACTGTGACTTTTTTGACATACTATGACTTTTTTCATACTTTTTTTGAAAAATAATTTTTTAACTTTTTTGACATACTATGACTTTTTTCATACTTTTTATGACAAATTATATTGTTTTACTTTTTTGACATACTATGACTTTTTTGACATACTATGCCTTTTTTCATACTTTTTTTGACAAATTATATTTTTTTACTTTTTTGACATACTATGACTTTTTTGACATACTATGACTTTTTTCATACTTTTTTGACAAATTATATTTTTTTACTTTTTTGACATACTATGACTTTTTCATACTTTTTTTGACAAATACTTTTTTTTACTTTTTTGACATACTGTGACTTTTTTGACATACTATGACTTTTTTCATACTTTTTTTGAAAAATATTTTTTTTACTTTTTTGACATACTATGACTTTTTTCATACTTTTTTTGACAAATTATATTTTTTTACTTTTTTGACATACTATGATTTTTTTGACATACTATGTCTTTTTTCATACTTTTTATGACAAATTATATTTTTTTACTTTTTTGACATACTATGACTTTTTTCATACTTTTTTGAAAAATACTTTTTTTTACTTTTTTGACATACTATGACTTTTTTCATACTTTTTTTGACAAATTATATTTTTTTACTTTTTTGACAGTATGACTTTTTTGACATACTATGACTTTTTTCATACTTTTTATGACAAATTATATTTTTTTACTTTTTTGACATACTGTGACTTTTTTCATACTTTTTTGACAAATTATATTTTTTTACTTTTTTGACATACTGTGACTTTTTTCATACTTTTTTGACAAATTATATTTTTTTACTTTTTTGACATACTATGACTTTTTCATACTTTTTTTGACAAATACTTTTTTTTACTTTTTTGACATACTGTGACTTTTTTGACATACTATGACTTTTTTCATACTTTTTTTGAAAAATAATTTTTTAACTTTTTTGACATACTATGACTTTTTTCATACTTTTTATGACAAATTATATTGTTTTACTTTTTTGACATACTATGACTTTTTTGACATACTATGCCTTTTTTCATACTTTTTTTGACAAATTATATTTTTTTACTTTTTTGACATACTATGACTTTTTTGACATACTATGACTTTTTTCATACTTTTTTGACAAATTATATTTTTTTACTTTTTTGACATACTATGACTTTTTCATACTTTTTTTGACAAATACTTTTTTTTACTTTTTTGACATACTGTGACTTTTTTGACATACTATGACTTTTTTCATACTTTTTTTGAAAAATATTTTTTTTACTTTTTTGACATACTATGACTTTTTTCATACTTTTTTTGACAAATTATATTTTTTTACTTTTTTGACATACTATGATTTTTTTGACATACTATGTCTTTTTTCATACTTTTTATGACAAATTATATTTTTTTACTTTTTTGACATACTATGACTTTTTTCATACTTTTTTGAAAAATACTTTTTTTTACTTTTTTGACATACTATGACTTTTTTCATACTTTTTTTGACAAATTATATTTTTTAACTTTTTTGACAGTATGACTTTTTTGACATACTATGACTTTTTTCATACTTTTTATGACAAATTATATTTTTTTACTTTTTTGACATACTATATCTTTTTTCATACTTTTTATGACAAATTATATTTTTTTACTTTTTTGACATACTATGATTTTTTTGACATACTATGTCTTTTTTCATACTTTTTA
Source organism: Cottus gobio (assembly GCA_023566465.1). Classification (NCBI taxonomy): domain Eukaryota; kingdom Metazoa; phylum Chordata; class Actinopteri; order Perciformes; family Cottidae; genus Cottus; species Cottus gobio. Next base: position 24,322,210 of record CM042222.1, read on the forward strand.
TGACAAATTATATTTTTTTACTTTTTTGACATACTATGACTTTTTTCATACTTTTTTGAAAAATACTTTTTTTTACTTTTTTGACATACTATGACTTTTTTCATACTTTTTTTGACAAATTATATTTTTTAACTTTTTTGACAGTATGACTTTTTTGACATACTATGACTTTTTTCATACTTTTTATGACAAATTATATTTTTTTACTTTTTTGACATACTATATCTTTTTTCATACTTTTTATGACAAATTATATTTTTTTACTTTTTTGACATACTATGATTTTTTTGACATACTATGTCTTTTTTCATACTTTTTATGACAAATTATATTTTTTTACTTTTTTGACATACTATGACTTTTTTCATACTTTTTTGAAAAATACTTTTTTTTACTTTTTTGACATACTATGACTTTTTTCATACTTTTTTGACAAATTATATTTTTTTACTTTTTTGACATACTATGACTTTTTTGACATACTATGACTTTTTTCATACTTTTTTTGACAAATTATATTTTTTTACTTTTTTGACATACTGTGACTTTTTTCATACTTTTTTGACAAATTATATTTTTTTACTTTTTTGACATACTATGACTTTTTCATACTTTTTTTGACAAATACTTTTTTTACTTTTTTGACATACTATGACTTTTTTCATACTTTTTTTGACAAATTATATTTTTTAACTTTTTTGACAGTATGACTTTTTTGACATACTATGACTTTTTTCATGCTTTTTTTGACAAATTATATTTTTGTACTTTTTTGACATACCACTGGGTATAAGTGATTCTGTTGTTGTACTTGTACATGGAATTAGTGCTGTGGAAACGTACGTTATATTGAATTTATCTTTGGAAACCGCATAGATCCCGACCCTCCAAGCTTTACGAAGGCTCTGCCTTGGTTTGTTTGTGCCGGCCGCCGTTTGTTTGGACACGGCTTTTATATGAGACTTTGCAGTACTTCTATTTTGGGGCCATCGTTGTCTTCTGTGTGTCAGGTGGTTCGCTTGCTGAGCAGACTGATGACTCAGAGAGCCGAGAGCTGGACCTCCAGCCAGCACGGCAGCTGCCAGTGTTACACGGAGGTAAAACTTTATGTGGTGACACTAAACCTTGTGCTGCACCTTTCTGCACACTCTTACCTGACCTCGCTCTCTCTCAGTTGGTTCAGACGGTGGTGATTGTTTTCCATCGCCAGTGGTTGGATCTCCGTGATTCTCAGGATCCGACGGACTCATCCGGTCAGTCGCACATCAGATTTAAAACACAAGGCGGCAAATATCCACCTGTTCGTCACACCCAACAAGCTCTAAAATCATGGATCACCAGTATGCGGTGCTTTTTGTTTTTCACCCTCCAGGCCTGGCCCCGCCCTCTCAGAAGTGCCACGCCCGCCCGGCGCCGTGGTGGAGCAGCCCGGCGGCGTCCCTGCTCAGGGAGTGTCTGCTGCTGCTGCACTGGCTGCTGCTGCACCACGGCAGCTTCTCGGAGAACTGCAGGCCGCTGCTGCACATGTACGACCAGCTGATCCCCGCTGTCCGGGACACGCTGAGGAAGATCCCCGGGCTGAGCGAGAGCGAGGGTACGGACACAGACACACACTCGTATATAAACATATTTATACACACAAAGACTCTCACACTCAAGTTAAACACTTTTTAAAATGTTCCCCAAACCGTCCTTTGCGTTGTGGACAGCCAGCAGTCTGCAGGTTTTCCTTTCAACCATCGTAACTTCTCTCGTTAAAGTAAAACGTAAATCCCTCATTGGTGGAGCTCGTCTCGTTCGGTTACGATTCTCCTGCCGGGCTCTTGAAGCTGTGACAGCTGTAATCCTCGGCCGGTCGACAGGTGATTTGTTCTGCTAATTTACAGGACACGCCTTCAAAGGGACCTTTTTTAAACAGACGTTAACACGAATATCCAACTTTCATGTTGAGTAAGACGAGTACTGCTGGTGAGTTATCAAAGTACCTTTAGTTTAGTGTCGTGTGCTCCGATTCCACGACGAGTTTCTACTCTCGTAACCCTTCAGTGAATATTTTCAGCCATTGAACTTTTCTCAACTTGCAAAAAAACCTTTTGCAACTTTTATTTTATTTTTCCTTATCCCCTCCTCCCATGTTGACGCAAGGCTCTGATTACCATGAAACCAATTAGTTACACCTCAGCTGATCCTGATATGTCACCGTGTGTGTGTGTGTGTGTGTGTGTGTGTGTGTGTGTGTGTGTGTGTGTGTGTGTGTGTGTGTGTGTGTGTGTGTGTGTGTGTGTGTGTGTGTGTGTGTGTGTGTGTGTGTGTGTGTGTGTGTGTGTGTGTGTGTGTGTGTGTGTGTGAGAGATCAGGCCTCTGTCTGACAAACAGACAAATTCATAATCCGTTTTATTCGTCGCTGCGTAGAGCTCTTGAGTTGAGGCCCCGCCATGACCGATTGGATGTAACTGATCCAGAAATACAGATTTTATTATGACACGGAAACTGTATTTAATTTGTGTCGGTCACGTCGAGGCTAATCGGGTCGGTATTGGTGTCGTTTCTCTCTTTCAGCCGTGTGTGTTGCTGCTGTAGGTTATCCTGGTGAAATGTCACAATATTGTGGTGCGACATCTTTCTTTTTGTATTAGGATTTAGACGTGTGTTTTTTCTCATTTTGGGAACTCTTGCTGGATATATGGAGCTCCATGACTCTACAAACGTAGTTACCATGATCTGAACTTAAAACAGCGGGAGACAAATCAGTGTTTTCATTCATTTAAACTCTACTTTTAAGTATTAGGTAGCACACAGGTCATGGTTTATCTCATTTGATGTTTTCCTAGCAACAATAATATCAGGCCCTTTAGAAATAACGTCCACATGTGGCCGCCCAGAAGTAAACAGACTCATGTGTTTTCCACTTCCTGTTTCCTGTCTGACAGAGCTGGCGTTGGAGGAGATCTGCCGCTCGGAGGGCGATGACACCGACGACATGGACACGGATACCGGCTCCTGATTGGCTGATTCCACCAGCGACCACACAAGGGACAATTTACTGACTGATGGGATATTTCAGGCTGAGACGAGGACGGTGCAAAGAATGAAGTGGATGTTGGAGAGAAATGAAGGATGAGAGAGAAGTGATGAAGTCACAGGATTCATTCTGCTGTCTGATGCGATCTAACAATAAAACATAAAGGTGAGCAACAGCTGTGCTGTCGGAGTTCATGATCTGTACCTCGGGGCTCCTGATACTTCTGTGGTTCACTCCTTTATTTAATATACTGATACTGGGTCTGGACCCCATCATTATCTGCCACCACTACCATGAAAGCTCATGATTGTGCAATTTGTATATATTGTGTCTTACCTGTGCAATTTGTATATATTGTGTCTTACCTGCACAAAAACTAACACGTAAAAACTATATATATATATATTTTTTTAGTTTAGTACGGTGGAGATTGTATTTTTATTTTTCACACCTGACCGTGTTGAGTTGCAATATAGAAAACCGTGAGACGAACTCCTGCACGCTCTCATCTGCTGCTGAAATCTCATTTCTCCAATCAGAAAGTACGTTGTTGGTTAAAGGAGCTCAATTTCACACTCTGACCATTAATAAAGCGTCAAACATCGATCATCTATGTAAAGATCTAGTGGCTCAAAAATACAGTGGGAATTAACACCAGTAATAAAATATTGAAAACAAAAAAAACGGTTCAGGACCAGAAGAGTTTGTGAAACATCTTTATTTATTCTCCTTCAAAGTCCACTTAAAAACCATCGGTGTGCTCAGTCTTCACCAACGATCACGTCAGCTGGTGTTGGAGTGGTTCACTCAAATCTCCCCTGTAACTGTAACACTGGGATGTAACCGTGTAGAAGGGGAACTGGGAAAAATCTCCACTTTACGAGTCGTCGAACAGCACCTGAACCCACCGTTTGTGTCGGGATCTGGTGGGGAGCTTGAATTGAGACGCAGCGAGAGGAAGGCACCTGATGGTCCGGTCAAGTAATCCAGGATCAGACTGTCTATGTAGTGTGTGTGGGGGGGGGGGACTCTATCTTTGTGAGGACCATTTTTAGTTTTTGACAGCTTATGAGGACTAGTGTTCATTTTGTCAGCTATTTAGTCAAACTCATCCTGTTTGGTTTAGTTGAGTAAGTTTGGGCATTTTAGTTACTATTTAGTTAAATTCTTAGTTAATAGAAACTGTTGACATTTTAGTTTATTTTTTTTTTATGTTGATTGTTTCAGTCAAGTCAAAAGTTCTCATTTCTTTCTTCAAAGCCCAATTGTTGTCTATTAACTTTACTGCATTGAAAAAGATCTATAAAATTCAGTCTATTTTTTTATTGCATGTTTAACTAGTCATTAAAGCGTTTACTGGCGTCGTTTAAGTATCTGTCAACACTCTTCAGACTCTGTTTCGGGGTTAAAGTTCGAATCCGGTTCAGACTCCGTTCATCGAGGGGCTAAAGGGGTGAAATGTGGGTCCTCACAAGTATAGAGGCACGAGCGTGTGTTAGTGCTTCTCGGTCCACGTCGGCACCACCTGCTCCTCGTCCTCCCGTCTGCTCGGCAGTGTTTTGTGCGCGCCGCTGTGCGTCTTGTTGGTGCCGTGGTGCGGCGCCCGGGGCCCGCTCAGCCACGGGTGCATCAGCAGCTCCGCCGCCGTCAGCCTCTCCTCGGGCGACTTCCTCAGCATGCAGCCGATCAGACACTTGGCTTTCGGCGACAGCCAATCCGGCACGGCGAAGGCGCCGCGGCGGATCTTGGCGAACAGCGCGGCGGGCTGCGTGTCCTGAAACGGGTATCGTCCAATCAGCAGCGTGTACAGAGACACGCCCAGGCTCCAGACGTCCGCGGCGCGGCCCGAGTACGAGCGGCTGCCGTTGGTCAGCAGCTCGGGGCTCACGTAGGCGGGGCATCCGTGCCTGTCCGTCAGAGAGTCGTCGCCGTGGTCACCGTGCAGGAGGACGCAGTCGTCCAGGCCGAGCAGAGCGAGGCGCGTCCTGCAGAGAGGAATACCCACAATGCATCAGTGTCTGTAGTACTGGTGTTCGGAGTAACAATAGTGTTAGAGGCATTATTAGTAGTATTTATTTCTGTACATTGCTGATACTTCTAATTATACTGCTGCTACCACTAATACTGCTAATACTACCGATGTAAGCAGTAGTTTTACCAGTGTCTGTAGTATCCATAGTAATTAGGAGTATTACTAATGGTAGTATTTTAGCAGTATCAGAATTATTTTAAGTATGTTATACAGTTTCAGGATTTATATTAGTAGTATTATGTCTTCTAGGTATAGGCAGTATTGTGAAGTATTTTATTTCGTGGTAGTATTAGTAAGATTAGGCTCATCGGTATCAGTATTTTTAGAAGTATGAGTAGTTTTTAGCAGTATATCAGTACTTCCTGTCTGTCAGTCTCCCTTGCGTATGTATGTGTGTAGTATGCAGTATACGTAGTACTAAGTGGTATCCTCAAAGTACTTGTAGGCTCACCTGTATTTGTCGATGAAGACGAACCTGCGGAGCTTCAGGTCTCGGAGGACGACGCCGTGGCGATGGCAGTGCATCACGGCGTTCAGCATCTGGGCGAACAGAAGCCCCGCCTCCTCCTCGGCGAGGCGCTTCCTGCTCCGCACGTACGCGTGCATGTCGCCGTGGTGACCGGGCAGGAAGACGTACACGCTGTCCCGGCCAATCACCACGTCCAGCAGGCCGCAGACGTTGTCGTGGTGACCGATGCGGGCGTAGGCAGCCAACCGCTCTTGGTAACCACGGAGAGGAAGCACCTGTAACCGTGGAAACGTGGTTACGGCAACATGGTATGTATTTGAGCAATAACTCAAGTATTACAATACTACTACCGGGTATCTTGAGTATTACCAATACTACAACCGGGTAACTCGAGTATTACCAGTACTACTACGGGGTATCTTGAGTATTACCAATACTACTACCGGGTATCTCGAGTATTACCAATACTACTACCGGGTATCTCGAGTATTACCAATACTACTACCGGGTATCTCGAGTATTACCAATACTACTACCGGGTATCTCGAGTATTACCAATACTACTATCGGGTATCTTGAGTATTACCAATACTACTACCGGGTATCTCGAGTATTACCAATACTACTATCGGGTAACTCGAGTATTACCAATACTACTACTGGGTAACTCGAGTATTACCAATACTGCTACCGGATAACTCGAGTATTACCAATACTGCTACCGGATAACTCGAGTATTACCAATACTACTACCGGATAACTCGAGTATTACCAGTACTACAACCGGGTAACTCGAGTATTACCAGTACTACAACCGGGTAACTCGAGTATTACCAGTACTACTACGGGGTATCTTGAGTATTACCAATACTACAACCGGGTAACTCGAGTATTACCAGTACTACTACGGGGTATCTTGAGTATTACCAATACTGCTACCAGATAACTCGAGTATTACCAATACTGCTACCGGATAACTCGAGTATTACCAATACTACTACCGGGTATCTCGAGTATTGCCAATACTAGTACCGGGTATCTCAAGTATTTCCAACACTACGGAAGTATAAGTCGTATTTCCAACAACACAGTATTCTTTTCAGGATCAAGAATATCTGTATTTTCAGGAGTATGAGTAGTGTTTTTAGCAGTATTAGTAATATTACTAGCACTATCTGAAGTATTTTAAGATGTTTTTGTAGTATTTTGCACTTTAAATAGTAATTGTATGCAGTATCAGAACACATCTGTAATTGTGTCTGTATATGTGGTATTTTTAAAAGTATGAGCAGTATTTTTGCAGTATAAATACTACTGTTGCAGTACGGGTAACGGGACTCTACCTGGCAGGTGTACTGCTCCTTCGTGTGTGCGTGCTCGGCCCTGTAACTCTTCTCCCCCTCGCAGCGTTCAAACAGGAAGTACGAGCCCACCCTGGATGGGGATTGGCCCTCGTTGGACTTGGGGGCGGGGCTTCTGGGCCTGAGGCAGTGCGACAGGCCGGTGGCGGGAGGGTCCGCCTCCAGGCGAGCGACTTTACACTTCACGATGTCCTGGGGCTCATCCAGCAGCCTCTTCAGACACAGCTGGGCCCGAGCCGTGGCCACGCCCATGCTCATCTGTGATTGGAGGAGACCGGTGACATCATCAGATCCTCACAGTGTACAGCTTTATTGATACCATATAAAATGTCAACAGACGTTTACATCACGGGAAATCTTCACTTTAAGCAACTTTAACGTAAATGAGAAGTTGTTGGAGCCCTCACCCCCCTCCACTAAACGCTGCTCGTATACAGTAAGAAGCGTTGTGTTGCTGCTGCGTCCTGCTGTGTGTGTGTGTGTGTGTGTGTGCGCACATGCTAACGCGTCTATAGGCTTCATGATGCAACTTCCTGTAAGCTGACAGACGCTCAGCTTTCAGATCGTTGCATCACAGCACAACAGTTTATAGTTTAAACAGGCTTTAAATACAGTCAACACCTACCACACACACACACACATTTACCGTGAGACTGTGTGAGTGTGTGTTGTTCTATAAAGTTTTTCAGAGCCTGCGGTCGCCGTGGTGACGCTGTGTGGCAACTTGCTGTTGGCCAGCGCTGCTTTCACTGACACCCTGAGTCACAGCATCACCGCGGCAACGTCATCCCCTGACACACACACACACACACACACTCTGTTTGATGTGTCATCTCGCCGGCTGCACTTTCACAACCGGAGATCAGACTGTTTATGTTAAACGACCAAAAACACACGAACCTCTCTGGATCCTACGTGATCTCTACTCTGAGGGCGACAGAGTTCACGCTCCACATTCTGCAGGACTTCATGATGGAAGTCGGGAAATATTAAATTTGTGACTGAACAAAAAAAATATTATGTGTGTGTATATAGTATAAGTTAATGTAGTTTTTACAAAAATCAATGGGGTTCTTAACGAGGTTTTCTTATTTCTGGAATAGAACCTCGAAATTCCAGTTTCACTTTGACTCTTTATGTGAATGCACTGGTCTCTACTGGTCCCCACAGGTCTCTACAGGTCTCTACTGGTCTCTACTGGTCCCCATTGCGCCCCACAGGTCTCTACTGGTCCCCACTGCTCCCCACAGGTCTCTACTGGTCCCCACTGATCTCTACTGGTCCCCACTGGTCTCTACTGGTCCCCACTGATCTCTACTGGTCCCCACTGATCTCTACTGGTCTCTACTGGTCCCCACTGATCTCTACTGGTCTCTACTGGTCCCCACTGGTCTCTACTTATTGTATCTGACTCAGCTGAGTGAAGAAGTTTCACTCTCATCATCTCTCTGGAAGAGCATTCAGGGTCACACGTGAAAACCAGTGTTTACTGAAACAAATATGTCACATTTTTAATCTTCTCCACGCGTCCCCGTCCGGCCGCTCGGAGACGAACGTGAACTCTGGTTGTTTGAAGAGGAAAACCTGCTCTCTGGCATCTTTACACACTCTTTGTGTTTTGATTAATCTGCTAGTTATTTCCCCCGTTTAATCACTAAATCATTTGATCTGTGCAATGTTAGAACATAGTGAAGAGTGTCCGGTCTCCCCAAATCAAGGTGATGTCTTCAAAAGTCTGGTTCTCTCAGAGCAACGCTCCAAAATCCCCCGAAACTCAGTTCACAATGTTTAAAACGACAAAGAAACCCAAATCCTCACATTTGAGAAGCCATAATTTAATATATTTAACAGCAATAACTGTTTAAAGAAATACATTTAAATAACTGCTAATTGATTATCAACGTTGTTGCTGCTCATTTAACTTATTTTACACTATAATATTATATAGTAAACTATATTGTCTGTTGCTGCCCGATGAACACGGAGTGATTACTGACTGGACCGGCTGACTCGCTCACAAGTCATTTTTATTTATATATTTATTGCAATTTCAATCCTTGAATCTGACTGTCATGACCGACTTGTGTACTTGTGTATTTGTGTACTTGTATATTTGTGTTCTCGTGCTGCAGGACGGACAGAGCATCAAACAATCCCGACTCAAAGGCCCACTTACGAGCTGCTTCCAGAACTTTCAACTGAATCCTTACAGTTTGCCACCACGGACAAAAAGTATAATAAAAAAAAAAGAAGGTCAAAACCATAAAAAGGCTCTTGTGTCAACAGACCCGTCTCCATGACGACTGAGCACACTCATCCTCTGATGAAGACCATTCTGAGTTTCATGAACTGGACTCGGTAGTCCAGTAGAGTCCAGCAGGACTACTGGACTCTGCTGGACTCTACTGGACTGTCATGGGCTCTCAGGCCGTGGTGCTAAGTACTCTACTCAAGTACAATTCTCATGTATTTGTACTTTACTTGTGTACTCCCATGTGTACCCAACAGCTTACCCTCATTTAAACTGTTTACTTTAGATAAAGATCAAACAATGACAAAAGAAGATGCACGTGTTTGATCGTTTCTCCAGATGAAACTACCAAAGAAGTATAATAAATATTTAAAGTGGACTCCACCTTAATGATGCTGTTTATTGGCTAATGCATCAAAGTAATTATAAATATTAATACACACTCTGAAAGAGGTACTTCTGCATATTGAGTGCTGGTTATACTTTTAAAAACACTTTAAAGATACTTTTTGTGTTTTACTTGAATGAACACGCTTTACTTATAATTGAGCATGTGTATAATGTACTATAATGTACTGCTGCTACTTGTAAAGTACTTCTCCCTCCGCTGATCTCAGGTCGGTTTCTTACCTTTTGCTCTTCAGAAGACGCACTGGTTCGGACTGCAGGTCGACAGGAAACCAGTAGACTCAGCAGAAACCCAGTAGCGTGCAGCAGATCGTGTGTCTGTGGGCCAGAAGTTGTCGAAGACGTGCACACAAAAAAAACACACAAAAGGTTTTCCCTCGACTGAAACCAGCAGCTCTGATACTGGGAGAACTGGGAGGATGACGTCTTTGTCTCGTATTATTATGGTCTCGTTGCGCAACGTGTCGTCAGTCAGCTGTTAGTTCAGTTTCTTCTTCAGTTGAATGAGAGGAAACTCTGGTCGTGAAAAACTGAAGAATTCAAAAAGCAAACCGTTTTGTTTTGTTTTTTCTCATGAAAACTAAAAACGAAACCATTTGTTTGACTGGATATCCGGAGCTGAAGCGAACAAAGCCGAGTCGACCCGAGTCCTTCCGGCCGGTCGTCCGAGTCCAAAAATGAAATAAAAATCCGCGCGTGGCTGTGTTTTAGATCCGGGCGGACTCTACCGGACTCTCCTGGACTCTGGTCTGCTGCGACCCCGTTCGTCTCCAGAACTTTCCGGCGCACTGAGGACTCTGGCTGACTCCGGGTCCGTTTGGTTCGTTGGTCTGGTTACGTAGTTTCATCCGGCGGGGGGGGGGCGGAGCCTCGATGGTGCAATCCTGAGCCGATCAGTCGTCAGAAACAGACACGAGACTCAGCGGAGCGGTTTCATTATGAGTCTGTATGTTGACGACGCACGCGCAGGGTGGAGCACGAGCCTATTACTTTTGTTTTTATATAATAATAAATAAAATATATATATATTTATATATTACATCATTTGTCCAGATGAAACTACCATATAACTATAATAAATAGTTAAATTATGTATATATAATATATATATATATAAAGTTGGAATAAAGTTGGCACAGTTTAAAGTTACCTCAGGTAAAAGTAAACATATCATTTAGATAAATATACTCAAAGTACCAACATTAAAAAGTACACATTTCAGAATAATAATATAATTTATAATAAAAGTTTCATCATAATTTATTTAGTTATTTATATTTGTTTACTTCGACCTGAATCTGCAAAGTAACTAAATGTACCAAATATATTTAAGGGAGTAAACATGCATTCCTTCTTTAGTGGAGCGTTGCAAAATTGATAGGTACACATTGTACCTGAACACAGTACTTGATATACTTGATTATAGCTTATATTACACAATAAGTACAAGTTCCCAGTTTGACTGTGAAGATTCAGCTGGTTCAGTTTCTGCTTGCAACACATCATATGTGTTTCCTTGTTAGGAGAATGAGGAATATTATCAGTGTCCACATTCATTCAACCTGAGTCACAGTTTCCAGTTGCAGAGAGAAACATGTCCCGTCGGAGAATGTGTACCAATAACAAGTATTCCAGTTAAAGAAGTTATGTTGGCCGGGGTCTGAGGAAGGGAGGCAGATATATATTTAAAGTATCAGAGCGGTGGTGATGTCAGCAGCTGCAACAGAGATTTCATCTTAAACAACAGCTGTTTTATATGTATGGGAGGTTATTACATCATATATTATTACATTACACGCGGATGCACATGGTGTGAAGATTAAAAGTATGGGGTCAGATCGGTCTCATAATCCACAAATGCACACAGAACAATTCACAAATGCACACAGAACAATCCACAAATGCACACAGAACAATTTACAAATATATTTGCTTTACAAATGCACACAGAAGGATTTACAAATACATTTGACAAATAAATGTGACTCACAAATGCACACAGATCGAATTACAAATACATTCCAATGCACAAATGTGGATTTTATGAATTTATTTGTGGATCGCTCTGCATTCGTGTGTGAATCGCTACACATTCGTGTGTGAATCGCTACACATTCGTGTGTGGGTTTTTTGAGACTCCCCTGACGTCGCCTGATCCAGCAGCGGCGGGACGGCAGTGATGTGATTGGTTGAAAATGAGGGCGACATCTGATTGGCTACAGATAGGTCCATGTTGAAAAAACGCATTTGTGGATCAGGGGAGTCTCAAAAAACCCACACACGAATGTGTAGCGATTCACACACGAATGCAGTGCGATCCACAAATAAATACATACAAATCCACATTTGTGCATTGGAATGTATTTGTAATTCGATCTTTGTGCATTTGTGAGTCAAATCTATTTGTCAAATGTATTTGTAAATCCTTCTGTGTGCATTTGTAAAGCAAATATATTTGTAAATTGTTCTGTGTGCATTTGTGGATTGTTCTGTGTGCATTTGTGAATTATGAGACCGATCTGACCCCATATAAAAGCACAAAATCACAAACTTTGATGTGGTGCCTTCAAAATACACGTAAGTCTTTTGCTGCGTTTGCTTTGCACTTTGAAAATGTTTTTTGTTTGAGAGGTGACGTACTAATAAAGTTACCTTGACTTTCCTGTGTTTTACCCAGAATCCTTAGTTTAACGATCAGACATAACTGTAGCACCGCAGAAGACAAGAGAATAAAACAAGAAGGAAATAATACATATGAAGTTTTCCTCTTTAGAGTATAGTAATATAATGCAGTAGTAGTATTATAATGCAGTAGTAGGATTATAATAATGCAGTAAATATGAAGGTTTCCTCAGAAATAGTTTTTAATACAGTAGTATTATTAGTATTATATGCAGTAGATATGAGGTTTTCCTCTGACAGTAGTAGTATTGTAATACAGTAGTAGTATTATATGCAGTAGATGTGAGGGTTTCCTCTGACAGAAATAGACCAATCACAGCCGTGTTTGTTTGTATAACCTGAACAGGTGACCTGCAGAGCTGCAGCCAGCTGCTGACCTTTGACCTTAATCTGTAGGTCTGAGGCTCAGCAGCTGCTCGTTCACCTGTTGACCGGAGTTTGTTCCATTCAGACACGTGTGACACATTTACCTTTTTATAAACTGTGTTTCCCTCACCTGTCTCACTTCACTTGTCACCACAGCTCACCTGTCTCACCACAGCTCACCTGTCTCACCTCAGCTCACCTGTCTCACCTCAGCTCACCTGTCTCACCACAGCTCACTTGTCTCACCACAGTTCACTTGTCTCACCACAGCTCACCTGTCTCACCACAGCTCACCTGTCTCACCACAGCTCACCTGTCTCACCACAGCTCACCTGTCTCACCTCAGCTCACCTGTCTCACCACAGCTCACCTGTCTCACCACAGCTCACCACAGCTCACCTCAGCTCACCTGTCTCACCACAGCTCACCTGTCTCACCACAGCTCACAACAGCTCACATGTCTCACTTCACTTGTCACCACAGCTCACCTGTCTCACCACAGCTCACCTGTCTCACCTCAGCTCACCTGTCTCACCACAGCTCACCTGTCTCACCTCAGCTCACCTGTCTCACCACAGCTCACCTGTCTCACCACAGTTCACTTGTCTCACCACAGCTCACTTGTCTCACCACAGCTCACCTGTCTCACCACAGCTCACCTGTCTCACCTCAGCTCACCTGTCTCACCTCAGCTCACCTGTCTCACCAGAGCTCACCTGTCTCACCACAGCTCACCAGTCTCACCACAGCTCACCTGTCTCACCTCAGCTCACCTGTCTCACCACAGCTCACAACAGCTCACCTGTCTCACCACACCTGTCTCAGGGCTACACCCTCAGGTGAGTGACCTTGTGTCCGTCCACCACTTTGATCCAGACATATCTGGAGGACAGTTCTTACCCTGCAATTCTTTTTGTTGCAATTATATTTACAATACAAATATAATAAGCTTTTTATTGTATTGTACATATTGAGTATTTCTTATACTTCATGTTTTTGTCTCCAATGTATCTTTCTATCTGTCTAAAGCACGAGGCCTTATGACCCATTTCATAATCATTTATATGATATTACAGCATTATAATTTAACTTTATTTATAATACATCATAGTTTATTTTATTATTATATTCTTTATTACTGATCTGAATCTGTAAAGTAACTCAATACTTACCTCAAAAATGTGTAGTAGAAGTACAAAGTATTATAGATTGGATACAGTTAAGTACAAGTACCACAATTACACACAGGAAGTGTACAGGAAGTAACTCTCCACAAGTACTTTGTACACAGAGTGAGTACTGTGTGTGTTTACTGTGCAGTAATGTGTATAAGTATTCACGTGGACACGTGAGACATGTGAGACACTAATCTGTAGCAGGAAGTACAGACAGACGCCGGCTGCTTCACAGGAAATGAGGTCATCTTCATTATGTAGGTGTGTGTGTGTGTGTGTGTGTGTGTGTGTGTGTGTGTGTGTGTGTGTGTGTGTGTGTGTGTGTGTGTGTAGTCAGCTCTGCTTTGATTGGACAGATTCCGAACGACAGGTGGAGAGTCTAACTGACCTGGTTACACACTCGCGCACACACACACACACACACACTCTCACACACACACAGCAGGTTATCTCCACATGGTTAGTGTGTTTTTACGCCACATGATGAAATATTGAAGAAACAGAGGATGATGAACACTGTGTGTGTGTGTGTGTGTGTGTGTGTGTGTGTGTGTGTGTGTGTGTGTGTGTGTGTGTGTGTGTGTGTTAAACTTGACTGTCTCTTTTATAACCGACGTGATGAAATCAGAGGCCAAGTGTCTGACTCAACTACGGCCCGCCATGAGAACACACACATACTGAGAACAACACACATACACACACACACACAGACACACACATACACACACACACACACACACACACACACACACACACACACAGCGACACACACACGTTTTCTTTCACACTGTCCCTGTTTTCAGGATTATCACCTGTGCTGCTGTGATGCTTAAGTTTTGATCGTGTGTGTGTGTGTGTGTGTGTGTGTGTGTGTGTGAGAGAGAGAGATAGTGCATGTATGTGTGTTACAACTTTAAATCCACTTCCTGTGTGTAGACCGGCCATCTGCTCTGGTGGCCTCTGTGTGTGTGTGTGTGTGTGTGTGTGTGTGTGTGTGTGTGTGTGTGTGTGTGTGTTTTGCTTCAGGGCATCTTGAACAGTGGGAGCTTTCAGAGACCGTTTAAGCTTCGGGGTGATTCAACACCACGATATCCTCCAGCGTATTGATCCAGAGCTTTAAATACAGATTAAACCGGCTCACGCTCACGTTTCAGATCAAACGAGATGTGTGTCGGTGTTAGAAAGCTGATCTGAGACCAGACGAATCCCGGACGGCCAGGTGGGCGAGGTGCGCTCACCTGTTTGAGCCCGGCTCACCGTCATGGCTTCTAAAGGAGACGTGTACATGTTTACATGATTTAAAGTTCAAAAGAGGCTTTTATTTTCTCCCAGCTTGTTTACTTCCTGTCAGCTGATGTCACTCACATACTCTATAATTGAAAATGAGCTGCGACACTGCGTTCACTTCACTCAGTCACAACATGAATGGAGTTTTCTCGCTCAAGACACGTTGACATGCGAGCTCTGGGGAGACCGGGGATCGAACCGGCTACCTTGTGGTTTCAGGACAACCGCTCCCCCCCTGGTACAGCCACCCCCCTTTAAGGCGACGTGATGTCAGCTGAGGTCGGACGTTGCAAACATGCAGATTCACAGCGCTGCAGAAACGTCTGTCCAGTAAAGAGACCCGAGAGCAACGAGGACCTGGTTAGACCTGGTTTACACCTGGTTAGACCTGGTTAGACCTGGTTTACACCTGGTTAGATCTAGTTTACACCTGGTTAGACCTAGTTTACACCTGGTTAGACCTGGTTAGACCTGGTTTACACCTGGTTAGACCTGGTTAGACCTGGTTTACACCTGGTTAGACCTGGTTTACACCTGGTTAGACCTGGTTAGACCTGGTTTACACCTGGTTAGACCTGGTTTACACCTGGTTTACACCTGGTTAGACCTGGTTTACACCTGGTTTACACCTGGTTAGACCTGGTTTACACCTGGTTTAGACCTGGTTAGACCTGGTTTACACCTGGTTAGACCTGGTTTACACCTGGTTTAGACCTGGTTAGACCTGGTTTACACCTGGTTAGACCTGGTTTACACCTGGTTAGACCTGATTAGACCTGGTTTACACCTGGTTAGACCTGGTTTACACCTGGTTAGACCTGGTTAGACCTGGTTTACACCTGGTTAGACCTGGTTTAGACCTGGTTAGACCTGGTTAGACCTGGTTTACACCTGGTTAGACCTGGTTTACACCTGGTTAGACCTGGTTAGACCTGATTAGACCTGGTTTACACCTGGTTAGACCTGGTTAGACCTGGCTTACACCTGGTTAGACCTGGTTAGACCTGGTTTACACCTGGTGAGTCAGACTGGGAGACCAACACACACCTGTGTTACATATTTTATACTATATTAATATTTGTCCCTGACAGGAGGTCGACACCCGGAACGCTTCCTGCAGAACGAAGACTAAAACCCCCGAGTGAAGTGAAGAGGTCTGGTTCTCTCTGGTCCCTCAAAGCTGCAATCAATCTACCTGTGGGTCCTGGTCCTGGTCCTGGTCCTGGTCCTTTGTCGGCTCTCTACCTTTATTAGGCGTCTCAGATCTTTGTCCTCTTAGTCGAAAAGTTCTCAGTGGCGCACAATATGTACTTCTTTGTTTATTATTATTTTATTATTATTATTAAAACAAGTATTTGATCAACTTTCTTAATCACTGGCTGATATTTAACCAGATACTTTGTATGTAAACTTGGTAAACATTATATATATATATATATATATATATATATATATATATATATTAAACCTAATCTTGTCTCAGTTTCTTCAGTTCAGTCTTCTCTGTAATCTTCCACCACACACAGACACACACACACGCACACACACACACACAGAGGTCACCAGGGATGATGCAAAACTGAGATAAGAAGAAAATTAAATACTGTGTGTGTGTGTGTGTGTGTGTGTGTGTGTGTGTGTGTGTGTGTGTGTGTGTGTGTGTGTGTGTGTGTGTGTGTGTGTGTGTGTATGTGTATGTGTGTGTATGTGTGTGTATGTGTGTGTATGTGTGTGTGTGTGTGTGTGTGTGTGTGGTACATCTCTATAAACACACACACATACAGTGAGGCCGGCCTGGGATTGTCTCTGTGATGAAACCAGCAGTAATGTCTGCTGTTGGCATGACGACTCCATCCACTGTGACATGACTGTGTGTGTGGTGTGTGTGTGTGTGGGGGGGGGGGGGGGGGTTGGGGGGGGGGTCCGACCTTTGCCCTCTTTATTGTGTGTGTTAAAGAAAGAACTGGACTTTATTATAGAGCCCTACTTCTTAGAATGTGATTATTAATAATTAATAATAAGATAACAAACAACATATCAATAACAGCAGCTGCTGAGGATTTAATCTGTTGGACTGAATTCTGTTTGATTCCTCATTAAAGCTATTTGGGTTTTTCAAAAAACAAGAAGTTCAGGAGGCGCGAAGTTCCTTTTTGATGTCCATCAAAGCTGCATTTTAAAAATGAATTTAGATTTATGTTTTTGGCAGTCAATTTTACGGAGGCGTCACTTTATTTTCCCGTTAATTATGTTTTTATCCCGTACTGTGAAGCGGTTTGTTTCGATACGATGAAGGAAATCATTAGTTATCATTCTGACGTAAAAAAAGAAAAGAATACGTTGATTGTGACATCAGCAAAGTGTGTAAAGACATAAAGTGAAGCTGTGACACGATCTGTAAAACTGCTCTTTATTTTGCTTTTACACTTTTTAACCGTAGAACACAAACGTATTGTGATTGTGTTTACGTTATTTTCATTGTGTTGCTTTTGTCTGAGCTGTGTGGGTCTGTGTGTAGCTTCATGCTGCTCACTGACGTGATTCAAAATACAACACACATTGGTTAATTGAAAAGACATAGACACACACCTGAAAACACTTACTTACAAAACTGAACACCAATCAGCCAGCTACAAAAAGGCCTCAGTTAAGCCATTTTGACAACTTTGCAAGCATGGAGGCAGGGAGAGCTAGAGGCAGAGGAAGAGGAAGAGGAAGAGGAGGACAGACAGACAGAGAGAGAGAGGAGGATGTGGTCAAAGAGGCCACGCAAAGACCATTATTTCAGATGACATAAGAGCAACTTTGGTGGACCATGTCATAAACCATGGCCTGACTATGAGGGAAGCTGGGCAGAGAGTCCATCCTAATCTAAGCCGCTTCACAGTTTCATCCATAATAAGGACAAACATGTCTTCAACTCTCTACTCTACTCAGACTGCATCTAGAGTATTTACAGTACTGTACCATATCACGTTACTGTATCACATGTATTGTATTCCAGGGTGGCTAATGCTCCTTTTTCAACAAAAGTGTTAGTTTTGTGAAACATACCGTGATAACGTGTTGAGATGTTTCAGTACTGTGTATGGTAAATACAGTAAAGTTCAGTATACACAGTACTGTAAAAAAGAAGCAAACGAGAACAATTTGTGGTTGCATTTTTCTACAGAATGGCTAGAAGACCTACTGGGGGTGGACGCCAACGCCTGTTCACCCAACAGCAGGAACTTGCCATAGTGAACCTAGTCAGAGCAAACAATGCAATCCGTCTCCACCAGCTGCAGCAACAAATACTTGCAGATGGGCAAGTATTCAACAACATAAATCGATTAAGCATTACAACTATCAGACGGATCTTGGTAAAGCACAACATGACCATGATGCAACTGTACAGGGTCCCATTTGAGAGGAACGGTGTCGGGGTCAAAGAACGTCGACATGAATATGTACAGGTAAGTGTTTCAGTCCTTTACATATACAATAAAGAATGGGTGCAGTCCAGTAACAGATGAATATGTACCACTGGATTAGTACCACATAGATACATTCAGGTACCTGTGTGGTGCGGTGGGTCGGTTCTGTATATGTAGTAGTGTAAGTGTGTGCTTTGAGTAAAGCCATCCACAATATGTGTTTTTTGTTACAGAGAATCTTGGACATGGATGGAGCTGCCCAGCCGCATGAATGTATTCACATTGACGAGGCTGGATTCAACCTTAGCAGAAACAGACGACGGGGACGTAATATAATTGGCCAAAGGGCAATTTTGCACGTCCCGGGGCAGCGCGGGGGAAACATCACACTGTGTGCTGCCATAAGTCTTCCAGGGCTACTGCACCATCATGCCAAACTGGGTCCCTATAATGCGCAACACATAATCACATTTCTAGATGCACTTCATGATGCAGTTGTACAGGATGGACCAGAGCAGCCCAGGTTTGTTGTTGTCCGGGATAATGTTAGTTTCCATCGGGCTGCTCTGGTCCAGAACTGGTTCACCAACCATGATCAATTTGAAGTTCTGTACTTGCCCCCTTACTCGCCATTTCTAAATCCTATAGAGGAATTCTTTTCCGCTTGGAGACATCGAGGTGAGGTCAATCCAGGGATGGATTCGCCACACAAGGGGATATTGTCCCCGATGCTTAGCGAGAGAAGACATTGCTTGAGATGTTGATGAGATCCTGTGGCCAGACCCCAACAGACGGCAGGATCCACAAGCCCACTTGCGCACAATTGTGTTTTTCTGTGTTTACAGTAGTGTATTGTTTGTTTTATTTTTGATTTAACTGAATTGACTGTACTGTAAAATATACTAATGTAAAGATTTTGAATTCAGTATTTCATTTTTTTGGTTGTTGTGAAAACATGCCCTCTATGGAACTGAATAAAAACATTGAAAACAAAAGACTGCAGTTTTTTATATAAAGTAGACTAGTGTGTTGCTGCTGATCTGAAAGTATATTCATATGAAGTGGGTATCATTTTGTCATCAGAGTGACATTTTGACAAAGGATTGTTAGGTTTTGATAGCAGAGTTTCAATTTGACATGGATGCGAATGGTTTATTTCCCAGTGTTGTGTCTTATTTGCTTGTGTGTAGAGTTTTGACACAATGAGCCAAATTTAGCAAAACGTGTGTAAGCAATAGGCAAAAACTGTAAATACATAAAATAAATATAAATTAAATGTTTTTCATAATTTTCTGGACACAAAAAAGTTTTCAGCTTCAAGACGAGGGAGTAAAAACTATATAAGTTTGTAAAACCCTAAATAAAGTAAATATAGAAGAAACATCAAATATTAATTCTTATTTTTACTCTCTGAACGTGTGCATGTGTGTGTACGTGAGTGCATGTGTGTGTACGTGAGTGCATGTGTGTGCATGTGTGTGTACGTGAGTGCATGTGTGTGCATGTGTGTGTACGTGAGTGCATGTGTGTGTACGTGCGTGTGGCCGTGGTTTCATTGCTCTCCTGAGCAACCATCAAATGCAACTTGAGGCAATACCCTACACACACTCACACACTCACACATTCACACACACACACCCACAGTCACACATCTCCGACTGAAACAAACAAAATAAACAAACACACACACACACACACACACACACACACACACACTCTTTCCATCACCATCCGGCTGCTTTCTGCCGTAACGAGGTGCAATCAACACGCAATGCTGACCAACACACACACAAACACACACACACACACTGAGGCCGGTTGAAAGATGAAGTCAGCCTCTGATTGCAGAAGAGTTACAGAGTGTTGACTTGTTCCTGTGTGTGTGTGTGTGTGTGTGTGTGTGTGTGTGTGTGTGTGTGTGTGTGTGTGTGTGTGTGTGTGTGTGTGTGTGTGTGTGTGTGTGTGTGTGTTGACCTCGTACTGCCATGATGTCACATCCATAACAGTTGCATTAACAGCGGCAGCCGTCTCCACACACACACACACACACACACACACACACACACATTGAAGTTTCTAACATTCATGCAACAAAGTGAACTCAAACGAAGACATTTTTATTTATTAATTTTCAATGTTATTTTTATTTAATTCAGTCAACAGTGAACACTGAATGATATAAACTCAGGTGTACCTGTAACTACAGTAGATAAACCAGATATATAAACTTAATTAATCCCACGAATAGATAAATATAATAAAAGTAACACAAATAAACAATACAACCATTACATAATAATATATGCATGTACGGTGATGTCATCCGTATGATGGCAGGTGGATGGTTTATGAATCATGAGTACAGATACGGGCTCCTCCTCATCCTCACTCATTTCAGACTTAAATGAAAAACACTTTTAGACGTACAAAAAACTATTAAAATATAAAGTCTATAATTAGGGATGCACCGATACCGATACCGACCGGTATCGGTGGTCGATACTGCGTTAAATACTCGTACTCGCATCGGTTTCAATGGCCGATACCAAGAACCGATACTCACTCAACAGTATTTCACTACAACAAACTGGTCGCGCTTTGTGGAGAAGCAACCCCGTGGCGGAGCCGGAGACACTCTTCTCTGTCTCAACTGTCTCAACAGTCTCAACTTCTGAGCAGCCAATCACGCTATCCAAGTTGTTTTGCCGTCCAATCAGATGGCCAGTTTGTCTCAACAGCAGAATCTGGAGCCGCCATCTTGGATCCTCGCTACGCAGCGCTCACTTCTTTCAATAGACAGGAGAAAAGTGAGACGCGAGTACAATACAAGACTTTATCGATATTGTGCTTATTAACCGGTGTTGCATACGTGTGTATGACATATTAGTGCTCTTGTTAGTGGCTGACAGCCCCGGAGTTACTTGTAATCAGTCCGTCCCAACGTGACGCAAATGTTTCGCGCGACCAGATTACATGTAAAGTCTATGCACAGACGCGTGTGGTTGCGACAGACGCAAATTTACGCCGGCGGCACGTTAGACGCGAGAGTTGAAATTTTCCATATTTAATACATCTATAATTGAGAAGCTCTGCGCGTCATCACCGCCGTCCTGCCGGTTTGAATCAAACGGCTGCTGATCCACCAGAAGTAGCGCTGGCAGCGGCCTCATTCAGACGCTGTTGTGCGGCTACGGATGATATTATTGTAGCCGAGTGTCTGTTGTGTGTCTATATTTGTAATTCTAATAAAATGAAAACACGCTGCAGGGTAACTTGAACCACTTTTTTATCTCCTTCACACACGTATCCCACAATTCCACTCTTTTCCTTTCCGTTTCTCCCTCCACAATAAAAGCACCGGAAACATAACTTGGAACACAGCTTCCTATATAATTGCTCATACCTAATATTATCGCTTACATTATGAACCCGGACACGGGGGCGTTTTATGGTCCGACATTAGAGGGACTTCCACAAGAAGTTTAAAGCTTGGGATAGCCTTCTGTTAATTTTGTACTATAGGCTTGACATAATCTGCAGAGGATAAAATCAAGGAACCAAATCTAAGAAGTATCGGTATCGGTACTCGGTATCGGCAAGTACACAAATAAAAATATCGGTATCGTATCGGTTTGTAAAAAATGGTATCGTTGCATCCCTATCTATAATGTTTCAAGGCTTTGTCAGAAAACACTGTGCGGAAAAAATATAAATGTTGTTGATCGTCATGTTGTTGAATAATATTTATAAATTTAGATACGATTTATTGAAGAGAAGAAGAAGAAGAAGAAGTGATGAAGTGTGTTGTGATGAACCGAGTTGGGCAGTTACAAATCATAGTAATTGATAAAAAAATAGATCAAAGTTAACGTTTTCCTCTTCACGTAACAATGAAGCTCCTGACTGCAGCATTGTAATTAACTGTTTCAGTAAATATTTAAATATGTAAACAGCTTTAAACCGATGTGCATGTAGTAGCTGAGTATTAACACAATGTCTGTGTGTGTGTGTGTGTGTGTGTGTGTGTGTGTGTGTGTGTGTTGCATCATGCAGACATTCTGTGCAATTCCCAAATACACTCTCTCTCTCACACACACACACACACACACACACTCTTTGGTGATGAATGATGCTCCAGACATGAAGGACTTCAGTCAGAAACACAAACTGTCATCACTCCTCTGTGATGTCACCACACAGGTGATTTATTTACACCTGACTCTGATCTCCAGTGTTTGTTTCTGTCTGATTCAACAGGACTGAAGGAAACGTGAAGAGCGGCGTTCAGCCACTAGAGGGAGACAAACTCCACCAGCTCCTGAGGTAAATCTGGACTACCCCCCCCCAACCTTTAAAAAAATGTCCCCACTTTGCAAAACTTACATAAATGTCCTTTTTTTTTACGTAAAACATCTTAACTTTAAGAATCATCATTAAATGTGTTTATTGCACATTATCTTTGTCGTAGTCGTCACTTCTCAAAGGTTTTTAAAAGGTTTATTCCCAGTCAGAGGGTCCGGGTCATGTTGGACCTGTAATGCATCCAAACTCGTGACCGTGACCTGATCACAAGTCAGCAATTTTCTCTGTGTGTGAGTTCTGTCAGAAGCTGCAGGCTCGAGGCCCGAGAGGAGATTTAATTTAGGGAGGTTGTGTGAACAATACCCACAATCCTACAGGGTTTTTTATTCTATGAGCCTTTTAAAACTTATATTTCTTCTCCACGATCACAATTTGGATGAAAGATCATGTTTGTTTTTTTAGGACCCAGAAAAACAAACACACACATACCTACACGCACACACACACTTGATCAAACAATGTCTCACTTGATCACTCTCTGTTTTCTATGTGTCACAAATTGAAGTTATTTTATTTATTGATGGGACTTTTTTTAAATTACTGCTCAATAAAAAAACCACACGTGAAGACGTCACTAAAATATTAAAATACAAATGTGTTGAATTTAACTCAATACAAACTCGTCAAACTTATATCAGTCAATGTAGGATATTATTCAAAGTTATAATTATAGTTGCGTCTCTCGCTGCTGTGTCCAAAAGGAAATCGGGACACAAAACTAGAAACAAAATAAAACCTGCATCCGCTTCATAGATATTCTCACTTTGTTTTTAGAGACAGGTGTCGCTTCGACCTACTTACAAAAACCTCCGAGTCACGAGAGCCATAAAACACACAACTTGTACCTGTTATGTAAAACACACTGAACAGACTGGGTATGATTTATGTTTTTGACATATCATTGTTGCTACATCTCTGAGGCAAATACTGACCCTTTGACCGACATTACCTTACTTCTCAAAGGATTTATTACCTCAAATACACCATAAAGCAAGGTGTGCCTCTGGGCGGGGCTACCTCGTGATTGACAGGTCACTACCTCGGCGTTCCTCGGTCCGGGAGTGTTTTCCGTCTTACAGCTTTCGTTAACCGTCACATTTCGGTGGCCTAACAAAGGTTTAACGTAGCGTTTGGTTGCTCCGCCCCCTCACCTGTCACTTCTGGTTGCGAGAAACCAAGATGGCGACGGCCAAGATGCCAAACTCGAGGCGTAAAATTGTTCTCAAACTTTAACTGACGTCACGTAGTCTACGCTCACTTCTATCCATCTCTGTAAAACTCCCAGACTTCCACAGGTTGCCCAATAGGAAGCAATCTTTACTACGACTAGTTTGTTGTGTGAAGCTCCTTTCAGGTGGTTTTCCTGGTCCAGCTGAGGCATCAGGAGTGAACGCTGAGCCGGACTCAACAGGCTGCTCGCACACCACACAGGTCCAGGAATGCCAAATATCTGAATGACATTTAAATGGCCACGGTCACATTTTTCACATTTCCACTGAGGTGAAGGATCGCAGTAATGTTGAGCGTTCGGCTCATTCATTCGACATGTGACGGGAGAAAAGAACCTTCAACATGACACGAATGTTTCTGTTGTTTAGAGAAATAAATAAAGATTTCTATCTAAAATAAACTTGGGGATGTGGTGGAGAATTATTCTCCTTCCTCTGAGGCCCGAAAGATCCTTTTCATGATTCATCCAGTTAAATTCAAAATGGTGAGTTGAATTATTTGTGAATTAGGTCTAGTGACTCCATGAAGGACCGATTACAATCTGAAAACCCTTCGGCTTTATTCTTTTTACTTTTAAAAACAAGACAAAGCAATGCAGGTTATGTGTTCAAAAACATGAATTGTCTGTTTTTTTTCATGTTGCTCCGAACAACATTAAAAACGGAAAAAAAGTTTGATTTAGACCCAAAAACAACGAAGGTTTAGAAGAAACATCGTGCGGCTTGTAAAAAAACTACGTCCAACACGAAAAAACAATTATTTCACCACCTGCTGAAATTTAGCTTCTGATCCGAGGCCACTGACAACAGAACAACATTGTTCAGTCGCTCTGGACTTTATGTAGAAATACTTTGTTTTTAAACACATAAACTGTACATGTATCATGTAAAATACCAGATTTTGTCCTCAGTTTAACTAAGTGTGTCTGTGTGTCTTTAACCACCAGCTGCACTCCGTTCATTAACCTGCTAACCAGCTTCCACATGGGTCTTGTTAAACCACACACACACACACACACACACACACACACACACACACACAGAGAGAGAGACACACACACACACACACACACACACACAGAGTGGATGGTGTCAAATTAAAAGACAAGAGACTGATTTATTAGTTTAGTTTTCAGACATCATCCGTGTCACATGAATTTTATTTCTCCTCAATGTGACCTCTAAGTTTCTTTTGTATTTGGTAAGTTGATTCGATTTGAGGTTTATTTCTGGACAGATTTGTGTTTGTTGGGCGCTCGGCAGCTCGTCTGTTGGAGCCCCTCGTCCCTACTGCAGGGGTCCAGGTTGAAATCAGACTCGTGGCCCTCGGCTCTCCTCATTTATTCACCATCACGATCCATTGAAGCCAAAAAGCACCAAAAGATAATCTTAAAATTTTTTAAATCTGCAGGTGGAAATGCACTGAGGCTCAGTTTGGGGTTTTCAGTCTGAAGGCCTCACAAACACAAACGTGCCAACAAAAGCTCACTTCCGGCCCATCCTGCTCCTCTGGTCCCAGTCCAGCTCTGGTCCCAGTCCACCAGACCCACATGAGCTTCATTAGCGGCGGATCAGAGCGGCAGCAGGGCAGCATGTGAGGTGTGTGACCCGGTCATGAGACTCGACGTAGAGTTTCAATTACCGTAAAACGGAACGGACCCGACGAGCTGCTGCTCATTAAGCCGCCACATCTCCGCTCCGATTGGCTGAATCGAGAGTTTGAGTCGCCACCTGGCGGGGTTGATCGGGTTAGGTCGTCAGATTTAACAAAACTGATGCTCACGCGCTGCCCGCTGATTTACTATAAACCTCTTTTTTAAACTACAAGTAAGCGTTGAATCGCTAACGTGCTGCTAGCTAACGTGCTGTTAGCTGACATGCTGCTAGCTAACGTTCTGCTAGTGAACGTTCTGCTAGCTACCGTTCTGCTAGCCAACGTGCTGCTAGCCAATGCGCAGCTAGCTAATGTGCTGCTAGCTAACGTGCTGCTAGCTAACGTGCTGCTAGCTAACATTCTGCTAGCTACGTTCTGCTAGCTATGTTCTGCTAGCTAATGTGCTGCTAGCCAACGTGCTCCTAGATAAAGTGCTGCTAGCCAACGTTCTACTAGCTACCGTTCTGCTAGCTAACATGCTGCTAGCCAACGTGCTGCTAGCCAACGTTCTGCTAGCTACCGTTCTGTTAGCTACCGTTCTGCTAGCTACCGTTCTGCTAGCTACCGTTCTGCTAGCTAACATGCTGCTAGCCAACGTGCTGCTAGCCAACGTTCTGTGAGCTACCGTTCTGCTAGCTAACGTGCTGCTAGCCAACGTGCTGCTAGCCAACGTGCTGCTAGCCAACGTGCTGCTAGCTAACGTGCTAAGTGACAGTTATGTCATCACTTGTGTGGAGCTGAATCCTTTTAAATGAAGTTACGAGATGAATATGATTCTTCAGGCAAACTAAAGCACTAAAAACATTTGCTAGCGAGCTGATAGCCTCAGTGATAACCTGCCATGTGCGAACAGGTTGTACCAGATGTTAATGTACAACCTGATCTCACAGAAATACGTGAAATGAACACGTTCCCTTAACCCCAATATGCGTGGTGTCGGCACGTAATGTGTTGAAATTACGTGTGGGTACCACGTAAACGACACCCATACAAAGTCAATGAGGCTCATTTACGTGGTGGACACACGTATTCCCTGATTCAAATAAACGTCCTCCTTTTATAATGTATTAGGTTCAACAACGTCACGCAGTGGGCGGTGGTAAATGTTGTTTTGTAGTTTACGAAACGTCCTCCTTTTATAAGTTATTATAGTGAGTTAGTTGCGATTTCTCTTGTCTAAATAACAGTACATTGTTTGAAATAGATTGTTTCCTTTACGTTATTAAACCCTCTACGATATTTTATTATTCTCAAATGTATTTTCTGTCACCGCAGCGAATATTATTAGGCCTATTAATAATTATACTTATGAATCAGAAGACTTTCAGTGGTTACCACGACAACGATACGTCACGTTACGCTGGGCGCATTCAAAGCAGGTATCCCATATCCCACAATGCAACGCGGTCATTCATTCAGAGACTCTGACAGCGATCAGCGGGTCTTTAACGCCATTATCGCTTCAATGTTCATATATATATAATCTGTGGTTTTATCACCAGCAACAACACGTTGCTCAGTTTTCTTCAGTAAGTTATGCACCGTAATAACATTTAAAAAAACAGCTGAAGACTCAGGAAGTGACGTAATAATTACTGCTCCGAGTCTGTGAAAGATTGCTGCACGTTGTACGTGAGAATTTATACAATAAAAATACCAATAATGAAAAACAGTGTTTTATGCTAAGCACGTTGATTTGCCTTGTATATACTATATAACCAACCTAGAGTTAAGTGTTAGAAATACTGCCTGATGGCCTGTTTGACTACTTAACATTTGTTTTGACTTGTTGATAAACTAGTTAGGCCTACAAAGAGAAGCTTTTTTATTTCATTTTCCATGCATCATTATTTAAAAATGCAATTTTCTAATTTTGTAGTTGATGAATGTTAATAGCAAAGACTTTTCAGTTTTCAGTTTTTCAGTTTGTTTTCACCTGTGAATCAGAGGGTTTATGTTATATATGACTGTCATGAAGGTTGTGGAGAGGAATAGAAACCAGTCTCTCCAGGCAAGCACAGAGAATATGGCCTGATCTATCTTTATTCTCCATGCAAAGTATGAGTTCTTATACTCTAGCAGAAGATATAGGTTACTCCAATGTAAACTTAACATTTCTAAACTATAGGCCTAGTCGGACCTCAATTCCAACTTTAAATAATATTGCTTGAGGCTGCAGGAGGTTTGCAATACCTTCATGATATAATGCATAGGGTTGTGTGTAGGTTGCTCTTGTCACTGTGTGTGAAAGATGAGCAATAGATTGTGGCTGTGTGATGTGCTTCAGTCTGGCTACATATCACTTTGTTTATTGTAAGTATATGTCAGCTGTATGATAAAACAATATGTCAAGTGTTATGTGTGAAGAATTTGAACTCAAGGCAGATATCACTCCGGGGATAATAAAGTATCGCCTGCAAATTGGTCTCTCCATGATATGTGAAAATTAAAACATTGTCGTAGGACTATATCAAACATATTGTTGGAAAGGTCTCAACCTCCACAGTAACATATGTCAGTCTGAAGAGGATCCATTACTCCTACTCTGAGATCTTGACCTCTGAACCTTGAACCTAGTCCATGTTTGAAGGCTTGTCATTTATCAACAGAAGGTGCTACAGACATAGGATCAGCTGTTATAGAAAGCTCTGGACCTCAGCTGTCATGTAGATATGGTCACCAATGTTTAACCACTGTAAGCACTGTATAATATGGTAATAAGCTATTTTCACCTATTTAACGATTCAATTTTTAAAATCCGATGACATCAGTGTATTCCCCATCCCAAAAAAACCCAGGGGGCATCCACAATGATACACTTTTAACTTCTAATTATGAGAAATATACCAATATATTTAGAAACTACAACTCCCATTATATATGCGGCCCAGAACCTGTTACAAGCGTGCGTATCTGTAGTTCTTCCGGGGTGGGCAGCTGCCGTGTTCGATTCCTGTGTTTCTGCCGTCTGCCGTGAATGGGCTTCATTCCATTTCAGATTGCCGCCGCCCGCCGGCCGACCGAGCAGACAGTACATGAGACAAATACATGAAACTGTTTTTTATTACTATTATTATCTTCATTGTTTAAATCCTCAAATACAATGTTAGACAAAAACATCAATATTACGAATATTATGTATTTTTGTATCTTCTTATCTGCCGAGCGGCACGTACTACGTCACTTCCTGAGTCTTCAGCTGTTTTTTTAAAATGTTATTACGGTGCATAACTTACTGAAGAAAACTGAGCAACGTGTTGTTGCTGGTGATAAAACCACAGATTATATATATATATGAACATTGAAGCGATAATGGCGTTAAAGACCCGCTGATCGCTGTCAGAGTCTCTGAATGAATGACCGCGTTGCATTGTGGGATATGGGATACCTGCTTTGAATGCGCCCAGCGTAACGTGACGTATCGTTGTCGTGGTAACCACTGAAAGTCTTCTGATTCATAAGTATAATTATTAATAGGCCTAATAATATTCGCTGCGGTGACAGAAAATACATTTGAGAATAATAAAATATCGTAGAGGGTTTAATAACGTAAAGGAAACAATCTATTTCAAACAATGTACTGTTATTTAGACAAGAAAAATCGCAACTAACTCACTATAATAAATTATAAAAGGAGGACGTTTCGTAAACTACAAAACAACATTTACCACCGCCCACTGCGTGACGTTGTTGAACCTAATACATTATGAAAGGAGGACGTTTATTTGAATCAGGGAATACGTGTGTCCACCACGTAAATGAGCCTCATTGACTTTGTATGGGTGTCGTTTACGTGGTACCCACACGTAATTTCAACACATTACGTGCCGACACCACGCATATTGGGGTTAAGGGAACGTGTTCATTTCACGTATTTCTGTGAGATCAGGTTGTTAATGTATCACCTGAACAATAAAGTTACTTCCTGCTGGTGAAATCTCATCGAGGTCACAAACCTCCAGGTTGATCATCCCCGTTGACAGTGTGGCTTTGGGAGAGTTATTGATCAGTTACTTATCCACTTATCAGCTATTGACCCCGACAAGACTCACAGTAGTTTCCAGTAAAACAGTGAAAACGGCAAAATGTTATCGTGCCCATCAAGAAACACACCTCAAAGGCAACCGTTTTTCTTTTTGCACTGTTTGCACTTTTTTTGTTCAGATTTAAACAAACAACATTACATTACATTTCATTTAGCTGACGCTTTTATCCAAAGTGACTTACATGCTATACAGTAGACACAGCAACGGTGAGCAATGAGG
Source organism: Cottus gobio (assembly GCA_023566465.1). Taxonomy (NCBI): domain Eukaryota; kingdom Metazoa; phylum Chordata; class Actinopteri; order Perciformes; family Cottidae; genus Cottus; species Cottus gobio. The sequence goes on from CM042222.1 coordinate 24,352,189, forward strand.
GTTAAGTGTCTTGCTCAAGGACACATCGACATGGACTGGCTGAGCCGGGGTTTGAACCACCGACCTTCTGATTGAAAGACTGACTTGCTAACCACTGAGCCACCGTCGCCCCCAAACAAGTGCACAGTTATGAAATAAAATGTTGAAATTTACATTCAATTTAGCAGAGACAAGAGTGTGATAAAGTATGAACATAACTAACTTTATATGGAGCGTCTATTTAAACATAGATTAGAGTTAATGTTTTCCTCTAAACGTAACAAATGGAGTTTGATGAGCTGCTTCAGTAAATATATAAAAATGTAAACAGTTTAAAACTGATTTTCATGAGCACACGTGTGTACTTTGCACCGGTTATGTATATGCAATGTGACGAGTTAATTAATGATTTTCAGAGGTGGTGATATACCCACAGATGTGGAGTTCAATGTATGAAAAATTAACCCAAAAGGGTTCAGTCATGCATTCAAAATGTTACTTATAATATAAAAGTATTTGCATCAAATAAGAAATTACCAAAAGTAAAAGTGCTCGTTATGCAGAATAATATACATTATTACCCCATTATGAAAAAAGTCTTATCAATAATGATAAGACCTGTAAAGTGAATCGCCTCTGTGTGTGTGTGTGTGTGTGTGTGTGTGTGTGTGTGTGTGTGTGTGTGTGTGTGTGTGTGTGTGTGTGTGTGTGTGTGTGTGTGTGTGTGTGGGTGGGTGTGTGTGTGTGTGTGTTGGAATCAGAACTGAAGTTAGTCATGTTACCAAGCTTGACGCAAAACCAGACTTGCACAATAAAAAAAGAAAAATCAAACACACACACATTTCTACAGCACTGCGTCCCCATTGGCTGCAGCTGATTAATGGGCGGGTTGTCGACCAATCAGGAGCATGTGACCAGTGAATATGTAAGCTGATCGGGTTTTCAGCTGACTGCACTCTGACTGTCTGTTCCTGCATCACACCCACACACTTATACACACAATCGCACTCGCAGTTAGCGACAGACACACACACACGCACATCAGTCGGCTTTATATTCATCATCATCGGTTGTCTGTCATCCGTCCATCATGCACAGCAAAGAACATATCAGGTAAGAAAACTTCTTTATGACTTCTTATTACAAATGTAGATGTTTTATTTGTTGTTTTATAAAAAGTGTGTCAACATCTTCTTCTCAATATAATAATATAATAATAGACCAGTGTTTCCTAAAGTTTTTGGCTTATGATCTGTCGTCTCTGCGTATTTCTACTGTGAAAAGTTAAAGCAAAACATTATTTTATTTCCTAAAAGTACTTATATTCAGTTATTCACCAAAAAAAAACGAAATATAAATCTCATGAGATGCGATGAAAAAAATCATTATAATGTTTTATTTCTGCCTTCTTGTCCTGTAAATCAGTTTGTGACCCCTCATATTTACCTTAGAGCCTCTTCATGTTAATAACCTGCAGTTTATTCCTACGGGTCCTTAAATGTAAACACAGTGAAAGAAAACAACTGGAGGAATATATTATTTTTACTGGGTAATTACATTATTTGTATTTAAGAGGAATACTGTGGGTTAAATAAGAAAACAAAAAGGAGTATTTAGGAAAATGCTTAGAATCGCTTCCTTGTTCCCAATAATGAACTCCTAGTACGAGAGAAGAGTTGTTAGAGTCCTTGACTGTTGAATGAACTCAGTCGGAGGAAAAACAAACAGGATATAAGGTCTATTTTATTTGAGAGAGTTCAACACGTATCTCGGTGACCGGAGGAAGTGATATCATTTATATATATTCTGCGCGCCATGCAGAACCGGTTCAGACCTGATCTGAAACGGCCCGTCTTATGAAACAGAAAGCAAACCTCAACCGCTGGAAGCAGGTGATCAGTCATCGCAGGGTGTTTTTCCCACTGTGTCTCTGTATTTTCCAGTAACAGTTACATTCATATTTTATCATTACACAACCAATAAGTGTTTTTATTAGATTCTTGCAGCCACTGCAAAGCGCCGGCTGTAGAGATAAAGAGTTGCTGAAGTTTATTAAAGGTACAGTCTGTAGCATTTAGAGGGATCTATTGGCAGTAATGGAACATGATATTGATAAGTATGTTTTTGTGTCAGCCATCGTAGTTACATGATAAACAAACTTTACCACTAGTTGTGATATCGTCAATGTTACTGTAGAAAGTCTTCTGGACGATGTAGCTTCCCTAGTTTTTGTTTTGACAGTTATTTCAAAAATGTTTGCTGAGAAATTTCATAATTTTGACAGAAATATTGCGACACCCATGATCCTCGAGTCGTGAATCAGAGCTGTTTGTTGTTTCAGTTGCAGAATTATATTTATATTGAACTTTTTGAAGCGAAACAGCTGTAGCCCTTTGCCTCTCCATGCCATTGCAACCAGTGGAGAAAAAATAATAATAATAATCCGGCACATAATCCCCTGTAATCCAGCAAACTGGTGTAACGCTCCGGTTTTGTACGGATTAATGAGAGAGTGTTAATTAGGGACACAGACAGGCAGGCCAGCTGTTTCCCATTGATTCCAGTCTTTGTGCTAAGCTAAGCTAACCAGCTGCTGGCTGACAGTGGTCTGGCTCCTCAGACAGTGATTAGGTCTCTTTCCCAGAATGCCAAACGTTTCCTTTTATTCAAAGATAAATCATTTGAGAAATATAATATTAGTGTGTTTGATACTTCATCTACAAACACACGACAGCATCCGTGAGTCCAGCAGCACGAGCGTTCAGATGATGTGTCAACAAACTCACGCTTTAACCAGATTTCATGAATCGAACTGAATGTAACGCTTGTAAAGGTCCATTACTGCAGCGCTTCACCTCCTGATTCAAATTCCTTGAAGAGCTAAAGTGTGATAATCTGCTGGTTCCAGAAATATTTCACATTTTCATTTCACGTTCTTCTTCAATGGCCTCAATTTTTCGGCGTGTGTAATATTTGTCTGTTTGCTATTCTACGCTATTCAACCTTCCTCGAGTTCAAGATATGTCATCAGAAACAGGGTTTAAATACTATTTAATTTAAAAATGGGTCTTCTTCCTTTTTGCTCTTCTTCCTGCCTGCAGTCATGAAGAATACCAGAAGACAGCTGATTGGCTGAGGTCTCAGACTAGGCACCGCCCCCAGGTGGCCATCATCTGCGGGTCCGGACTGGGCATGCTCGCTGACGCGCTCAAGTGTCAGGACTCCTTCGCTTATTCTGACATACCGGGCTTCCCACAGAGCACAGGTACTCTGAGTATACAGTATTAGTATTTTAATATATAAAGAAAATAAAGAAAAAACAAGTGTGTGATTAGCTTAGCTTAGCACAAAGACTGGAGGGGATCTTCTAGCATAAGTCCACCAAGCAGGAAAATAAAATACATGTAGACATCACGATCTATGCCTATATATATATATATATATATATACATATATATATATATATACACCTTAATCCTGATTAAATACAC
>CM042222.1:24360658-24453158 GCA_023566465.1 Cottus gobio
AGCATAATTTACTCTGTTTATCAAGTGCTGCGTGAGATGTCTGCCATTGTTGTTGAGAACTTAATCGTTACTAGCGCTTTGCATTGTGGGATATTTTCTGTCCAGTGTTTGCATACTGTAATACATTACATTACATTACATTACATGTCATTTAGCTGACGCTTTTATCCAAAGCGACTTACAATAAGTGCATTCTACGGTTACAAACAAGAATCAGAACAACAAGAATCAAGAAGGTACAATTTCGTCAAAGGTTCGACTACAAAGTGATATCAGTAAGAGCCATTTCACACATAATACAAATATTCTGTCAGCAGGTGATCGGTCGGGTCCTCTATTTTTTGGTTTCAACTAGAAGATGTTTTAGATCCTTTGATGTTAAATATAATAATAAAATGTCCTCAGCCTGTTCCTCCTGCAGTCTGAAACGCTCTCTGACCTCATATAGAGGCAACTTCCTGTCAGCTGATGTCACTCATACACACTGATTTCTGATTCCTCAGAAACTCCACTGTTCTGCGGATCTCAACAGGAGAACCCGTTCGTGTCCTGACCATCAAAACCGAGTCAGAACACGCCCAACAGATGCTGGACCACATGCTGGACCGGGTCCTTTTCCTGGTGAAGCCTGGAGACGAGCTGGAGGAGGGACCTGAGGAGGAACCTGAGGAGGGGAGTGTAGGAGAACCTGGAGAGAAACCTGAGAAGGGGGGTGTAGCAAAACCTGGAGAGAAACCTGAGGAGGGGGGTGTAGCAGAACCTGGAGAGAAACCTGAGGAGGGGGGTGTAGCAGACCCTGGAGAGGAACATGAGGAGGGGGGTGTAGCAGAACCTGGAGAGAAACCTGAGGAGGGGAGTGTAGCAGAACCTGGAGAGAAACCTGAGGAGGGGAGTGTAGCAGAACCTGGAGAGGAACCTGAGAAGGGGGGTGGAGCAAAACCTGGAGAGAAACCCGGAGAAGAACGAGGTTCAGACTCAAACCCAGAGTCGTCAGCAGAAGCTTCTATTCCCAGAAAAGGTGAAACAAAACGTCTGTGAATATATTAACACTCAAATAGGACTGAAAGAAAAACTGCAGTCAAAATATTTGAAAAATGATCTATTATCTAATTAATTATAAATTATCAAAAAGGAAAACTGAATTGCGCAAGACTTTCTGAATTGCTGTAGGAATAGATTTTATTTTATTTTATTTTTTAAGTTATTCGACCTTTGAGATGTTTTAATTCATCTTTTTAACTTTGAATTAGTCATTTAAAGTCACGCTCTTCCTGAGCATCGGCTCAGCAGCAGCGCCTCCTGCTGGCGTCGACATGAACTACAGCCGAACCTTTTCTATCAAACTGTGATAAAACTGTGAAAATATGAATTATTTGAGTTTTTCCACAATTTTGACTCAAGCTGGATGTCGATTTGTTTCCCTTCTGCAGTAACGATCAATCTTCACAACCAGCTGTGGAAATGGATGACTGCTGCGTCTGTACCTGCAAGTGAGAAGACCAATATGTATGGATCAAAACTCATACATAAATACAACACTTTTATAGCATAAGTATAACAACTTTTCTTATTTCTGTTTTATGTCCTTCACTCCAGCCGCCGCCGCCCCTCCTCCTCTTCCTCCTCCTCCTTCTTCTCCTCCTCCTCCTCCTCCTCTTCCTCCTCCTCCTTCTCCTCCTGACACTCAGGTTCAAACCGACGACCTCGGCCTTCAGGGGTCGGTTGCATCCCAGCATGCATCGGGAGAAGAGGAGAAACTCACAGAGTCACTACTTGAATAAAGGAATAAACTGTAGGATAAAGGCTCTTTATTTATTATTATTATCAGTAATATCAATCCGCCTGCAGAGGGCGTGACGGAGCCGCCAGTGGAGCTGGAAGCAGCTGATTGGACGCCATGAAGTGCTCGATGGTCAGCGATTGGAGAGGAGCTGCACCGGATTGGATGAAGGGACGGCCCTCTGGGAGGAAGCTCCTCCTCCTGGATGTTAAACTTTTAAACCGAGGGGGTGGATCAAATCTAAACATCTGTGATGTGTTGAGTTTCAGTAAGAGAGACTCACGCCGACACAAAGGAAGTGATGTGTGTATTTTCTCTATAATCTCATTTTCCGTGTCAGCTCATGCCAGAAAAAGAACGGAGGGAGGTTTGGAAAATGAACAATGATGCTCATGTGAAATCCAAATTATGAGACGCTACCTTCACATTTTGACTTTCTAAGTATCTCACAATGACTTCCTGAATCCAAGGGAACATTTGAACCCACTGTCTCATTATTTGTTGGCACTATGAGGTGCTTGTGGAGTTAAAGGGATATCATGGTGATGGAGTAGGAAGTTGGATGCATTGGACTTGGCATCAGACATAATAAGTCTTTCATTGACCCTCAAATCCCGGGAAACACCAACGTCAGGCTTTCTGTTCTGAAATGTTATTTCCTCAGACTCAACAAAGCTCCTGAGAAAGAAGACAGAATAAAACTGTTGTCACGGGCCGATCGGGACTAAAACAACGGTCACGAAACTGACCTCCATGTGTCCAAATGTGTGCAATGCACCTTTAATACTTCAAGTTAAAGCGATGCACACACACCTGCTACTTTAAGTCTGTTTGAACCATTAAAAATAGTAAAAAATCTTATCTTCTGTCAAATTGTGCTGACTTTGTATCTGAAGAGTTTCAACTCACAGCATAGCAGCTGAACACCTTGAACTGACTTTAACACTCAGCAGCTGATCGATAATCAATACTCTGGCAATACTGGATTCAAATGTTGATCAGGAAAACGGGCTTAAACTGGCATCTTTGTCTCGTTATTATGATTCACAGGAACTTATTCTTCATTAGCCAGCTGAACTCTCTGGCATAACCTGATGAAACAATATTCATCTCTAATCGTGTAGTTAGTGAAATAACTGAATATGTAAAGCTTTTATCCGGTTGTTGTGTTTTCTGGTGAAACTCATCTTAACCTCAGATGGGAAACAATGTGAATCCTGTTGTGTTTTATACATGTTAACTTTTCTATCTTAACAAAACTGGTTCATGAAGACAAACTGTGTCTTTTGGTTCAAACAGGAAGTGTCCAAAATGTTCCATAAACTAACACACACACACACACACACACACACACACACACACACACACACACACACACACTCCCTCCTCAGTTATCTGTTTCTCCTCTGCTGTCGCTCTGACACACACACTCTCTCACACACACACTCTCACACACACAGAGGGAGCTAGATAACTCTGTGATTCCACTGCTGAATTTTTAACGCTGTTGTGGAACTTTTTTTTTTCCAGGCAGGTTACTGTGGCACCAGGATACTGTTACAGAGACAGAGAGGGTTCAGTTGTTTACTGAGGCTGGACGTCCACCACACAGCTCTGTGGATGGGGTGCACGGTAAGTTTATCCATCTATCCATCCATCCATCCATCCATCCATCCATCTATCTATCTATCTATCTATCTATCTATCTATCTATCTATCTATCTATCTATCTATCTATCTATCTATCTATCTATCTATAGATCTATCTGTATATCTATCTGTTTATTGCCTGTTATTCTCTGTTGATGTTTTGATTGCTTTGTTTTTTTAGCTGTCTGCTACAAAACAGCATTTGTTAAATTTGGGTTGTTCATTTTTATCTTACTTGTGAAAATTCACATTATAGTAGTATTTCATTTTACAGATAGAACAAGAACAAAATTACAACATTTGATATTAAAATAAATACATAATAATACAAATAATAATTATATTTATATTTCGGGCACATTTCACATTTGAGGTGTAATTTGTAAATGTGAAAACATTTACTTCTTGTGTTTGATCTAATTTTCCTAAAAGCACATGGTGACCTTAATTCACTTTTTCAACCAGCTAACTCTTAGTCATGTACTGCATGACATTTTACAGAAGAGAGACCTCTGACCTCTGACCTCTGTCCTCTGACCTCTGGTGCTTCACTCGGTTGTGAAAAGCAAAGAAGAGAACAAAGTAAAGCTGCATTTATAAGATGTTGGACCCATAATAATCTACAGTGACTAGTTCACTATCTCCAACACAGGAGCTCTGACTCGGTCTAACTTGCCCTCACTATCACTGACTCTCGTACTTGGCACCTTTAAACGCCTGAATAATTTATTATAGGAGGTCTGCTTGTGTGTCTGTGCTCTCTTATGCATACCAGAGGTCCTGATGGCTGCACACGGTTTCCAATTCAACCAAATGCAACATCAAAATCACTTTTTTCTTTCTTTAAATGTGCAGATATTTCAACTGATTCTGAGACAGTTGCGTTTATTTATTTTAGACAGTAAGTAATGTGATAGTCTGTCAAAAAGCTTGAACACAGTGGACACTTTACAGCATGAAGCTCAGCTCAGTGTCACCATGAATGGATGTAGTCCGTCACAGGAAATGTGTTCCAAAAGTAAATATATCGGAGGAAAAGGACCTCTGCTTCTCTTCTATCATCAATCTCTCTTATCTCTCAAACATTTCCCATTGAACCCACCATGAGGAGATGATTCATACCTGCTCCGAAAGGTTTATTGTATCCAAACGTTACATCGCAGCTGTCTTGAATCGGGCCCTGTTTCCACTCTTAAAGCGAAGCCATGTTTGAACTTAAAGGAGCTTTATTTAACATTCTGAGCTCTAACAACGCAGAAAACTACTGTTATCTATGTAAACATATCAAGTAGTGATGTCACAGCTTCGACTTGCTTTTTTGACATAGCCGGACCAGTCGACTGTGCTTTAAGTTCATTAGTAATGTCAGTGCATGTGAGTGTATGTAAAGCATGTTTACACTCTGGGTGGAGCACGACGCCAGAAACTGTTGTAATCACGTCCATGCGTGGCGCGAGGAGGCGTCGACCTCCGGTTCTGAGGAGTGAAGCCGATGAGGAAGTGCTTCAAAGTTTGCATTCTCTTTACTGACCAGCAGGGGGCGACCCCTCCGGTAACAAAAATAAATCTGATCGAAATCTATGAGAAAATTACTCTACTTATCCATTGATTTATTCCCCAATTAAACATTGTATGGTCTCAATCTCTAGTTTCAAGTCTTTTTCAATACAGCACAATGTCTATTTATTAAATTATGGTCCATTTAGACCATAAAATACTTTTGCCCTAAAGTATGCTTTAGGGCGGGGCTTACTGTGATTGACAGGTCTCTAACAGCTGTATACTATTTACATGTCTAGGGATCATACGAAGAAGGCCAAAATTAGAAACAGGAGGTCTTAAAAATCTTCATTTCAGTAAATATTTTGCAGCCAAATCACATTGTTAATAATGACGACATGTTGGAGGCATCGTGTTCTTGGGTTGTCCGATCTCGTGAACACAATACATCAGGAGCGCCTTGACGGACTTTCTTTAAATTTGGCACTAACGTCGACCTGAACTCGAGGAAGAACTGATATGAATTTGGTGATCGAAGGTCACTGTGAACTCACGAAAACACGTTTGTTTCCAAATGCTTTATAATGACTGAGATTTCACTCGAGAGGGGGCGGGACTTCTGCTCTATGCCAAAGTAACGCTCTGTGATTGGTCACCCCGAAAGTCCACCAGAAGACCTTTAAAGACTAGTTAACCAGACTTAGTTAACCAGACTTAGTTAACCAGACGTAGTTAACCAGACTTAGTTAACCAGACTTAGTTAACCAGACGTAGTTAACCAGACTTAGTTAACCAGACTTAGTTAACCAGACTTAGTTAACCAGACTTTCTTTGTGACAGGTCTGGCCTGATGCCGTCACCCTAGCAGCATGACCCTCAACACCCAGAGAGAGAAGGCGCCCCTGCGGCGGCGAGGCAGCACCCCGCTTCCCCCGACCCACTTCCAGCAGCACCCGTCCTGGACTCGGGACCCCCGGCTCCCCGGCAGCCCCCAGCCGGACCCCGGGCAGCCGCGCCACCAGCGCAGCCACCCTCCTCTGGGGCAGTCGGCGTCCTACCACCCCGGAGACAAGTCGCTCCACTACCGCGCCCAGTGGAGCTCCGACTCGGACGACGACTCGCAGAGCGACTCGGACTGCGTTTACAGGGTGGTGTTGCTAGGCGACCACGGCGTGGGAAAGACCAGCCTGGCGGGAATCTTTGCCGGGATCCCGGAGAAGGAAGAACAGCCTGGAGGTGGAGTTCAGTTGTTTGATTCATTTATCTAGTTTATCTGCATGTTCTCACTTTAAACAAGAGAAAAGGTACAAACGAAAGAGAAAAAAGAAAACATTTCTTAAATTCATAATTAATAAAATCACACTTTCTTGGTCCGCTAGCTCGTGGTGGCTAATGTTAGCGAACTAGATTAATAAATAATGCTGTCTGTTTAGCATAAGAGAACGAACTGATCTTGTTTACAGTTGTTGGTTTTCTGTCAACAGCTTTACAAATGTAATTTTTAGCTAACTGAGGTCATTTTCTCAATTTTACATAATCTCTTAAATTCACCTTTTTAAGAAATTATGTTAATCGAGAAAATGACCTCATTCCTCAGGGTTAGGGTTAAAGAAAAAGTCCCACATTTTGGGAACTTTGCTTAGCAGCTCTCTTGTCAAGAATATTGATTCTAAACTCTCATGTTTGTATAGTAAATATAAAGCAGCCGGCTAACTTAGCTTAGCATTAAAACTGAAAACAACACTATTGACAAATAAATCATCTTTAAACTATTTATGAATAAATCATCTTCACACTATTGATGAATAAAGCATCTTCACACTATTGATGAATAAAGCATCTTCACACTATTGATGAATAAAGCATCTTTAAACTATTTATGAATAAAGCATCTTCACACTATTGATGAATAAAGCATCTTCACACTATTGATGAATAAATCATCTTTACACTATTGATGAATAGAGCATCTTTACACTATTTATGAATAAAGCATCTTTAAACTATTGATGAATAAATCATCTTCACACTATTGATGAATAAAGCATCTTTAAACTATTGATGAATAAATCATCTTCACACTATTTATGAATAAAGCATCTTCACACTATTGATGAATAAAGCATCTTCACACTATTGATGAATAAATCATCTTCACACTATTGATGAATAAATCATCTTTACACTATTGATGAATAAAGCATCTTTACACTATTGATGAATAGAGCATCTTTACACTATTGTTCAGGTGAGAGGAAAGACGTTGACGTTGATGATCTTCAGTTTTGATTCATATTCAGCCTGAAGAACCTCGTCCATGTCTTCCTCCATGTTTTCTTCTCTAGCTTTCCCTTCGGCAGCTCGGAGCTCAGCTTTTCTGACTTTCTCCCGACAGCACGACCTTGACTGACCCGACATCATTGATCACCATCTCCCGTGTCACGTGTTGATTGGCCTGAGGCTGTGATTGACAGCCTGTATCGATCTGACATGAGGGGGCCGTTAGTTTTCAGGTCAACGGAGCTCAATGTTTACTTCCTGCTTTGGTTTTTACGTGTTTTTACGTTGTCGTTGACCAGCTCGTTGTTTATGATCAGAGATATAAGTTGTTGTCGGTCCACCGTGTTGTTCATTGTTTTTATTCGTGGCTCGAGAGACGAAGACGTTGCTCATTAGTCCAGTAATTTGGTCCAGACTGAAATATCTCAACAGCTACTGTAAACGTCCGAATGTTTATTGTTTGTTGCAGAGGACACATATGAGAGGACACTGACGGTGGACGGAGAGGAGTCCACGCTCATCGTCATGGATACCTGGGAGCACAACAAACTGGTACTGTGTGTGTGTGTGTGTGTGTGTGTGTGTGTGTGTGTGTGTGTGTGTGTGTGTGTGTGTAAAGTACAGTTGTGAAGCAGTAGATTTGGGGCACATGGCGTCCTGCAAAGGGACCTGATGGGATGGATTTTAATTAAATTTATGAAATAAAAAGCCAAATAATCGTTTGTGTTATTTTGGGATCTCTCAGGAACATACGTTTGATTTGTTGAGATCACAAAATAATATTTTAGAACTTTTATTATTTTAAACATTTGAAAGAATACTGTCTAGAAAACCACAAAATTTGTATTTCAATAAGAGTTCTGTTGTTTCTTTTTGTAAAAGTAAAAATAAAAAAATTAGATGCATAAGAATGCATTTGCTCAAGTGTTACATGTGTCATTAAATTCCTGCTGCTCCTTCAAAATAAAAGCCTTCTAAGAGCAGGAACACATGTTAAAACTCAGATGTTTCTTCCCCTCCACCTTCCCCGTCAGAAGGAGGAGGCGGCCTCCTCTCAGGACGACCGGCTGAAGGTCGGGAGTGCTTACGTCATCGTCTACTCCGTCACCGACCGCGACAGCTTCGACGCCGCCGCCGAGCTCCGCATCACGCTGCGGCGCACCCGCCAGGCCGAGAACCTTCCCATCATCCTCGTGGGCAACAAGAGCGACCTGGTGCGGTCCAGAGAAGTCGCCGTGGAAGGTGGGGGTCAAAGTTCACGCGGTGTACATGTGACATGGTGACATGTGACATGGACTCTACTCAGATCGCCTGTGTCTTTGTCTCCCAGAGGGCCGAGCGTGTGCGGTGGTGTTCGACTGTAAGTTCATCGAGACGTCGGCGTCCTTGCAGCACAACGTGACCGAGCTGTTCGAGGGCGTGATCCGGCAGATCCGCCTCCGGCGGGACGACGTCGAGGCCGTCCGGCGCCGAGGCTCCGCCTTCAAGCGCAAAGAGAGCCTCACCCAGAAGGCCCGGCGCTTCCTGGACCGGCTGGTGGCGCGCAACAACCAGCGCATGGCGGTCAAGGTGCGCTCCAAGAGCTGCCACGACCTGGCCGTGCTCTGAGGACACGTGGCCGCCGGGAGCGCCGGGTCGGGCCTCCCGGGGCTCGCCGAAGTCTTCTCTGGTTGCAATGTTGTGGACGATGGCGTCCGCGGGTTATTCTCTCGTTCAGAGAGTTGGGCGGAGTCAGCGGACGGTTACACACCGTGAACAACTCCGTTTGAAAGTCTGAAAGTCTTTGTGAACTTTTTCCTTCAGATGACTTAAAAGAACCAGACTGTGAAGGATCTTCACGGATTAAAGGGTGTGTGTGTTTGTGTGTGCGTGTGTGTGTGTGTGTGTGTGTGTGTGTGTATGTGTGTGTGTGTTGTTCTGAGGTTTATACTGTTTTCACTTGCAGAATAAAGTCTTAAAGGCACAGACTCAAAATCCTCTTTTACCAGACACCATCATTTCAGTTTGTTTTATTACTTTTTACTTCCTTCTATTGTTTTTATTATTTTCCACCAAACACTCAATAAACCCCTCCTCCAAACTGTGATTGTCCAATCAAATCATGGCACTGGCCCACGCCGTTTACTTCCTGAACTCTCTCTGTTTTTATCTCCAACAAACGCTGGTTGTGTTAGCATGACCGGCTAACCAGCGTTACTTCCAAGCCAAGACTTAGCTTATCGTTAGCTCACTACTTTATCAGATAGCAGCTGGGTTAGGGGTTAGGATTCATGGGTTAGGGTTAGGGGTTAGGGGTCATGGTTAGGGTTTAAGGTTAGGGTTCGTGGATTAGGGTTCATGGGTTAGGGGTTAGGTTTAGGGTTAAGGGTTAGTGTTCATGCATTTAAAAAAAATCAAACCTGCGTTGTACTGAAAGCTCGACAAACATAGAAACAGAAGCTGAGAGAGGCGGTAAATAATTAACTTCATTAATTTCCGATGATTATCTATATTATCTATCATTTTAAGTGACATTATTCCTGTTTTGCTATTTTTTGGATTAACTATACATTTTGTATGTTTTGATAATTTGTTTATCGGGTGATTTCATGTAAAACTACAAATCAAAACCTCTCTGTTGGGTTCCTGCAGGAGCTGCAGGAATCAAACCACCGAGCACAAACATCGGCCGTTTGCTGGATGTTTACTGTTGCCACGGCGACGCTTAGCCACAGTTGATGAAGAGGCGGTTTTACTGAGCGGTCGCCATGGCGTCAGGGTTGCATGCTGAACACTATGTAGGGTTGACAAAAAACAGGCCGAGTGTTTGGCTAATGGAGGAGACAGTTTACTATTTGGGACTTTCCTGCCCTGAGTTTAGCCTCTCAGGCGGCTCACGCCACAGAGGGCTGCAGGAACGAGTCCTGAAACCTGGAATAAGGAACATGTTATAAGGAACATGTTATAAGGAACATGTTATAAGGAATATGTTATAAGTAACATGTTATAAGGAACATGTTATAAGGAATATGTTATAAGTAACATGTTATAAGTAACATGTTATAAGGAACATGTTATAAGGAATATGTTATAAGTAACATGTTATAAGTAACATGTTATAAGGAACATGTTATAAGGAACATGTTATAAGGAACATGATATAAGGAACATGATATAAGGAACATGTTATAAGGAATATGTTATAAGGAATATGTTATAAGTAACATGTTATAAGGAACATGTTATAAGGAACATGTTATAAGGAATATGTTATAAGGAACATGTTATAAGGAACATGTTATAAGTAACATGTTATAAGGAATATGTTATAAGTAACATGTTATAAGGAACATGTTATAAGGAACATGTTATAAGGAACATGTTATAAGTAACATGTTATAAGGAACATGTTATAAGGAATATGTTATAAGTAACATGTTATAAGGAACATGTTATAAGTAACATGTTATAAGGAATATGTTATAAGGAATATGTTATAAGGAACATGTTATAAGTAACATGTTATAAGGAATATGTTGGAAATATACTTGGTCCAAAGTATTGGACTAATTCATAAAAAAATTAAAATGTAATCACGACTTGAATCCCTGTTTAAAATTTCCTGATATTTCACTGAAAGCCACAAACGTCAACTTGTTGTCAGAGGAGACGTGAACCGACTGAGCCGTGAAATGACAACAAACTGGTTTAAAATCAGCAGCAGTTTATCTGGAAACCACATCACTGGTTGTCCCAGTTTTTACTGATCAAATATCCTATCTGCTTATTGATCGGGTGGTTTGGTGACACACACAAACACACACACACACACACACACTGTGGTTGTACAGACTGTGATGGAGGAGGAGTGTTTAACATTGATTTGATGAGGGTAATGGAAAAAATGCATGACTCTGCTCGACCCGGATGACACACACACACACACACACACAGACACACACACACACACACACACACATTTGTAAACATCCTCTCGGTGGAGGAGGACCAGAGGCTCAGAGCTGTGAGTTCAACTCCCTCCTGAATCTGTTAAGAATAGAAACATCACAAAATCCTCCTCAGTGTTTCCTCTCCGTGGTGTAAAAGTTTTGATTTGATTGGATCTGCGTCTCGCTCTTCTTCTCTTGTTTTTTTTATTTTTATTTCCAATGTGTGTGAGGAAGCGACAGCGTTTGCTTTTTGGGCTGATTTTGTTGAAAAGCAGTTCCAGATAGCAGCTTTTGGTCTGATGTGGGTCATGAACTCCCGGCTAGCATGGACTTAGCATGGACGGCTAAAGAAAAAGACATTGTTTACTTAATTGGAGTTTGACTGGACTGTTAAAAGCTCAAGTGCCAATAAATCAGGCTGCAGACGCCAATAAAAAAAAATATGAACAATTATAAAGATCCCAGACGACATCTTGACTTGTCAGAACAGGAAATACACATGCGTCACTAACAACGTAACAACTCTCTGCCTGTCTCTGGGTCGCTGTAAAAACATCACACACACACACACACACACACTCACACACTCACACACTCACACATTCGCACACTCGCACACTCACACACACGCAATCACACACTCACACACTCACACACTCACACACACACTCACACACTCACACAGGAATGTAAACTGAAGCATCTTCCAGCAGTGTGTGTTTAAGTGTGTGAGAGACTCTGGCTCCCCCTGCTGGCTGGAGTCTGTTTTTTCTTTTTTCAATATACAAACAGAAGATAGCTGGTGAATGTAAATTAACAAAAAGTCAAGTGTGAGTGAATTAGTTTTCTAATTGCAGGATAAAAAATAAATAAAAGGAGACCATAATGTATATGTTTTCTAACAACAAATAAGAAGGTTCTCTGAAGAATTTTCACCCTCAAACAATGCATGCTGGGAAGTCTGCTAATATTATAATTACATCACTATAACAACTGAACTTGATGAGTTAGATAAACACTTATCAGTAAATCCATTCAACGCATCATCAAGTCAAAAGATAATGGAAATAGTTTCATAGCTGTCACTTATTTAAAAAAAGTATACAGTTACTTACTGTGAAAGTAATGTAACTAGTATCCAGTAACTTACTGTACATGTACAATCATTTAATGTGTTTCTTGTGTGTGAAATGGCACACACACAGAGAGAGGTGTGGTTTTGTGCTTTCTGGTCCCTGAATCTGACACCCAAACCTGATAAAACATGTCTGACTCGGCACCCACGCTTTGAAGAATGCTGTGAGAACCCTAAGGACAGAAAATCACCATTTCACAACTCACCTGATAAGAGCCTTAAAGTGCTGTATTACAAGAGGTGCGTCATTATTTCGTATTAATTGATGTGATAAATCAAAGTGCCACACATTGAATGTGGAGCTAGATGTTCAGGTGGAGAGCAGAAGGAAGGTGGGAGGGTAACTTTTTTAATTCCTGAGTTCAGCATATCATGTTAATTAGGGATGCACCGATTCGGTATCGGTATCGGGGGTCGATACTGCGTTAAAATACTCGTACTCGTATCGATTTCAATTGTCGATAGCAAGAACCGATACCACTCAACAGTATTTCGCTACAACAAACTGGTCGCGCTTTGTGGAGAAAAAGATTTGTTGTCCTACCTGACTTCAACGTCTAGGGCAGGGGTCGGCAACCCGTGATCCAGAGCCGCATACGGCTCTTTCGTCGCTCTCTTGCGGCTCTTGCAGCAAGGTGTGTAGAGTAATGCTGCTTTCACATCCAACGCGACGGAAAATTACTGCCGTCCCGCCGGTTTGAATCAAACTGTTGCTGATCCACCTGAAGTAGCGCTGGCAGCGGCCTCATTCAGACGCTGTTGTGCGGCTACGGATGATATTATTGTAGCCGAGTGTCTGTTGTGTGTCTATATTTGTAATTCTAATAAAATGAAAACACGCTGCAGGGTAACTTGAACCACTTTTTTATCTCCTTCACACACGTATATCCCACAATTCCACTCCTCTTTTCCTTTCCGTTTCTCCCTCCACAATAAAAGCACCGGAAACATAACTTGGAACACAGCTTCCTATATAATTGCTCGATCCCTAATATTATCGCTTACATTATGAACCCGGACACGGGGGCGTTTTATGGTCCGACATTAGAGGGACTTCCACAAGACGTTTAAAGCTTGGGATGGCCTTCTGTTAATTTTGTACTATAGGCTTGACATAATCTGCAGAGGATAAAATAAAATCTGCATCCCTAATGTTAATGATATGCTGCTCTGCTCCTCTCACCAGCAGCAATGTATTGTATTGTATTGTATTGTATTGTATTGTATTGTATTGTATTGTATTGTATTGTATTGTATTGTATTGTATTGTATTGTATTGTATTGTATTGTATTGTATTGTATTGTATTCCTTGTCATTTGTGTATGTCGACATCTTCTCAGCATGATGTCACCTCCTGGTGACCTGAGAAGTATTTACCTCCAGGAGACACAACCCGCCCAAACATGTCAGAGGCGGAGAGAGCAGATAGGGACATGTTGCTCTGATTCTGAAGAAGGGTTTGACCTGGCATTCATCCAACTTTCAAAGGCCATGATGAAGACAGGAGGTCCGGGGGGATGCTGGTCAAACACCACTACACATCTCCTCTTAACATTTATGCAGCAGCAGTTCAATGAAAAACTAAAATAAAAATGTGTGTTCATGTTATTTTGTCCACCCCCAATGTGCGCTCACGTTATCCACTTAGGTCTGTAATCCACTCCATATGGGGGCGTGGTCGACATTCCTGCAGATCACTGGCATCAACATAGCTGAGCGAAATCACAGAGTGTACGTCCGGTCCCTTCGAAATAAAAGCATATAGTAATTTCAAATATTGACTCGGTAACCTGTTTTTACAGAAGGCGGGCCAGTGTGCAGTGTGTGTGTGTCCAATACTTTATTTACAGAAGGTTGGCCAATATGCACTGTGTGTGTCTAATATAATAGATTCTGAGATAATATGTATTGTTACAAACAGTTAACAGAGATATTATTCCATATAATTTAATCAACTAACTGTAGTGTAAATGGACTGTACTGCTGTTCTAGTCCTACGATGACTCAAAGCACTTTAACAGACTTCATCATTTATAATCTGGGTGTGGCAGGGTGCCACATCAGGACTATTTAACGTGCATACACTCAATGCATTAACCGCAGGCACAGCGGACTGAACCGCCAACATATACAAAACATATAAAAGTGAGCTTGATTAAATTTAAATTTAGTTAATTTAGTTGATTTGCACTTAACATGTTACATTTAGGCAATTTTCCAGAATTCCTTTATTTCATTCATGTTTGTATAATGTTTTGTTTTGTTTTATGTGTATGTATTGCATCGGCTGTTTTATCACTGTCTAAAATGTAGTGTTTTAATTTAAGTTTGTCTTGCTTTTGTTGGGCTTTACTGTAAATTAGTTTTTGAAGGTGCCCTATAAATAACGTTATAAGCATGATCTTTTTTTGATGATCTTTTTGTAAATTGTTTTCTCTGCTTGTAATGTGGAACGCAAACTAATATCCTGCTTTATATATCTAACTTTGAAAATATATGGTAGGATATAAGCTTATGTATGTGTTTGTTTTTATTTTTACCATGTATATCAGGCATATTGTGTACAAAATAATCCTTATGGATGTTTAAACATCTGGGTTATTTAAGTGAATTATTCTTTTAATTTGAAAGGATTCACCGGATGTGGTGTTTTATTGTCGCTAACTGGACACTACATCTTTTTCGGGGCGGTGTGAAGCTCAGGGATATATTGTGTGGATTAATTGATGCAAGACTAATCAAACAGCGGCAGGATGAACAGCGCAGGTATGAGCAGACACACACACGCATACACAACAATACAACACACTACAACTTATCACAACCCTACACGGGTCACCAAACGGAACATAACACCACACAGCTGCTGCTGCTGCAGGACTCTGGCACGGACAGCCGCGCGCGTCCTGCAAGCAGCTTTCTTAAATATGTATATTTATATAAATATATAAATTAGAAGCTCTTCACACAACCTCTATTGGGTTTCGATGGCATTTTATTCTCTCAGAGTAAATTTTAAACCCGGATTTAAGGAGTCTGGGTGCAGCATGTTTTTCTTTAGACGCGTAAACCAGGACCCCTCCCTCCCTTTTATTTTTAAAGCAATTGTATTTTAGCAGTAGTTTTTAAACCAACTGACAACTGTTACTACAAATAATACATCTGGGATTATAAAGACTCGTCGATTGTTAACTAAACTTTGCTAAAAACAAAAAATCCTTAATTTTTAAAGGGGTGTGTGAGCTATTTTTAGATTTATTGATTCATTGAATTAATCAAAGTCCATTTAAGATTAATTAGGGCCTATCCTCCAGTTAAAGAATCCATATATAGAGATATCCAGTTAAACAAGTTAAAAAAAATCTGTGAAGTCATCCACTGTTATCAGTCTTTTATATATATATATATTTATATATATCTTAACTTTGTGTATATATACTTTATACTTCCTCTACCTCCTCTTCTCCTTTGTCTTCTTTCCCACCTCTTTTCCTTTCCTATCTTCTCCTTTTCTGCTTTTATTATACTTTTTTTGGCTGGAAATACAGGCAGAGCTCAAATGTTCTGTATTCAACATGTTCAGTGATGATGAAATGATAAAATAGGAGGAAATAAAACAAGAAAAGTAAAACTTAAACTGAGTAGCAGCCGTCACATTTGGGCCGAGGTTAGCTCCTCTTCCTCCTATTTCTTCTTTCCTACGTCTTTTCTTTCCACGCCTCCTCTACCTCCACCTTTATTCTCCTACTTCCCCATCTCTTTTTCCTTTCATAACCCCTCCTCTCCTTATGCTAGCTGTTCCCCCTGTTTCCAGTCTTTGTGCTAAGCTAAGCTAACTCGCTCCATATGTAAAGTACAGATACATAAGTGTATCCAACAAAATGTTTACTATTCCTTTATGAAGGCCTCGTTCCAACTACACTGGGGTTTTCACTTATCATTATTGGTTTCCTGTTGTGTATTCCAGCAGTGTATCCTCCTCCCACCGCCCCTTCAGGCAACATGTTTGGCAACATGCCCGGCTATGAAGGCCTCACGGCAGGAGGAGGTAAGAGGAATCCAACCCCAACGACTTTTCACATCACATGCATGATGTTGCAACTGCTTAATTAAAGGTTGTCATTGTTGCTGCAGGTGGTTTCCTGCCCCCTCCTATGCCCATGGAGCCTGTAGCTCCGCCCCAACCCGGCCCTTCTAATGACTGGAGGTGAGACCTCACATCACCTATCTCGCCGATCACGTGACGCCCATGCTGGACTGTGAAAGGCTGCATTCAGATAATAATCTTGGTGTGTGTGTGTGTGTGTGTGTGTGTGTGTGTGTGTGTGTGTGTGTGTGTGCGTGTGCGTGTGCGTGTGTGTGTTTTGTAGCATCCCCACTCTGTCGGAGGACGCGGCTCGTGAGGCGTTCAAGAGCTTTGTGTCGTCTCATTGCTGCTACAGTAAAAACCCCGTGAAGGACGGAGTCATCACCAACATGGAGCCGTTCAACACCTTCAGGGTGACCTAACGTACACACACACACACATACACACACACACACACAGACAGACACACCTTAGGATGCTGTTAAATGGTGCGCTTACTGGCGTGTTTGTTACTTAAAGTCACAAACTCAAAGATTTCTTATTTTATTAAAAGTTTGTTAATTCCCTATCTATCAGGGGAGGTAACAGGAAGGGGAGTGAGCCTCAGGCCCACCGATGAAAGGAATACAATATTTATATATTTGCATTATTACAATCCGGGCGTCTATGTTGACATTGATAGAAAAATATGATGTTTTTTTCCTCGTATTAAAAGTCGGACGCAGTCAAAGACCCCAGACTGCTGAACTCTTCACTCTCTAATGAGAAATCCTAAATCTGTGAGCAGTCCGTAGTGTTTTGAACCAAAGTCTTCAAAGTGTGACAGTAATCTGCACCAACGCCCCTCTATAAAAAAAAACTTCTTTGCCTTACTTCTATATTTGAGGGATAATCAAGCTCTAAATTCTGGATTTACATTCCTGAAATTAGTTAGTTCCCACTGGGCTACAGCTTGAGCCACATTAACTGTTGGCAGTTCTTATTGGATGTGTTGACAACTATCTCACTTAAAATGTTATGATTAAGTTATGAATATGTTCTCTGTGCTATAAGCGCATTCATAGACATTTATTCTGAGACTCCTAAACAAGTTTTAAACACACTGAATAAAACCTATTGGAGTGAAAAGTGATCTCTTCTGGTTCAGTCTGAATCCTTCAATTTTAAATAAAACCATCACTTGATTATTACTAATGAATTAGTCTCACTTTTACTTTTATTCTTTTATTTTAATGTTATATTATTGCTTTCACTCTTTTATATTCATACCACGGTTGTCTCTGTCAGCTGTAATGTTATTGACACTGAGCTTGTTTTTCCTGCTCTGCAGTATCGGCTGGAGACGTTCACGGAGTCCAGGAAAACTGAGCCGGCCGAAAAACCTTATGAAGGTAAACAAGCACAGACGTTTGTGCAACCTGAACCTAATTCTGAGTATAAAAGGTCCACTGCTTCCTTTATGCTTTTTAATTCAAGTGTGCGTGTGAGTAAATGTGTAGGGAAGCTGATCTGATAGAGACGGGGTAAGGTTTCCATAATGAGGTCACCACTGAAGTAAAACTTCCACTTTCATGGAACCTTTTTCAAAAGCCCCTTTGTTTGTGTGAATTTTAATTGTTACTTAAAAAGGTTCCCTTCAAAAACCGGATCTCACCAAACCGGTTGTCGGAGTGTACTTGAACACACCAACAGGGGAAACAGCCAACAGGGCCGAGCTCCTCCTTGTGGCAGACATCGGCCAGGACAGCAGCGAGTCTGTGGCGAGTCTGCTCAGGCGTGGCACGTCTGCTGCATGTCTGCGCAGGCATAGCGAGTCTGCACAGCCGTGTCTGAGCCAGCATGTCTGCCCACGCATGGCATGTCTGCGCAGGCGTGGCATGTCTGCCCAGGCATGGCATGTCTGCCCAGGCGTGGCATGTCTGCGCAGGCGTGGCATGTCTGCGCAGGCATAGCAAGTCTGCGCAGGCGTGTCTGAGCCAGCATGTCTGCCCAGGCATGGCATGTCTGCGCAGGCGTGGCATGTCTGCACAGGCGTGGCATGTCTGCGCAGGCGTGGCGAGTCTGAGCAGGTGTGGTGAGTCTGTGGCGAGTCTACGGCGAGTCAGTGACAGGCATCACTCAAGTGCCAGGACAGCGACAAGCAAGTAGATGCGTAGATCTTAAACCCTTGAATATAAACCGGACCCATTGAAAACGGATGTGAAATGTATCTCAGAAACAGTGCAAATGCCCGAGCTCCTTTCCTTATCTCTAAGGCTGTCCTCTCCTTATATGGAGTTAGGTGTCGGTAGGTGCCACGAACTGCAAGTGCCAGTAGTTGTCAGAGAAGTGCCACAACTCGTCAGATAATTGGCACCAGTAGTCAGACAGGTGCCACCACTTGCGGACCAGTAGGGTGCCACCTCCCTGAGGTGCCACTGACTCGGCGCACACGCTTGCCACACGCTTGCCACACGCTTGCCATGGACTCGCCGCTGCTTGTAATGGCACTCGCTGTGTCTCGAAACAGCTCTCAATCACATTAAATAAGTCCTCCTCCAATGATTCCTCCAGTAAGAAAAGTGAGATATCCTCACTTTTAGTCCTTACTATGGATGAAAAACTTCAAAACCCTGGCTCCTACATTTCCCATAATGCAGCTGGACAGTGTCTTCTATTAGACCCTCCCAACCCACCTCTTGTAAACTTCTCACCTTTGTAGTGCAAGTTTTCTGTTTCATTCATCCTAAGTGTTCAAGGCCAAACTGAGATAACCCTATGACATCACTAAGGCAGCAGGTGTCAGGTGTTTTTTGATTGACAGGTCGGTGTGACGTCTCTTTTGTGTGACTGACAGGTGAGCAGGCTGACTTCTACACCCAGCCGGCCCCCCGGCCCTGGGAGGTCCAGGCCAAGTATCCCAGCCTCTTCACCAAACACACAGAGGAGATCCGCGTGCCCTTCACCTCCTCCATCAAGGTGATTGGTTGACGGACGTTGTCCGTCAAAGAACGCCTTGTTGCTACGGTTACCTGTAGTTGATTCTACCTCCAAATTTACAAATATAGAGTTGACAGCCAATCAGAAAGCAGGATTCTATGAGTTTAGAGGATGGATAGTTTTGACGAGGTCTTAGAGATTCAAGGGTTCCCTTCGATGACGCTCCTTGAGAAGGTTTAAGTGGTTCAAGAGGAGATTCAAATGATGTAATCGTGACCTCAGCTGGTAAAGGGTCTGTACAGGAACACCTTCTCTCTGAAATGGGTCTGTGATTGGCAAAAGCCTCCCCTCACAGGCTTGATTTTGTAAAGAGGAGGAGCAGAAGTCTCTCTGACTTTGACCACTTGAATTACAAAAGGCTGAAAAGTTATTATACAACAATAACGTCAAAAAATTAAATTGCCTAGCCCAGCTTATTAGCTTTATGTGACTTTCACCCACCTGCTGGTCCCCAGTGGCTTTACTGGTGTTCTCCTGCAGACCAACTGAGGCAACAGTTGACTTAATGTAACGTTGTAGGACTTAAATAGAAATGTATAGAAACCCAACGGGGGCTCTGGGGTGTTGGCATTTTAAAAACCGATGCCTGTCGTGCAACATCGGAGCAGCAACCGAAGCATGTGTCATCAATTATCACTTTGAGTGCGTTGGCCACTTCAGTGTGACTCCAACAGACACTAAAGTTATTTTTAACATTGTGCGTGTGTGTATTTGTGTGTTTAGGAATGCCAAAGCTGCCATGGCAAGGGGACGACACCCTGTGAGGAGTGCAATGGACATAGAACTGTAAGAAGTTTCAATTAATCAATCAGTAATGTATCCAAAGTGCATAATGTTTGCGTTTTACAGATAAAACTAGTCGGAGCTAATTTAATGTGGATTAACAATGAAAGTGTTGATATTATTCATGTGTGTGTGTGTCCCTGTAGAAACCATGCTGGGTGTGTAACGGCTCTGGGAGCCATAATAATGAGAGCTGCACTAGCTGTCACGCTACAGGCAAAATTAAGTAAGTCCTAGTAGAAAGGATGTAATCCACCAATCAGAATCGAGTATTCCACAAATCTGTGTAACAACCAATAATAATTGCAACCGCAGTGCAGAGAACCATTTTAATATACATGTTGTTCCTTTTTTAAAGTTAAAACATTGAATTTCAATTAAAGGAATGGTTGAATCAATTACAATTAATTCTGGGAGGAAGGAAATCAATATAACAAGTGATTGATAATTTGTTAGCTGTTTAGCGGAATATGAAGATAATGAACGAGCTAACATTTAAATCAGCGGTATGGTCCTTTTAAATCACGCCGTACAGTCGTGAAACATGCGTCATGTCTGACTGTGTGTGTGTGTGTGTGTGTGTGTAGCTGTACCACGTGTGACGCTCGGGGAACGAAGGACTGTACAACCTGTAAAGGAAAACGACAAATGCTGTCGTACATCAAGCTCAAAGTGGAGTGGTGAGTAGGCTGCTGATCTACAGCGGCTCCAGGGCTCCTGGGGTCCTGGAGGAGGATCTGTAGGGCCTTTTTAAAGAGGTTCAAGGTGCCATTGGTTGTTTAAGAGGTCCTTGAAGGTGTTCCATGGGGTTTCAGTGAGTCACTGGTCCTTGGTGGACTTGTAGAGGGCCTTGAAGAGTTTCTAGGGGTCTTTGAGGAGATTCACTGAGACCCTGAAGGTGGGCCTTGAAGAGAGTTCAGTGATCTTTGTAGTTGTTATATGGGGTCTAAAAGAGATCCGAGGGGATGTTGTTCAGAACACACTGAACCATTTTCTACAGTGTTTCTACAAACAAAAACTAATGATGGTAAAAGTTCTTTGTGGCTTTATTAATGTAGTTTTCATAATAAACGGATTCTGTGGACATGAATGTTGTCATGGAGCACATCGTTGACCTCTGGTGACCTCTGGTGTGTGTGTGTGTGTGTGTGCTTTAGGACTAACAATGTGGAGGACCACGTGGTGCAGCAGAACTCTGGTCTGAATGTCGATCTTCAGGCAGTGAGCGGGAAGGAGCTGTTCAAGAACAGCCAGAACCTGGTACACATACACAAACACTAGAAAACTTCACTTGAATACTAGATACTAGAAAATTAGATAGTGGCGGTGGTAAAGACTTATTAAATATATTGTTTTTTGTGTGGTTTCACTGTCTGTTTTCCCTCAATGTAAATACATATATTTCTTTCAATGTAAATGGAGGCACTATTTATTTTAAGCAACATTATAATCTGCTGCAGGCCTCTCCTCCCTTCCTTATGCTCCTTAAACAAAACTTGTATTTAGGGGTAATTAAGGACGTTGCTAATGTGTCATGTGTTTTATTGTCAGTGCTGTGTGAGACTCTCTGCCTGTCTCCTCTCAGCTCTACCCGCTGATCGGATTCCCAAACCCGGCCATCTCAGAGGCCTCTGAGCGTCTGGTCAAAGACCACCAGACCAAGTACGGCCAGACCTCCAGGATCCTGCAGCAGGTGAGTCTGCTGACGGATTCAAGAGAAACTAAGATGAAGAGATGAGCATCACTGTAGCATCCATTGAGGCGCTTTCCTCTTTTTTTACATTTTTATAAATGAAAGCTTTTTTGTAACTTAAGTAACTCGACTAATAGTTTTAAGTGCTTGTGGAGAAATGCAGATATCAAGTCATGGAAAAAACCTTTGACATCCTATGACTTTTTTTGATAAATGACATTTTCTGACTTTTTTTGACATCCTATGACTTTTTTATACTTTTTTGACAATTTTTTTTTTTACTTTTTTGACATCCTATGACTTTTTTATACTTTTTTTGACAAATTACATTTTTTTACTTTTTTGACATCCTTTGACTTTTTTATACTTTTTTTTGACAAATTACATTTTATTTTTACTTTTTTGACATCCTATGACTTTTTTATACTTTTTTTGACAAATTATTTTTTTTTTACTTTTTTGACATCCTATGACTTTTTTATACTTTTTTTAACAAATTACATTTTTTTTACTTTTTTGACATACTATGACTTTCTTATACTTTCTTTTGACGAATTACTTTTTTTTACTTTTTTGACATCCTATGACTTTTTTATGCTTTTTTTGACAAATTATAATTTTGTTTACTTTTTTGACATACTATGACTTTTTTATGCTTTTTTTGACAAATTACATTTTTTTTTTACTTTTTTGACATCCTATGACTTTTTTATACTTTTTTTGACAAATTATTTATTTTTTTACTTTTTTGACATCCTATGACTTTTTTATACTTTTTTTAACAAATTACATTTTTTTACTTTTTTGACATCCTTTGACTTTTTTATACTTTTTTTTGACAAATTACATTTTTTTACTTTTTTTTACTTTTTTGACATACTATGACTTTCTTATACTTTCTTTTGACGAATTACTTTTTTTTTACTTTTTTGACATCCTATGACTTTTTTATGCTTTTTTTGACAAATTATTATTTTTTTTACTTTTTTGACATACTATGACTTTTTTATGCTTTTTTTGACAAATTATTATTTTTTTTACTTTTTTGACATACTATGACTTTTTATACTTTTTTTGACAAATTATTATTTTTTTTACTTTTTTGACATACTATGACTTTTTATACTTTTTTTGACAAATTAAATTTTTTTACTTTTTTGACATCCTTTGACGTTTTTATACTTTTTTTTGACAAATTACATTTTATTTTTACTTTTTTGACATCCTATGACTTTTTTATACTTTTTTTGACAAATTATTTTTTTTTAATACTTTTTTGACATCCTATGACTTTTTTATACTTTTTTTAACAAATTACATTTTTTTACTTTTTTGACATCCTTTGACTTTTTTATACTTTTTTTTGACAAATTACATTTTTTTACTTTTTTTTACTTTTTTGACATACTATGACTTTCTTATACTTTCTTTTGACAAATTACTTTTTTTTACTTTTTTGACATCCTATGACTTTTTTATGCTTTTTTTGACAAATTATTTTTTTTTTTACTTTTTTGACATCCTATGACTTTTTTATACTTTTTTGACAATTTTTTTTTTTACTTTTTTGACATCCTATGACTTTTTTATACTTTTTTTGACAAATTACATTTTTTTACTTTTTTGACATCCTTTGACTTTTTTATACTTTTTTTTGACAAATTACATTTTTTTTTTACTTTTTTGACATCCTATGACTTTTTTATACTTTTTTTGACAAATTACATTTTTTTACTTTTTTGACATCCTTTGACTTTTTTATACTTTTTTTTGACAAATTACATTTTATTTTTACTTTTTTGACATCCTATGACTTTTTTATACTTTTTTTGACAAATTATTTTTTTTTTACTTTTTTGACATCCTATGACTTTTTTATACTTTTTTTAACAAATTACATTTTTTTTACTTTTTTGACATACTATGACTTTCTTATACTTTCTTTTGACGAATTACTTTTTTTTACTTTTTTGACATCCTATGACTTTTTTATGCTTTTTTTGACAAATTATAATTTTGTTTACTTTTTTGACATACTATGACTTTTTTATGCTTTTTTTGACAAATTACATTTTTTTTTTACTTTTTTGACATCCTATGACTTTTTTATACTTTTTTTGACAAATTATTTATTTTTTTACTTTTTTGACATCCTATGACTTTTTTATACTTTTTTTAACAAATTACATTTTTTTACTTTTTTGACATCCTTTGACTTTTTTATACTTTTTTTTGACAAATTACATTTTTTTACTTTTTTTTACTTTTTTGACATACTATGACTTTCTTATACTTTCTTTTGACGAATTACTTTTTTTTTACTTTTTTGACATCCTATGACTTTTTTATGCTTTTTTTGACAAATTATTATTTTTTTTACTTTTTTGACATACTATGACTTTTTTATGCTTTTTTTGACAAATTATTATTTTTTTTACTTTTTTGACATACTATGACTTTTTATACTTTTTTTGACAAATTATTATTTTTTTTACTTTTTTGACATACTATGACTTTTTATACTTTTTTTGACAAATTAAATTTTTTTACTTTTTTGACATCCTTTGACGTTTTTATACTTTTTTTTGACAAATTACATTTTATTTTTACTTTTTTGACATCCTATGACTTTTTTATACTTTTTTTGACAAATTATTTTTTTTTAATACTTTTTTGACATCCTATGACTTTTTTATACTTTTTTTAACAAATTACATTTTTTTACTTTTTTGACATCCTTTGACTTTTTTATACTTTTTTTTGACAAATTACATTTTTTTACTTTTTTTTACTTTTTTGACATACTATGACTTTCTTATACTTTCTTTTGACAAATTACTTTTTTTTACTTTTTTGACATCCTATGACTTTTTTATGCTTTTTTTGACAAATTATTTTTTTTTTTACTTTTTTGACATACTATGACTTTTTTATACTTATTTGACAAATTAATTTTTTTTTTTTTTTTTTACATCCTATGACATTTTATATCACGATTAAAATAATATCACAGTTTTTTATTATTATTAACCAGAATATTTCGAATAGGCCTGTAGATTATGTACTAAACTATGTATCATTATCATCAACTGTATACTTTTACTTTGTTATTAGTCATCTATAGTGGTTACTTGTATAATAACACACCATTCAAATGATTAGGAAAAAATATATATTATTAGTATTTCAAGCTTCTTAGAGCTATTGTTAGGAAGGTAAACTGGTCATATTACCCTCTCTAACACCTATTTTATAATGTTGTGAAAACATTTCCTTCAAACAACTGAATTTATTAAACTTTTTCAATACAAGCAATCGGATTGTGGAAATGGATTGTGAAAAACTAATGATTTGGGTTTCAAACGCAATAAAAAAATAAATAATTATCTTTTTTTTCTTGTGAGAATAGTATGAGAGAGATGCCCTTTTTAGGTTTTTATCTTGAGCAATGAATGGACAACAGGAGGCCAGAAAAGGTTGCCTCCTCATGTATCTGCACCTCAGGCATGGTCACAAGCTCGCTTCTCTTCGATGTTTGTCTGCAGTAGTCAGGGCAACCAGCCGCAATAAAATAAATGAAACGGAATAAGAGAATAAGTGTTAATGACAAAATGTTGAAACTATTGCTTTGACCTCTCTCTCTCTCTCTCTCTCTCTCTCTCTCTCTCTCTCTCTCTCTCTCTCAGAGGCAGACGGTCGAGTTGATCCCCATCACTAAAGTGATCTACAAGTGGAAGGGCGACTCTCACCTCTACTACGTCTACGGCAACGAGCACAAAGTCAGTGCCGACAATTACCCGGCAACCTGCTGCTGTGTCGTCCAGTAGAGACACACACACACATGCACACACACACACACACACACACACACACACACTCCCTCCAGGATAACTTTTAACTGCACACATTCAGCATCGTAAACGGAGAGTGGATTAGAAGTAGAAGTAATAGGGTCACATGTTAATGTATGAATGTCATGTGTACTCCAAGAGAAACACTTTCATTTAGAATGTTGTATCAACATTAATATATAACATTTTACAGACTTAAGTTTCAGTTTTGTAACAAATAACTTTCTTACCACTAGAATTAAAGTATTTGTCTTAATTAGCGGTTCAAATTAAGATTTTAAAATCCCAAAAGATTCCTGGAGGGACTCGATTTATCTGTTTTGTCTTTTTGTTTCCAAAACCGTCCTCCGTTTGGACTCTAATAGACAAACAAATAACATCAATAATTACATTTTATTGGGATACATTTTTCATCTTTCGCATCAATACCTAAATATTTGATGTCCAAATTTTAGATTTAAAATATATATGTTATTACTTTTAATCATAAAATGAAAACCTCAAATGAAAACCTCATTTGTCCATAACTTGTCGTGGAAGTCCGGAAAAGTGATGACAAAATAAAGTAAATCAAACGTGCGGGGCAGCTAAAAATAAAAGAAGATCTGAAGTTTTTATCTGACAGCAGTTATGCTATATTATATTGAGATGAGAGTTGGTGAATCGCTGTTCTGTGTGGGGAAACAGTTAAATATCAACATATTCTGGTTCCCTTGATGAAATAATCTACCTGATGTTTTTCAACAGCGAGAAACAAACCTCACCAACATGTGGAAACCATATTCATAAATATTTCGTGCCTCTTTTTTTAAGAAATGATCATAACATTTTGATTAATGTTAAGCTGTACACGAGCCCCTCGGCCTCGTGTCCCCGGCTCTGCTTAAGTCGTGTTGGCAACTTTCTCTCCGGGGAGTTGATATTTAAGGGGGGGGGTGTTACGGCTGTCGCCATTGCATGTGTGTTTTTCCCGGTGGTAATAACAGGTCCACCCGTGGATGGAAGGCCTGCCCATTTCCTGGTTCCTGCGGAGCTCTGATTGGCGCATCGGGCTCCCGCCCAACCAATGAGACGCCAGCGTGGGAAGTCAACTTCCTGTTTTAAGGAGACGCCACCGGTGCAACGGGGCCGCCGGTCATTCCCCGTTGACTGGCGTGCCGCCCCCAGCTAACGGGTGTGGGGGACCCGTTAGCTCTCTAGCTCACTGGTGTAGGGTACCCGCTAGCTCCCTTCACTTGTGTAGTGTCCCCGCTAGCTCACTTGTGTAGTGTACCCGCTAGCTCCGGTGTGTAGTGTTCCCGCTTGCTCCCCTGTGTTGTGTACCTGCTAGCTCGTTTGTGTTGTGTCCCTGTTAGCCTAGTTGTGTTGTGCTCCTGCTAGCTAAACTTGTGTAGGGACTTGTGTGTTCAATATGTGACTCCCGTTGAGCTAGTTGTAGCCCGGCAGGTGGCCGGCTACTAGGTGGAGTCCTAGATAAGTATGTGTTTGTTTCCCCGTTGTTTACCCGCTGACTGGAGGTGTGAGGGCAAGAGTCGCTACTGATTGGCAACACTTAGCACTCGATGTTAGCTACATAGGTATAGTGGGTGCTGTGCTCCTTGTGTTTACCTTATAAGAGGCTACCTTAGTTACCTGTATAGGCAGGCCTAGTCCCCCGTTTGGGGATCTCTTTTTGTTACCTTTGAGTTATTTTCACAGCACCCTCCACCACCCTCCTTTCGTGTGTCTTGTTATATGTTACCGCCTCTGTCTTGAAATAAATGTACCCCTGTACCCTGAACCATTCTCTGCCTCTATGTTTATGGCTCCCGCACCCCTAGCCCAAAAGGGGGGGCCGTAACACACTTTTCAGCAGTCAGCTGAGTGTTCTTGAAAACAACAATAATGTGAATGTTCGGTCTATTGTCTCAAACTAAAGTCACGTAAGCTGGAATGTGAAGAACCTTTTATTGATTGTTCGCTTTATCTGCAACGCAAATGCCTTAAAAACGAGGTTTTCAAAGCGTGACACTGTGGGCCTCTCTTCAAACGAAGCTTGGACTAAGTTTACTTTGGTCACGTAGCCTCAAATGTGTTGGCGCGACACCAAAATACATTTTAGAAGTTTGACCTAACTAATAAAGCTTTTATTAGTTTCTGACTCTAGGAATGTGGGGAAAACCGATAAGTCCCCCAACTCTTGAGCTAAATCCAACACATTTAGTCTGTTCTTTGATCTTCTTGTAAATCCTCATTAGGAGGCCCCGCCTCCCACTTTGAAAAGCTGCCTTTAAACAATACTAACAACCATCTCTGCTACCTGGCAGACTTGCCGGTGATATTACTCTGTAAAACTCAATGATTTATTAACCGCATGTCACTGTTGAAGCTGAAAATAAACTCTGAGACTCAACTGCTTCTGTCGCATCGCGTCTGTTTCTGTGGAAAAATCACTAAATACAGGAAAAAGTAATAGCTGATTATATAATTAAAACAGTGTAGAATGAAATAACTCATTCAGGTTGGAATAAAATAGCTTTAACTGTTTTCCTTTTACCACCATTAATTTGAAGAAATGCATTTTTTCAACCCCTTAATTATCCTTTTAGTGAAGTTCCAAGTACCATTAGCTAATGTTGTTAGCGTTAGCTCGCCTGATAGTCAGAGGAGCATTAAGTAGTTTAATCTGTTATATTTGATTTAACTGATTGGTAGTGAAAGGAAAGCAATATTTGAAAAATGAATACAGATATTGGCTTATTTTAAAGATAAAGTAACAAGCCTTATATGTGGTGTTTTTATATGTTGAAATAATGGAATCCACATCTACTATTTTCTCAGTTTTTATGTTATTGTTTTGCCATTGTTGCTATATTTTGACACACAAGTGGCATATATGTACATATATCCACATATTGTTATATTGGTAAGAGACATTCATTGACACACATGTACTGTTCATGTATTTTAAATATAAGGCTGTAGAAACACGGACTGGTTAGACATATGTAAACAGAGAATAAGCTGTGGTACAGCTGTGATACTGAGGTCACCCTGTAGGTGTCATGTTGAGACATCTGAACTTTCTCAGGAAGCTGAACAAAGAAGTGCAGAATGTGCTGGAGACTCGAGGAGGAAGTGGGTATCTGTGGTGTCTGTGAGGAGGAAGTGGGTATCTGTGGTGTCTGTGAGGAGGAAGTGGGTATCTGTGGTGTCTGTGAGGAGGAAGTGGGTATCTGTGGTGTCTGTGAGGAGGAAGTGCAGAGGCACCAGAAGAGGCGTAGTTTAAATGTAGTGTTAGTGGTTACTGTGCATCCGTGGTAGCAGGGTCAGGGGTTCAATCCCCCGGCTCTGCTAGTCCATGTTGACTAAACCCCAAATTGCTCCTGAATGATGTATGAATGTTATTTATTCCTGATGTGCAGGTGGAACTTGCATGTTAGGCCCTGTCATCAGTGTGTGAATGTGTGTGAATGATGACAAGTAGTGTTAAAAAAGGCTGTACAAGTACAGACCATTTACCATTTATTATCAGCAACATATGCATAAACATGCTAAATTCAGAGTTTTAATATAGCATCAAACAATTTAATCTGTTTAAATAAGAGGAGTGATCTCCCTCGTGTGTGTTTGTTATCCGAGCTTCTCTGTGCTTTGTTGACATAGTCAGGACATGTTATCGTGTTAGCATGTCAGCATGTCAGCATGTCATCGTGCCCCGTAAGCTAGCTCAGCTGCCACCATGTTGAGAGCCGTGTGGAAGCAATGAATATGCTGTGAATCCGAATCAGAACCATTTATTGCCATGTTTGTTTTCACATTCAAGGAATTTGTCCTGGCGTTTAGCCCCCTTAAAGTATCAAAACCAAAAGTACTCATTTTGCAGCACGGCTCCTTTAATATTGCACAACATAACGCTGTCATAATGTCTCTGGTTTGCTGTATTGAACATACAGAACATGTAGCGCATGAGGCTGAGAGGTGAGCTGATTCTCATCTCTGTGTGTCTCTGTTATCTCTTCCTGTCTGACATTCAGCGATTGGCACTATCAGATCGACTCTGAGATGTCCTTTGTGTCCGCATCCATCCCAGAATGCACTGCAGCAACAGTTCGTTGGCGATTAACTGCATTATGGCCGTCTTCTCTTATAATTACCTGCCTGTGTTGTACTTCCTGCTTCTGGCTGCTGGTCAGATAACAAAAACGTGTTTACGATAAAGAACTACTCTTCATCCATCCCGAGTTTAACGAGGTGGAGAGGACTTCCAGTGATCATCCAGTGTTTACCAATGCAATAAAAGCTTGTTTTATGTAGTTCACTCACATTAACTTCTGTATTTATGATTTCAAATAAAAAAGAATGTTGATCTGCTTGGAGAAATGCTATCTTTTTCTATGATTTGACAGTTGACAGTGAAGACATTTGTGATTATTGTATCACGAGGCAGCAGCTCTGTGTTAATAGCAGATTTGGGGAAGTTTACGCTGCTGCAATCCAATGACAAGACAACTTTACTGAAGTATTGCGTAAAACCAGGTGACGTTCAAACAAAAAAACGTTAGAATTGTTCCTTATCGTGCAACAATATAGGACAAACTAACTTTTTGCTTGAGGCCTGTTAGTTTTAGCTTTTAGCCTCTGTCTTTTAGCACAATATATGCTAAGATAAAGTAACAAGCCTTATATGTGGTGTTTTTATATGTTGAAATAATGGAATCCACATCTACTATTTTCTCAGTTTTTATGTTATTGTTTTGCCATTGTTGCTATATTTTGACACACAAGTGGCATATATGTACATATATCCACATATTGTTATATTGGTAAGAGACATTCATTGACACACATGTACTGTTCATGTATTTTAAATATAAGGCTGTAGAAACACGGACTGGTTAGACATATGTAAACAGAGAATAAGCTGTGGTACAGCTGTGATACTGAGGTCACCCTGTAGGTGTCATGTTGAGACATCTGAACTTTCTCAGGAAGCTGAACAAAGAAGTGCAGAATGTGCTGGAGACTCGAGGAGGAAGTGGGTATCTGTGGTGTCTGTGAGGAGGAAGTGGGTATCTGTGGTGTCTGTGAGGAGGAAGTGGGTATCTGTGGTGTCTGTGAGGAGGAAGTGCAGAGGCACCAGAAGAGGCGTAGTTTAAATGTAGTGTTAGTGGTTACTGTGCATCCGTGGTAGCAGGGTCAGGGGTTCAATCCCCCGGCTCTGCTAGTCCATGTTGACTAAACCCCAAATTGCTCCTGAATGATGTATGAATGTTATTTATTCCTGATGTGCAGGTGGAACTTGCATGTTAGGCCCTGTCATCAGTGTGTGAATGTGTGTGAATGATGACAAGTAGTGTTAAAAAAGGCTGTACAAGTACAGACCATTTACCATTTATTATCAGCAACATATGCATAAACATGCTAAATTCAGAGTTTTAATATAGCATCAAACAATTTAATCTGTTTAAATAAGAGGAGTGATCTCCCTCGTGTGTGTTTGTTATCCGAGCTTCTCTGTGCTTTGTTGACATAGTCAGGACATGTTATCGTGTTAGCATGTCAGCATGTCAGCATGTCATCGTGCCCCGTAAGCTAGCTCAGCTGCCACCATGTTGAGAGCCGTGTGGAAGCAATGAATATGCTGTGAATCCGAATCAGAACCATTTATTGCCATGTTTGTTTTCACATTCAAGGAATTTGTCCTGGCGTTTAGCCCCCTTAAAGTATCAAAACCAAAAGTACTCATTTTGCAGCACGGCTCCTTTAATATTGCACAACATAACGCTGTCATAATGTCTCTGGTTTGCTGTATTGAACATACAGAACATGTAGCGCATGAGGCTGAGAGGTGAGCTGATTCTCATCTCTGTGTGTCTCTGTTATCTCTTCCTGTCTGACATTCAGCGATTGGCACTATCAGATCGACTCTGAGATGTCCTTTGTGTCCGCATCCCATCCCAGAATGCACTGCAGCAACAGTTCGTTGGCGATTAACTGCATTATGGCCGTCTTCTCTTATAATTACCTGCCTGTGTTGTACTTCCTGCTTCTGGCTGCTGGTCAGATAACAAAAACGTGTTTACGATAAAGAACTACTCTTCATCCATCCCGAGTTTAACGAGGTGGAGAGGACTTCCAGTGATCATCCAGTGTTTACCAATGCAATAAAAGCTTGTTTTATGTAGTTCACTCACATTAACTTCTGTATTTATGATTTCAAATAAAAAAGAATGTTGATCTGCTTGGAGAAATGCTATCTTTTTCTATGATTTGACAGTTGACAGTGAAGACATTTGTGATTATTGTATCACGAGGCAGCAGCTCTGTGTTAATAGCAGATTTGGGGAAGTTTACGCTGCTGCAATCCAATGACAAGACAACTTTACTGAAGTATTGCGTAAAACCAGGTGACGTTCAAACAAAAAAACGTTAGAATTGTTCCTTATCGTGCAACAATATAGGACAAACTAACTTTTTGCTTGAGGCCTGTTAGTTTTAGCTTTTAGCCTCTGTCTTTTAGCACAATATATGTATTCATGTATCCATGTGCATATATATTCCCTTTTACAGGGTTCTTGTTTTGAAACAAGTCGGCAGGAAATATTAAAAAGTCAGCGAGTTAATAAAACCAGTCGCCTAAACTAAACTATTTTTTAATGTGTTTTTTAATTGTCTAATTGTATGTCTCAACAACTCTTACATGTGAAAATATTGTTGTGGACACTCATGTAAAGAACATTTTTGTTATCAAAAACTTAATTTCCTGCATTCTGGTGAATCTTTCTGCATCAATTTATGGTGGAAAGTCTTTATTTATTAAAAGGAAAACATTTAAATGTATATTGGCTCTCAAGCATTCTGTATCGATTCTCCTTCAGATCATCTTTTGTCATTTAAATGTTATCTTTGCTGAGTCAACACACTTTTTGTTTCCTCTTCTTTCCTCTTTGTGTCTTTCATCCTCTTTTTCACCTCAATGATTAACAAAATCAATTTTACTTAATTTTTAAACCTCTGGAATGTAATACCTCACGTGTGTTTCAACAGGATTCGAGCTCATGTTCAAACCTTTCTTCCATTCAACAGATCCCCTCTCATCTGTGTTTACTCCCCCCACATACAAAAAACCACAGTAACATCTGCCTCGAGTCAGGACCTCGGTGACGTCATAGCTGGCTGCTCGGCCATGATGATCGCACCGGTGTCTCCCTGTGCGGATGCAAATTTGAGAAGTTTGCTCAAATATCCCAAAATATGTGTGTGGGACTCGTCCAGAACGTATGCGAACCTATGCCCAACGGAAGCCGTTTTCTTTTCTTTTTTTTGGGGGGGGGGGGGGGGGGGTCCAAGTTGATTAATAGTTTTGTGTGATTTATTATAAACTGTCGCTCGGTGGAGGTTTTGAAATTCTTTCATTTTTTGGGTGGGGAAGAAATTGTGACCGGTTTCGAAACACATCTGCCACACACACACACACACACACACACACGCACACACACACGCACACACACACGCACACACGCACGCACACACGCACACCGACAATCCAACACCTATAGAAAAAATCCCTCCTTTCTTTCTCCCCCACTTCGTGCCCCCCCCACCCCTCCCCCCTTTCCTCTCCCCCGGTGGGCGGGGCCTGTTGGCTCCGCATCATCGTGCCCCAATACTACTCTGCAGCTTCACAAAGAGAAGAAGAAGAAAAACCATCAGGACGTCGCTCCTTCATGTGAGTCCTCCTTCTGAACGGAGATTTGTGCCGTTTAACCGGCTGTTTACTTGGTCGGTGTGTGTGTATGTGTGTGTGTGTGTCGGGACCCGGGCACAGCCCACAATGTGTGTGTGTGTGTGTGTAAGTGTGGTGGAAACTTAAGACTTGCAAACTTCGGGGAAGTTTCCCACCAAACTTCATGCAGTTTTCTGCTGGTTTGTGCAGCGGGCTTCTCTCCGGCGGCTCCTTTCATGTTCGCTCGTTATTTGTTGCAGTTAGTTGCGCGTGAAAGAAAAAGGTGGTGGAGACGATAAGAAAAGAGAGAGATAGAGAGGGAGGCAGAGGAGGGGGAGGAGGGGGCTCATTGTCGTCACACTTTCTGTCTCTCCGACTTTCTCTCACTTCTCGTCATGTGTTTCTGTGGCCGGGTCTCCGGTGACCTGTGTACCCGCCTATAGACGCGCACTGTCCCGCCCGCCTTTAATTATCTGCTGCATCTGTTGCGGCTCTCCGGTTCCTAAAATACCCGTTATAGTTGGCGCCCACTCACTTTATTTTAACTTCCATTGAGCTCCTGTAATAGTTAGTCAGTTGTTTCCATAGCATTCGTTATATTGTTATTCTGTTTTTATTTATCATTTATTTTATTATTTTTTACAGAAATCGTCATCGGAGGAACACGTTTTGAAATAATAAAGTCACGTGAATAAACGTTTATAGAATATTATGAACATGTTCTTTGAGACTAATTGAACATAAATCCATTAAAATAGCATCTCCCTTTTTAAAAGTCTGCTTTGTGCAACAGTATCCCAGCAGCTCGTCCAACATTAGGCTGTTATCTTCAATATCACGATATGAATCATGTCCATATCTATGGCTGACTGAATTGACATTCACATTATAATTATTACACATTACATTGTGTGCAATGTAATGTGTAATGTCTCTTTAGATAGTACCCTCGTTCATGACAACTTGTATTTATTTACTAACTACAGAATCATGGTTTGTATGAAATGATAATTAAGTCGCTCTTTTCTTATTGTATTGTCAGATTTCTGACGTTCGTTAGAGAAAAGGCACTTCACTTTTTTCCAGAGTTTTGCGGGTTTCCCGCAACATAATATAATTTTTTCATAATGTAAAAGTTCTAGTTGGCTTTAGACTGGCGACTTATCCAGGGTGTACCCTGCCTTCGCCCAATGACAGCTGTGATCGGCTCCAGCGCCCCGCGACCCTAAAGAGGATAAGCGGTTCAGATAATGGATGGATGGAAAGTTCTAGTTGGCTTTCCTGATGGAGAAGTAACTTTTATTCCTCTGCTGTGACCAAATGTTTCACTTTGCTTGGTTCACAGAAATGTTTGAAATTCCTTTTAGTGATAAAAGAAGATAAAGCTCGGGTTGTTTTTCATCCCTAAAACAGGGCTTTGGTCACCACTGTCGAGTGGGAGAACGTAGGTGGCCTGTTTGTTGACGCCAATCAGTGTGGACAGTGTTTTCTTTTAATTAGGTAGAAGATTAGAGAGTCAGAGGGTTGGACATTAGCAATAGCCACAAGCTAAATGCTGTCCAGCCCAGAAAACAAAACAGGGTTCATATGCTCATGGAAAACCTGGAAGAGTCCTGGAAGTTTTAAAATGGTTATTTCCAGGCCTGGAAAAGTCCTTAAAAACAATTAAATCCCCAAAGTTTAGTAAAAGTCATGTAAATGTGTTATATTCATGTGTTCATGTCGTTCATTTACGCTGAGTTTGAAATAATGAATATGCTTTTAAAAGAAAGACTCAAAATATAAGCAGGCATACGCTGAGTATATCTATAAATGTTTATTCTTTTAATCAAACTATTGTCTCTCATTCATTTGTGTCCTTTAAGGAATACTGTATGCTTTGGAATCCTCATTGTTAGTTTAAATACTACATTTTATCACTTTTTCATGGACACATCCAGATTTCACTAAATGTTTGGTCATGGGAATTTGGTTTAAAGTCCTGGAAAAGTCCTGGAAAAGTCTTGGAAAAGTCCTGGAAGTCCATTGGTCAACATGTGTGTGAACCCTGACTGAAGCTCATCTGATTGTCTGATAGATGTTTGACCTCGAGATCAGATTTGTCCCTTAAAACTTGAATTCGTTACTAAAGTGCGATTATTTCCTCCTTTTAAGTTTTTTTTAAATTAAGGGAAGTCTATTTTTTGCGTTCTTGAGCAGGAACACAAAGTCCCTTTTCAGGAACAACAACAAACATTTCACAAGACTCACAATTCAAAGCTTTTCCGCCAAGTTACGTGACACGCTAAGAATTTAGAGAACTTGAAAGTATATATAATGTTGCACATTATTTGAATAGAAATTATATATACTCGCTTATTATTGTGTGTACTCGACTTTGAGTGCCTTCAATGTATTATTATTTTTAAAATAATATACATGGATGTACTTTATTATTTCGTATAGATTTCTATAATATGTACTGTCACTGTTTCGTGACCTTTAGTTTAGTATCCACTGTATTATTATCTCTCATAATATCCCTCTTTATGAAGCCGGTACTTATCTTCCTGAAGGACTCCTTCATTAAAACATCCACAGGTTGTGAGTCGCTCACAGTTTGTTGTACAGTGTCAGTATTTGATCTTCTGCACTTCTCCTCCAGAAACACTTAAGATAAGTTCAAACTATTGATTAAGGACGTAGTTCACTGTTACAACCACCGCTCAAGAAAAGAGCCGATGTCGTAAATCTCTACAGACATTTCTAGAATATATCTGCTCTCTGCGGACAATGGTCAATGTTTTATCTACCTATCCAATCTTTTGTACTTTTATTGATTTATATATTTATATATATATATATATATTATATATTACATTTATATATATAATATATCAGTTTTTCTGTGCTTCTCGGCTGCTCCGTTTAGATTTTAATGTAATTTAATCTCCGACACATTTCCTACAAAAACACTTAAAATAAAATGTATTGATTCCCAGATGAGATAAAGTGTATCGATTCACAGTTCAGATCAAACTTTATTGATCCCGATGAGGATGCAGTTTAGCATTACAGCCGCTCAACAAACAGCTGAGAGGTAATACATATTTACAGGATGTAGAAAACAATTCTTCAGTATTCCCATGATAGTTCTTTTATAATACCTATAATATACTTCCCTGTTGTATTCTGTAATATTCTAAAAGTATTTGTATAGAATCACATACTGTAAAATACTAATAATACAATTTTAAATATATTTACAGTTTTCACTTAACTCTACTCGACTTTGTCTAACATTTATCTTTTTAATATTTTCTCCAAATATTAATTTGACGGTAGCTTATAGTTGTTTTATTTGAGGTCTTCTTCATTATACAATATATCCCGCGGTTATTAATTTAACTTGGCTGGTAGCAGCATGTATAGTTGCCTCCTACTGTTCACTGATATATTTACAGTTTCAGATTAATCTGTTAATTACTTTCTTTTATTAAACGACGAATCGCTTTGTCTATGAAATATTTAAAAAAAATGGAAGATAAAAAAATGACCAAGATGACATCCTCTTGTTTTGTCCAACAAAAAGTCAAATAAATTCACCTTTCAGTCATATACAACAACAAAAAGTTAAAAATGTAATGTTTTTATCCAAAGTGATCTATCATAATACTTGTACTCTGGAAGCTTATTGTACTTCACTGTACTCTTCCATTGTATATAATATATTAATCTCTTTTTTGGGTCTGTTTTGACCTTATTGACCCAGTTTTCTTCCTCTGTATTCAAGTTTTCTTGAAGGTTTTCTATCAGACATGGTGCAGTCCTCTAAAGAATAGTGCCTTTGTTTTGTATTTAATGCTATTTTAGATTACTATCTTGCTTTATACTGAATATTGTATGACTTGTATTAACTGTTCTGTGGTATTCTTGATGAGACAAGTTGAGTCCAATCTGGTCCTCATGATGAATGTAGACTCTGCAGTATTTATATTTATCTGTGAGTCTGTAGCGCTAGATGTGAGTTGTGACTCTGCGTTTATGATATTTAGGATCAGGGTTACAGCTGAAACCGGACACACGACATAATTATAGGCACAGAGGCTGCGAGTCAAACCCCCGTCTCTCTATTTGGAAAGAGATATAATTATAGAGGCCTGACTCTGAGTCTGAACTACAGAAACACGTTGTTGGAGACTCAGTTTTCCTTTCTTTTTTATCGTTATTCACGTTAAAAAAAAAGGCCTGTTAAAACCCTTTTTAAGAGGGGAAACAAAGTGAAGCGTCATGAGCTGCAGATGAGGGCTCCTCAGACAGGAAATGGGTGTCGTCTTCACAGAGTAGACAGCTGCACCCCGAGGAGAGAACGCATGAAGTACGAGTCTGACTGTCTGAGTCAGTAATGTGACTGGAAGAGGAGTGTGTTCCTGAGCAGTTTCCTGCTGCTGGAAAACCCTATTTAAAAGTGTGTGTGTGCACGTGTGTGTACACGTGTGTGTGTGTGTGTGTGTGTGTGTGTGTGTGTGTGTGTGTGTGTGTGTGTGTGTGTGCGCGCGTGTGTGTGTGGCTTTTAGCCTTCGCAGCTCCACTTGAGGCTTCGGCTCGACACATTTTCCACTCGGCTTCGGGTCAGTGACACTGGACAGAGATAACAACGTCCTGTTTCTGCCGTCTTCGTGGAAACTGAAACATTCGTCACACCTGAAGTTGTGGATTTTGCTTTTTTTTGTCGTTATCATTGTTGTAGTTGTTGTTTTGAAATTGGAAGTTCACTGTTGAACAGGGCTGAGTTATATGATGATGTACAACGTGTGGTCGTTCAACCATCAGATATTTGGTCATAACCTTTGTACCGAGGTGACGTCGCTTGGTTTTTAATATTAACTTCATTTAAAGAGGGGGCGAAGGTGGCTCAGTGGTTAGCAGGTCTGTCTTTCAATCAGAGGATCGGTGGTTCAAACCCCGCCTCAGCCAGTCCATGTCGTTGTGTCCTTGAGCAAGACACTTAACCCTCATTGCTCACCGTCGCTGTGTCTACGGTCTGTTATAAAGAGGCTTTATTGACATTTATGGAAAACAAAGTCGACAACAGATGTGTGATTTCCACTTTTTTACCTTCCTCTGCAACCTGCAGTCAACTTAATATTTAATTGACTTGCGGTTCAAACAGTTTTTTCTACAAACAAAAACATGTTCTCTTTTTCTCCCAACATGGTTGACTGCTTTCAATCCCACTTTGGGTCTCACGGTATTTATCAGGTATCCCACGATCCAGTGTCGTTATCTGTGTTGACGTTTTTTTTCTGCGCACTCAGCTGCAAAGTGTTTTCTGACAACTTTATGTTGTTATTACATAAAACATGTTTTTTATGTGTAGGTCTAGATGTGAAAGACATTGAGTTGTTTGTATCTGTAGTTCATCTCCTGATTATGGCTCAGTGTGGAGAACAGCGCAGAGCACGTCGCTTTACTTTTTTCAAACTGTTTTCCTTGTCATGGATACTTTTCACTCTGAACGGGAATATTATGAATATTACGAGAAAGTACTTTTTTTTGGGACAACACAGAGGCTTTGTCACCCGAAACAAGAAGGCAAACTTTGTTACTCCTTCCAACCCTGACAACGTCTTATACCAGATCCACTCCTTCCATTCTTACCTTTCACAATAAAAGCCCTCGACATATACATGTGTAACTGTATTATTTAGCTAAACTCAAACTCAATGACAGCCAACAGTACTTTAGGCTGTTTAACAATTTGCCTCAGAAAGATTAACAGACTCGTTGGCCTGAAAAACGTTTTTACAATTGTCCCAAAATGATTTGCATATTTCTGCCAGTGTGTATATATATATATATATATATATATATATATCCTCAATCCTGGACAAATAAACCTCGACTACGACTGGTCAGATATCATAGTGAAAGCGAGAGAACATGTTTAATGTTATTTCATCAAACTGAGCCGTTGAATCTATTTTCAATAATAAACCACTTTTTAATTTTAATATAGTGAATGAGAGAATTTTAAAGACAAAAAAAGAAAATGCGTAGCCAAAAGCTTCATCTACAGGGACCCTTGTTTCACTCAAGGCAAAGAAAGAATAATTAAAAAACTAAAGTATAATCACCGTCCCACCCCACTGTGTGAACACATCAAACTAAGTAAGTTAATAAAAATAAAATCCTCGTCACCGAGGCAGATGGCGTGAGAATTGACACCGTTCTTCTTCTGTGGTGTCGGTATTTTCCAGCTCGTTGCTGTACTCCCATCAGCGGAGCAGCTGGTCTCCATTCTG
This sequence comes from Cottus gobio, assembly GCA_023566465.1. Classification (NCBI taxonomy): domain Eukaryota; kingdom Metazoa; phylum Chordata; class Actinopteri; order Perciformes; family Cottidae; genus Cottus; species Cottus gobio. The sequence continues at coordinate 24,400,319 of CM042222.1, forward strand.
GAGTCAACACAGAGGTCAGAGGTCACAGAGAGAGAGAGGGGGGAAGAGGGGAGTTTTTGGTACATGGCTTTCTCTGTACAGGATACCATGTGACCTTTAACCCCTCCCCCTCCTCCTAACCCTGAAATAACACACACACACTGTGACTCAGCAGACAGATCGACCTCCTCTGGCCCTAAACTACTCGTCTCTAACTCCGTCCAGATCAACACTGACTGCGTTTACACAAACACTAATATTCTGATATCATTCCATGTGTGCTTGTTCCAATATTCCAAAGATAATTGCAAAATAAGTCTATTTCTATTGGATTTTATTTTATATTTTGATTAAAACATGTAGAATGTTTGGATATTGTAAAAGCACATTTGGAAAATACATCTCAATTCTGGTTTTGCGGCGCCAATTCTTTCAAGAAGGTGATTGCTGGAATAAAAAAAGCAAAAAAAATCAGATTTTGGCGCAAAGAAGCGAAATGGCAAAAGCGACTCCAGTCGTCTTTATTCAAAGAAATACACGGTTGTTTATCCTTTGATCTCATGATTCGTGTCCATCCGAGGTTTAAAGTCCTCTGTAGTCCCTGTAGTCTCTGTAGTAGTGGAATCGATTCAACTCTATTATCTTGAAGAGATAAAAGACTTTTAAATATTGCGCAATAGAACCATATGTTTGAACTGAAAACTGTGCTTAAATAAACCAGGAGCCGCTGAATGAATGAGGCGATTTTGAACCCGCGTACACCCGAATATATTAATGGCACCAGCTGTCCTTCATTCAAGCCACCTGCATGGATGAACACATGAATATTCAGCAATACGCTGTGCGGCTATCAATATATTGAGTCACGGATGTCCTCCCATGAATTAATCTTTAACAGAGTCCATCCCTGTGTCCCTGTGGTCTGCGTGGACCGTCACTCCCAAAACAAACATCCCTCTGAACCGGCTCGGGTCCGAGCAGGAGTTCAGTTCAGCGTCAGCTGATCGTCATCGTCTTTTCTTCACAGTTGAACTTTCCCGCCTGCGGAGGATATACTGTAAGTAACATGAGTCAGACTCTGTCCGGACTCGTCTGTTCTCGGCTTGTTTCTCCAAATCACAGTTACAGTTGCTGTGTGTGTGTGTGTGTGTGTGTGTGTGTGTGTGTGTGTGTGTGTGTGTGTGTGTGTGATCGGATTTTCATTACTTTTATGGGTTAACGTGAGATTGAGCCTGTTTTTGCCACTTAGACCGACGTGTCTTGGTGATGATTGTCAGCGGGATATTTTGTGTCTCTGTGTTTGTTGGATTTCTTTCTTTTTTTTTTACGTCTTTTGTCCCAATCGAAAAGGGAAATCTTAACCTGACTCGCGACAGAAGCCGTCATTGGAAACTGTTTGGAAAAAAAAAATACGTGGTAGGTGATTGGGTGAAACATCTGTCGCACAAAAACCTACCGAAGACAAAAACATCTTTTCACACGAGAAAAGACTTCATGGTGGTTTACTGTTAAGAAATCTTGTTTTCTATCTTAAAATATGATCGTTTAAAGAGCTGCATATCATTAGATTGTTAGATATTCGGGTCTCAGCAGTAAGCTGACAAAAAAGACCACACAAGTGGAAAATATAAAATATAAAAACGGCAATCATTCACGTTTCCCTCAGGACGGATTTTATGAACTTCTATTAATCAACAAACCAGATATAACATGATTATTGTTGAACTTTATTAAACTGAAATGTGTATGTCTTGTTCTCTCATGAAGATTGTGTATTTTTCCGAAATTAAATCTTCGGAGGGAGATTTGTATCAACACCAGAAACGCCATAATTTCCTGAAACTGAACTCCCCCCAGTTTGCGGTACAGTTTATGAATCAGATTTAATTTTACTGGAGAACAGGCGGTGACTCAGTGATGAATTCAAATGTTACACAATGTTATTTTAAAGTGTTGCAGGTCCAACCTGACATCACATTTATGCAACAATGTGCAGGTTTAGAAAGAGCTTTAGAGCTGCTAGTTCATGGGAAAGTAAGGCTATTAGGTGTGTGTGTGTGTGTGTGTGTGTGTGTGTGTGTGTGTGTGTCTGTGTGTGTGTGTGTGTGAGTGTGTGAAGCAGTTACAACACACATTATGAAATAAATATCAGTTGCACAACGGCGTGAATAAGAAATCCACACACACATTGATCAGCTGATTAGGTCTGCACACACACACACAGTGAGTGAGAGACCACACACACACACACACACAGTGAGTGAGAGACCACACACACACGGTGAGTGAGAGACATTGAAGCAGACAGGGGGAGAGCGAGAGCTGAAACGGGAGAAGCTGAACTGAATCCAGATCTGATTGGTATTCAGAGAGCGAGTTTGTCTGCAGGGAGACATTCCTGCATGAGGAGAGGGGAGGTGGGCTGTGGGAGGAAGAGGAAGAGGGAGAGGAAGACTCCATTAACCAGCAGAAGTTAAACGCTCGACCTCTCCTTTCCTCTTCCTGTGTTATTCAAGGAAGAAGGCAGTGTGTTACAAACAGTTTTTATAGATCAGTCATTTGTTTTAGGTTTGTTATGAATAATTTTTTGTCGTGCATAATTTGTTTGCTGTAACTAGTTTGTTGTTACTTAGTTATGATGTGTCCAAGAGTTTGGAGTTACAGGGAGACTTCACACAAATCTATTTCTGTGACGTTTTACAATGCACATGTATTTTAAGCAAACAAAATTGGTTTCCACTCATTGTTCATGTCACTGGTTCTGTCTTCCTGAAGTGGGTGTGACCCGGATCCCCGGCTCCACCAATCGGAAAGCAGCGAGGCGCCCCGGACCGAAAGTTCAGGCTTCACGGAGATGAAGCCGAGCGACGCGATGAGGGAACGGGCCACGAAGTCCAGATGACAACAGATGGCACAGTCCAAACATGCTGGCATAGCAGGCTGAACGTTTGATTGACAGCTCCACAACAACAACACACCGTCCCGCCGCCGCCGCCCGGCCGCTCGTCATCCGTCCAGCCATGTTGTTGAGGAGGAAGATGTGCGTTGCCGTGATAATCGCGGCCATCCTCTTCCTCATGCTCGCCAGTCAGAGCATCCAGAGGAGGCACTTCCTGCCTCTGTCATTGGCCCTACCCTTCAGCCGGGCCACGCCCACTGGCAGGGAGACAGGTGAGGAGCTGACGTCGACAGTTGTAGAGTTGGGCTTGATTCATATGGATGCTAACAGTGTTAGCAGAGCTCCCATGATGCATTGCTCTCTGACTCTCGGTCTGTTTGGCTTCGCAGTAGTTGAACCTACAGCGCCCCCTGCTGATCTGACCCCTGACCCCCCCAGGGCCCCCCCTCCTCCCCGCACCACCAAACCCGAAGCCCAGGAGGAGCCTGAGGAAAACTCCCAGCATGACCTGCGGTAACATCCAGGAAGCCATGGGCTCTCGTTTGCGGTGATTCCCCCTCTCCGTCCACGCTTCACTCCTCTTTTCCTCTTTCAGGTCGTGTGGTTGTGCCGAGTCGTGTGTTTCGGACTTGGGGAAGTCGGACTGGTTCAGCCGACGCTACGACCCCAGACAGCAGCCCGTCCTCCAGGACGCCGACAACAACTTTGACCCCGAGGCGCTCAGATGGTGGCTGGTAAGGACAAAAAGCAAGATTTGTACTATTTCTAACAACGTTACTATATCAGAGTGAGCCACATTTACTACGACTTTTTTTATGATTGTTTTTGATAACATTTAAGATTTCCTTATGGCATACAATCTACTTTTATGACTATTTTTATTCTATGACATTTTATTGACTTACTATACTATACTTAAATGGCACAATTACTTTTTTTACGACATACTACATACCGATATCTTTTGATGGCATACACTGCCCACCGGCCAAGCCAAAATATGTTTTACCAAGAGATAGTAAATAAAGATGTTTAGTTGTCCTCTTTTTTTTTGCTTTCTTCAGTAACATGGTGTGTTTTTGAGCCCCGATACAGAAAATGACTGCAGGCTGCACACTAAGTGTCAGGATTTAATTGATGTGACAACGTGAATTGTTAAATCAGCTGAATCACACAGATTTTTATTTGAAAACCAAAGATATAAAAAATGTATAACCTGCGTGATGGTCATCTAACACGTTTCAGTAAATCAAACCCATCGATGAAAACCTGTCTGTCAGAAAATATAAATGTTAAAACTCTTAAATTTGGTTTTGTAACTGTCAGCTGTCTGGATGAAGAGCCAAATGTCTGCGTTCTTTTCCTGAGTTTATAGATTACGTCCTGCTGCAGAAACCATTAGCAGATTAAAGGCGGGGAGGGGTGGAAATGCTGCTAACATCATCAGTTTTGGTCCTCATTACACTTTATGCTCTGCGATGTAAAAAAAAAAGAACCTCTAGAGCTGAAGTTATACTGTATCGTATAAAACATTTACAGCCTAAAATAAAACAAATAAAAATGATTTCTCCGCAGGCTGTCGGAAAAGTGTGTTTTAATGGATCTCTACTTAATATCGCTGTATTAAAATGTGATACGCTCCACTTCTCTCCTCAGAGTCTTCAGCGGTCCGGTAACGACCAGTCTCTGAAGGACGTGATGTCAGCGATGTTCAAGGTCATCTCCCCGCCCACCGTGGACTTCAGGCCCCGCCCCTCCACTTGCCGGAGTTGCGCGGTGGTCGGCAACTCCGGCAACCTGCGACGGTCAGGAAACGGAAAGCTGATCGACTCCCACAACTCTGTCATCCGGTACGCGTTTACACACACACACACACACACACACACACTAGCATCCTCATCCTCTTCGTTCTCTTTCTCCGCCCACAGGATGAACAAGGCGGTGACTGAAGGTTTTGAGAAAGATGTTGGGAATCGAACGACGCACCACTTCCTGTACCCGGAGAGCGCGGTGGACGTGGCTCCGGACGTCAGCCTCGTGCTGCTGCCGTTCAAACTCAGAGACCTGGAGTGGCTGACCAGCGCGCTGTCCACCGGACAAGTCAAAATGTACACAAATACATAAAAATGTACCCATAATCAAGTAGTAGAGAGAGAGTACGCTCAGTTTGGTGTTTCTAATAAACTAATGCAGTATTACACCACAGCCCGGCACCTTAATGGAGGTTATAATTATCTAGTTTTGTTAAAACTGTATAAAACATTGACAAAAGTTGATGTCAAATCTAGTAAATATGTACATGAAACATTTACATCAGACAAGGCAAAAGTTACTAGATAATGCTGATATTCTTTATATATTTTAATATACATTAAGAAATGTTAAATGTTGAAATGTACATAAAGATTGTTGAAATATACATGAAGCAATATTATATATAGGTACAAAAATCATATTGTAGCAATTATTGAGAGAATGTTTTTAACAATCATACATATAGAAACAAGGTATTACAAGTCTAAGACAAGTATACAAACATATATTTTTTACAGAAGGATATGTACATACATTTGTGTGTGTGTGTGTGTATAAAGAGAAACATAAACCAGCTTGAACATACTATGAGCTGTTATTATTTCTGTGTTAGGACCTACATGAGGGTTAAAGACCGAGTGGAGGCGGATAAAGACAAGGTGAAGTAAACGCCTCATGTTGTTTACAGTCTGTTGTTTTTATAGATCGCTGTTTCCACTCAGTCAAGTCTCTGGTTTCAGTTCTGGTTTAAATTTGACGAGGTGTGTGTGTGTGTGTGCGTGTGCGTGTGCGTGCGTGCGTGCGTGTGTGTGTGTGTGTGTGTGTGTGTGCGCGTGCAGGTCCTGGTGGTGAACCCGGTGTTCTTCAAGTATGCTCACGATCGATGGACTGAGGGTCACGGCCGCTACCCGTCCACGGGCATGCTGGCCATCATCTTCGCTCTGCACACCTGTGACCAGGTAGGTGGGAAGGTGGGGGGCGGAGCCTGTGTCTTCATTGCTACTTAATTTTTCCATCAAACTCAAGTTAGTAGTAACATATTGTCGTAATTAATTAATCAAAGTCAGCAGGGAGCAAAGACTGTTGAGCAAACTCGCTCTGCTGGTGCATTCAGGGACCTTTAGGGAGACTGCCCCTGAATGCACCTCGGACAGGGAGCGTCTTCCAAACAGTCTTTGTTCTTAAACGCATCATCGTAAGAACTGAAAGTCTGCACACAATGTGTTGAGTGACGGACCAGCCATTGCATCACTTCCTGTCTGCGTTCAGGTGTCCGTGTTCGGTTACGGCGCCGACCAGCAGGGGAACTGGCACCACTATTGGGAGGAGAACCGCTACGCCGGAGCCTTCAGGAAGACCGGAGTCCACAGCGCCGACTTTGAGACGCAGATCATCCACCAGCTCGCCAAGGAGGGCAAGATCAGTCTGCACCTGTGACACCACCACTGACCCGCCGACCCCCCAACAGGCCGACAGCGATGAGGATCTACGATGGACGGACCCACAGACCAGCATGCAGGCCCAAAGACAGACCTGTAGACCTTGTGATCCACAGACAGAAGGACTGACCTACATATATGACCTTCAGACCAGCTGACTGACCGACAGACCTCCGAACTGATTAACAGACCTGCTGACTGATGAGCTGACCAAATACTGACCAGCAGATCATTCACCACCTCATTGTTGAGACCAAGAACCGGCTACATCCCGTCTGGTATCCAGCTGATTCTGGTTGATTGGCCAACAGTGGGTCGCGTACAACTGCCAGCTTGTTTTGGGGAAATCAGACCTGTGTAAAAAAAAAATCCTCATATCTGCCTTAAATCAGGCAGAGCGGACTGAAGACGCTGTTGGGCAGCGACATTTTTACACTCCTTAATTACCTGTGGACGGGGGCTTTTTGGAAGGTGGGAGGAGCTAAATCGAGTATCTCCATGTGGGCGGAGCTTAGATATCCTTCCTGTGCAGACTCCTGCTGGTTTAAATGAACAACCAGACTGGGTTTTTTTTGGGACCCTCCACTATTTAAACAGACAGAAGGATTTACCAAAACACTTTGGTTCAAAGCGGGAAACAACCACAGACTTTTAAAATATTTTCTATTGAATTTATAGACATACCTCTTTTTTTTTTACTATGAAAGCACTTTGCCCTGAAGAAGAAATGGCATAAAGAGGCAATTGTGTTGCTTCTCTTGTCGTAATCACGATGCAAGACATTGTATAACATTTATAATCCATCCATTTATTCTTAACGCAAACCGTCCTGATCTGTAAGATGATCTTTGCCCTGAGGGGCTTGAACTGGTTTTAAGGGACGATGACTGATTCTGTCTCGACCATATAAGGAGCTGAAGGAGCCTGTTTGAGTTTGTGGTCCATGAGGATTCAACCGTCTGCAGTCTGCAGCTGGGAGATTCTTTTATAAGTTAAACTTTACAAGAAGAAGTTGAGATGTGGTTGACGTCACAGCTGATGGGAGCGACAAAGACGAGGACGAGGACTTTGAACTAAAGATTTATTTAACAAAACTTAACAAGGACAATGTCAAACAATCAGTAACACCACCAGCGTGCGTGTGTGTGTGTGTGTGGGTGATGTAGTGCAATGGAAGTCCGACCAAAAATAACAAACACCCGCATGAATGAAGAGTCAGCTGACTGCTGGACTTCCTGTTAAAGGGAGACGGCGGCATGCGGAGGTCCCGCCTGTACTGTGAAGGTACAGCAGCTGTTGCCGATTGTCAATCACAGTCATCTGAATGTCTGCGTTCACGCTGAGAAAGTTTGAGTCTGAATCTGAGTTTGGTGGTCCGCCTGAGACCACTTCTATGGTTTCTCTCAGCTTTTTGCTTTACGCGATCACGTTCTTCGGAAGAGAAAAATATCGGCGCGTCGATAAACGTTGGCGGCACGCACCATCATGGTAGAAGGTGAAATGTGAATCTGACGAAAGTCAAATTTGGCTTTTAGGACACATTAAAACAATAATTAGTTAATTCAACCATCTTTCCCCACAGTACATTTTATTTTTTTAATGCAATTTTTTCTTTTAAATGTCACTTTTTAAATGGTTTTCACCGCATTTTCATCATCAGCAATATTTTGTGGTGGATTTCATTTTCAAAATTATAACCCATATATATTTTGGGCAAAATATTACATTTTGAAGAAAGATATCGCACACTCTGGAGTTACCCTCCAATCCACCACGGGGCCATTTCTTTGACCTGTTGCACTAGTAAGCAGCCTTTTGTATATTAATGACGTGTAACATCTACCGACTACATGCATCTACGATCTCACTGTAAATTAGGTTTGAGATTAACTTTGCACAAATTCCCATAAATTCCCATATTGTAGAAAGTGAGATTATTTTTTTGCATTATTAAAGTAGGTTTAGGTGAAATATAAATACTGTGAAAGTATCAAAACAAAGAAGAAAAAAAGAGAAGAAAACTGTGCCTTTAAACGCGCCGCCATGACTTCAGTGAGGTTGTGATGTCATTCCTATGCAGTCACCGGTAGAAGAGCTGCTAAACTCTGTATAGCTCTCACACACACACAGTGTGCACGGGAGGAGGCCTTAAAGAGACAGCTGTAGAAACAAAGCGAGTCTGACCCGAGGGTGAAAACTGGCATATTCAGATAAACAGTGTAAGAAAGATAAAGTGTTCAAAGCATAAATACTGTATGACACCTGGTTTATTGGTCGTTTACTGTTGTGATGATCAGCGTGTCGTCAGACTTCAAAATCTCTAATCTCGCTGGTTTTTCTTGCTAAAAAATGCCACAAATGTGGTCGAGGTTTCCGGTGGAGATGTAATCGTGTTTTAACTGAGCAGACTCGGAGCAGATTACCACATTTTCGCCACTTCTTTCCCCCTCAGATTCAGACCAACTTTCCAGTGTGCAGTCGCTCCGTAAAGAGCTCGGTCTGCTTCAAACCATCTTGTTGGAACGACGTGGACTATGAATGGATAGCGCCCGTCGTCATTGATCCTCCTGGCTGCATCCCAACGCCACCCCCCGAGCTCCGTCCAACAAATCTGTCTTTATGGTGACAAACATGATTGGATGCAGCTGTTGGAAAGGGAGTTCTAGGCGATCCAACAAGCACTTAGTTTGGAGCGGACCAAGGCCTCTATAAATAATCATAAATGCTGAATTCTCATCTGGAGGCTGTTGCTCTGGCATTATCGCGGCTGCAGTTTAGAGTTTAATCTGGTTTGTCTGGAACAAGTCCAACGGGTCTCTTTAAACTGCTGAGTCAACAGAACCTGAAACATCTGCTGCCTGTTTTTATAGTTTCTTTGGCTGAGATGTTGTTACTTTGTTGGCTTCTCCAGAAAAAACACTCCCAGCTGGTTAAACTGGGAAATGATCCGACTTTATGAAGAGCGTCAGGCAGCAGCCCTCCAGAGACCTGAGCTGGACCTAACATCCAGATGGACGCGTTACAGTAGAAATGAGTTACTTCCTCACACTGAAGAAAAAAGAAAAAAAAATCAAGTTTGACTTGTATAAATCCAAAGTTGTGCTTATTAGATTCCCTGCAGTCTGGAAATTTAGAGATAATTTCCTTTAGGAATGCAGGAAGTTGCAGATTAAAATGAAATCAACCAATCATGAAGTATGTTGAGTTGTTATAGCTTTAATTCAGCTCATCGTGTTTAAACTGTGACTTGATTAAAGAGAAAGAAATGACACGTTCACTTAAACAACCTGCTGATCACCGATTGATTGATTCCTTCATTCATTTACCAAACAGACAGAAACGCTGTGATATTTGACACAAACACTTTGAATGGAATAAAAAAAGATTTAACAAAATTGAAGGTGTTTTTTTGTTGTTTTTTTTTTAAATAAAAAGCTCTGGAGGTAAATGTTGAAACAATCAGATGAGAAAAGTTCTGCTGAGAAATATTGACGTCTATAAAAGTAAAAAGTTCCTCATGGCAGTGTTTTGCTGCCACCTTTAATAAAACATTCAGCTCAGTTTCAAGTGTAACATGTTATTACTTTTGTTCTTTAAATACCAAATTATTCCGTTTTGTTATCACCACAAATTTATTTTTCTATCATGAAACTTCTTGTTATGTTATAACAAACGTGTCTCGCTTAATTAACGAGATACATTTAGTAAAAACAAGAAAAGAAATTTAAGGCGATAAGGTTTTTTGTAAAGATAACAAAAAAAAATGTATAACATAAAATGCTATCATGGGAACAATATCTTGTTAAATGAGAAACTGAGCAAATTTTTTGTGGCAGTACTTTGCTGCTGTGCTCACTGAGGCTCGTGATATCTTTAAGGCTGCAGGGAGCATCAGCTGTGTCCCCTTTCAGGCTCCGCCTCTGATGCCACCTGAGTGACAGGTATTTATCCTTTGGTATCCCACAATCCTTTGTGCTCTGGTCACTTGATGGACCTTGTTAGCCCCGCCCCCTCCAAAGGTGGCAGAGCCTGAGATGGGACACAAGTGCCGATCGATCTCCACCAGATCAATAACATTGAATACATTACAATAAATTATTAGAACAGAAGAAAATATTTTTTTCGGTTGAACTTAAAAAGTTCATTTAAAAGTACATTGGATTGTTTTATTTTGAAGTGAAGGGGTCTCCACTGGAGTGAGTGCTCTTAATAAAATATAATATTTAATTAAAAATAAATAAATAAATAAAAGTTTTGTCAACATCAGACTTGAATTGTCGGCGATCGGTTTGTGCGAGGCGGTAGCCATGGCAACGTTATCAAATGACCCGGCGACATCAAGATCTCAACCGGTCATTTGTAACGTTTCCATGGTAACGGAAGGCGTAATGGTGTGTTCACACCGAACGCGACGCGAATTTTTCGCGCGACCAGATTACATGTAAAGTCAATGCACAGACGCGTTTGGTTGCGACAGACGCGAAATTTCGCCGGGCGGCGCGTTTGACGCGAAATTCGCGTGAGTTGAAATTTTCCAACTCGGGCGAAAATTCGCGTCGCGAAAGCCAATCAGCGTTGAGAAGCTCTGCGCGTCATCACCGCCGTCCTGCCGGTTTGAATCAAACGGCTGCTGATCCACCTGAAGTAGCGCTGGCAGCGGCCTCATTCAGACGCTGTTGTGCGGCTACGGATGATATTATGAACCCGGACACGGGGGCGTTTGATGGTCCGACATTAGAGGGACTTCCACAAGACGTTTAAAGCAGAACTAGTGGTTAGTTTAATGGTGGATGGGGGAAACGGTACTGTTTTTACAGAGATAAGCCACGGAGATAAGCCCCGCCCGCGTTAAAGCGAATTTGCGTTGACGGAAATTAACCACATAAAGTCGAGCGAGTAAACTCACGCGAGTAACGCGACGCGAAATTTCGCGTCGCGTTCGGTGTGAACACACCATTAGAAAACGCTGTGGCTGGACCGTCGGTCACATGACCTCACAGGACGCTGGGTCTGATCAGGACCAGATCAGTCCGGTCCTCGGAGGATGGGGGGGGAGTGGGGGACCAAAACCTGAACGTCTGACCTCAGTACCGATCGGGTTCTCCAGGCTGGATGATGTGGTCTGGATCTGTACTGGTCCAGGGTCTGCACCGGTCCTGGTCTGGTCCAGGTTCATGTCAGTCTAAGAGCATCTGGACGAAGGAAGACGGAAACAGACCTCTCTGGTCTGGTTCGTCCTCTATGTAGCCGTGCTGCACACACACACACACACACACACACACACACACACACATTTATATTTCTACTGAACATTTAAAGAAACTTGAACGGAGACTTCACAATAAATGTCAATTTTAACACCATATTCTGATTTAGTTTTAGACTTTTGACAAAAAATAAGTCACATTTTGGTCATGTGATTAATGTACATTTTTATGGTGTATTTTGCACTTTTATCCATTTCTCTTCAAAGCCTTCTTTGTCATCTTTGTTGTTAAGTGCTAAGCTAAGGCTAGCACCAAAAGCCCCGTTACCCGTTACCTGCATTTGCTCCGCAGCCTGTGGGAACAGCCCACATCGGTGGGAGCACCAATCAGAGTGCAGGACGAGGATACGTACCCACCAATCACAGTCCTCCTGGCCCACGACCACCAGCACCTGTCCCTCACAGAAGCTCAGCTCATCGTGGTGGTCGGCCCGGCAGTCGTACAGCGCCTCCACCCGGCGGCTCGTCGCCCCCCGAGGCTGACGGACGTAAGCAAATACTTTAGTGTGTCTTTTTTGCGTAAACATTCAGAGGATATACAAATAAAACGTATTATTATGATTTATTAGGTGCTGCTAGCTACATGGTCGGATGTTGGGCTGTTGAGCTATTTTGAGGTTCGTTTTTGAAGATCTCACCAATGATCGGCGAGGAAGCGGCTGGGGGGCGGGGCGTCGGTTGTCATTCTCGAAGCTCTGAGAGCGCGGACTGGTGGGAGACCCGTTGGGCGGGGCTTTTCTAGCAGGGTGCAGGAAGTGGGAGGAGCAACCGTCACTGTCGGCTCTCCAAAAACCTCAAAGACAAAGAGACAGAAAGTCATACAAACATATTGTGTATGCATGTCAATGTTATTTAAAGTATTCAGTAGAGGAACAACAATATTGTTATGCATTTCAATCAAACAATAATACCTTAGCGGATCTAGATGTGTCATTCCTTTCATAAGTTACGTTGCTGATGCTGAGATGTTTGAGTTTGCTACATTGTAACATCTCTTTCTCCACATGTTCTTTAATGGACTGTGAGAGTAAGCGGCACCCAGCATGCCGTTCAGCGGTGTAACAGTAAAAACTAATAAAAATGTCCCGTAGATCTCAAGAATGCACAGAAATATGCTGAATAAACATCTGGAAATGTAGCTTTCACCCTTTAAAATAAAGTAGGACTACTAACATTATTTAGATTATTTTAACTAACGTTATTTACATTATCGATTCTTCTACAATGAACTTGCTTAGATTAATTAATTATTTAGTCTATTCTTAAATAAAGTATAAAAAACATACATACATATAACAAAACACATCTGTTTTAAGTATTAAACTATGATTTACAATCTAACTTCATCCGCCCCCCAGTTATTCCCTCTCCCCCAGTTTAAAGCTCTCGGTGAGCTATCGCTCATCATAGTTACACATGATAGACTCTTCAGACTCCAGACTGATAAAACAGATGTGCACATTTCTGGATAGGAAATACCTCGTTCAGGTCGTTCAGTCAGCGAGCTGAGAGGAGAAGATGGACTGTGGAGACGAGAAGAAGAGAGGGAGGGAGACATGTTTATTATCTCAATCTGAACTCTCTGACCTGTAGTTCATCGTCCGTCCACCAGAGGGCAGTAAAGTCGGAGCTGAAGACGTTTCAGCTTCAACACACTGATGAGAATAAACGCTGTATTTACAAACTGCAACCGAATAACTCCACATTGTTCCTTTTAATTATCATCTTCTGTTTGTTTGTTTATTAATGTGGGAGACAAACATTTTGTATCATGTTGTTTGAACCTCCTTCAGCGATAGATATCTTTTTTAAATGACAATCTTTGAGACCGATTTAAAATCAGTGTGATTGTGTCTCAGATACTCACACACACTTCTTAAAGGAGGAGTCCGGGCCGCTGTAGATCCTGGGACTGGTTGGCAACCCGTAATCTACACACACACACACAGACACACACTCTTAGTTAATAACACAGCAGCCCTTTGACACATTAATTGCGGCATGTCTCTCAGATGTTATTACCATGCTTGCTGGACTCGGAGCAGCTCCTCTTGTGTCGGGCGGCGATGGGAGGGGGAGGCGTGGACTTTCTGTTTCCTATCAGGGGGAAGAAAACCTCCCCGTCTTCCTCCTCTTCCTCCCCACCGCCTTCACCCCCGTCGGGGGGCGGAGGGGGAGGAACGTTGGGAGCTGGAAGACGAAGATACAGTAGAGATGGAGGAGTGATTTTTGTCTTTAAGTATTTAGCAGAGTTATGAGAATAACTCGACTGTCATTATTGAAATAATCCTGTTTATTATTTCTACCATTATGTGAACACCAGCTTTTGTTTGGGAGTTTCAGGTCTAACAATATCTTACCGTCTCTCAGCATAATAAATAAATCAGTCAGAGCTCACCTTTGACCCTGGGGGGCAGCGGAGGCGCAGGTGAGGACGGAGGAGGTGGAGGGGGGCTGGTGGCGCAGCCAGCCGGCCGGCTGTGGAGCTCCATGGCCATGGCCAGCCTCCTCCCGACACTGAGCAGACCTCCTCCTCCTCCGCCTCCTCCGGCTACTCCAGAGGAGGAAGGGGCGCCGGAGGCGGGCTGACTGAAGCTGAAGGCTCGGGAGGTGAAGGAGAAGGAGGAGGTGAAGGAGGAGGACGAGATGGAGCGCTCCTTCTTCACCGGACCGATCTGAGGAGGAGAAGCGAGAAAGAGTCACACCACTCAACTAAAACTATTATTTTAATTATTATTGCTGCAGGAAAAGGTTTAAACCTCAATGTGAGCGGAGCGAGTAAACTACATTTTGGTAATCAGAATACTTTATCGATCCTCGGGAGGAAATGTGTACGTTACAGTTGTTCTTTTATAAAAAAATGAAGAAATATGAGAAGAAAATGTAATCTAAAATATGAATTAAGGACTTAATAACATAAAACAATCAGGCTTCATACACATCAATGATATTAATAGAAGCCAAAATAAAATATTTACTCAACGATATTATAAATTACAGATATATAAAAATACAATAACTACAGTTCCCATCCTAAAAAACATTACTGCCACGATTAAAACAATGAATGTTTGAGTATTTCTTCTTTTGATTGAAAAAAAGGCAAATTACTAAACTATTAACCAGTCTACTGGAGAAACAAAGCAGGATGTTTCTTGGCTTTAGATTTAATTAAGAATTTTCATTAAAAAGCAGAAAAACAAAGAATATTGAATTTATTAGCGGAGCTTCGTTTTGCTTCTTGAACAAAGAAGGAATAAAGCAGATACACCCTCAGTTGCCGTGGTTACCTTGTCGTCAAAGTCGTCGTCGCTGTCGTAGAGGTCGTCGTGGCGAAGCCTCCACTCGTACTCCACGTGGACGTGATGGTCAAACTGGTTGGACTGGGCTTTCTGCAGCTGCTCAAACACAACAGTCACAGTTAAGTGCATCGTCCACGTCAACGGTCACATGACTGGCGGTCGGGGGGGGCGGAGCTCACCAGCGCCTCACACTGGCCGTGCTTCAGCCTGCGGCTCACGTCCAGAGCGGTCTCGCCCAACTCGTTCTCTGTTCACACAAAAGCGGTTAAAATATCACTGAGACGTCAAAGCCGTCAGCTGGAGAGATTACTGTGCATTTGTGAGGGAAGATATCATTTTTTTTAAATACACAATTTCTAAAAAAAATGTCCTTAACTTTATATAAAAGTCCTGACTTGTACAAAATGTCTTTAAGACAAATTTACTTAACTTTACATAAATGTCCCCAATTTCTAAAAAGATGTCCTCACGTTCTAAATAGTTCTGGGTCCTCACATTGTACCATGTATAATCGTGTGTGTGTGTGTGTGTATTACTCATGTGTGTGTTGGCCCTGGCTCTCAGCAGCAGCCTCACACAGTCGCTCTTGTTGTGCAGACAGCTGTAGTGCAGCGCCGTGTTTCCTGCTGATGTCTGCGCGTCCACGTCGGAGCTGAAGACCAAAACAAACACACACAGGTTAACACACACACACGCTGACACAACATCACTCATTAACGTGTCAGCGCACACTGACCAGTTCTGGGCTAAGAAGTCCAGGATGTGCAGCGACGTCCTGTCGGCCAATAGGACGGCTAGATGGAGCGCCGTCTCCCCTCGCTCCTGTTGGCATAGAAACACACTGCTGAGTGTGTGTTCATGAGTGTTCACCTGTTTCATGTGTGTGTGTGTGTGTGTACCTGCATATCATTGTATGTTTGTGTGTAGCTCTATGGCTATGTACCTGGGTGTACCTGTATGTGTGTACCTGCACCACTGTGTATGTGTGTGTACCAGAGGTGTGGACTCGAGTCATGTGACTTGGAATCGAGTCAGACTCGAGTCATGAATTTGATGACTTCAGACTCGACTCGACAAAATGTACAAAGACTTGCAACTCGACTTGGACTTTAACATCAATGACTCGTGACTTCACTTGGACTTGCGCCTTTTGACTCGAGAAGACTTGCTACTTCCCATGAAAACTGGGGAAGAAAATGTTCACACGGCCACGCCGCTCTCAGTTTATCTGCATCTGTGAAAAAAATGTGCACCACCTGTATGCATGCAGAGAGCACGCGCGCTGCCTGCACGACATCCAATCACTGTAGTCCCACGTTGTTTTGATGTGACAGTATCTAAGCAGGCACGTTGCAAGACAACCAATGAAGCACAAGCAACAACGCGCCAGTTGGCAAAATGATACCGAAGATAGTTTCGTTTGGCTATAAAAATTACGAGCTAATCGACAAAAAAAGAGTTGCAATTTGCAAAACATGCGGGTCGAAGATTACAGACGGAGCTGCCACAACGTCCAACTTTGTTCGACACCTGAAGTTGCACAAAGAAAGGTAAGTTTTGAACGAATGCTAAGCACCTTATCGGATGTACCGTAACTTACTAGCTAGCTGCTGCATATTTACTGTATCAACGAGAGAGGAAACGCACGTCTCCCTTGCTGGTTCATGCTTACAAAAATAGGGATTTTTTAACCCTGATTATATGAGGTACATGAGTGTAGCACACTCAGATGGAAAACCTCGCCAACATCATGTCAACGTCCGTTTTAAAGTACCATAACACAGTCACAGTAGATCCACCATTAGCCTTCCCTTTTCATATCAGGGGTTGTATTCGCTATAACTACCGCCTCGCTATACGGGCGCAGGGTCTGTTATCAAGAAATAACAGACCGCATTCTACATTGGAATTCAACCAAGCCATGTAATAAAATAAAATAATAACGATTATAGTAGTAATGTTCAGAGATGCAATAGATTATTATAGTGCAGTTCTTAACTAATGGGAATATTGTTTAGCTTGTTTTTGGTTTACTTTAGTTATTTAATTTATTCAATTATTTTGTTTTGCTATACTTTTCATGCCAACTTGCCATGGCCCCCCTAGCACCTCCTCGCGGCACCCAGGGGTCCCTGTCCCCACTTTGAAAACCACTGCTATAAAGCATATGACTTCAGTTGCTTGAGAGAAAGGGCTTTCTTATGACTTTTGAAGCAGTGAAAATGTTCTTAATATTGCATACACTGAAACTGAAATGTATTATCGTATACCGTAGTGTACAATAGACAATGAATATTAACACAACAACATTGATATGAGTAAAGAGTATTTTCTCTGTTACAGGTATGAAGAATCAGCCATGGTGGCATCATTCTGCGTCCCCATCGTGCACAAATGACTGACAGACTTTTGGCCAATTTGATCTTTTGCAAATGCAATGCAGTATAGGGGCCTCCCTCCACCTGTCCACAGCACGCATGCGCTCACACACTCACTCTCTGCTCATCACCTGTCCACACAGCTCACTCACTCTCTGCTCATCACCTGTCCACAGCACGCATGCGCTCACACACTCACTCTCTGCTCATCACCTGTCCACACAGCTCACTCACTCTCTGCTCATCACCTGTCCACACAGCTCACTCACTCACTCTCTGCTCATCACCTGTCCACACAGCTCACTCACTCACTCTCTGCTCATCACCTGTCCACACAGCTCACTCACTCTCTGCTCATCACCTGTCCACACAGCTCACTCACTCACTCTCTGCTCATCACCTGTACACACAGCTCACTCACTCACTCTCTGCTCATCACCTGTCCACACAGCTCACTCACTCTCTGCTCATCACCTGTCCACACAGCTCACTCACTCTCTGCTCATCACCTGTCCACACAGCTCACTCACTCTCTGCTCATCACCTGTCCACACAGCTCACTCACTCACTCTCTGCTCATCACCTGTCCACACAGCTCACTCACTCACTCTCTGCTCATCACCTGTCCACACAGCTCACTCAAGTCTCTATGGAGTCATTCCAGTTATATTATCAGGTTGGTCCAGTTTTTCAGAAGTGATCATTTTGAGGAGTGAGGATTTTATTGATGACATGTTTAAAAAAAGTTCAGGCTAAAAGGACCCATGTCTATTTGAAAGTTAAACTGTTTTGCAATATGAGGTCAATACAATACAGGACTGAAGTTGCTGTGCATTGTTCTAGTGCAATATGCTGTTGAAATACAAGCATTTTTTGTGAAAATGTTTACTGTATTTGATGTCATTGTATAAAAAGAGGTTTAAATAAATACAAATCTTACAGACATACATGATTTGTATACATTTTATTTCTGTGGTAAGAGGACTTGAAATGACTCGAAACTAAAATGGTAGGACTTTGGACTCGACTTGAGACTTGTTGGCTTTGACTTGTGACTCGACTCGGGACTTGCCTCATCTTTGACTCGACTTGACTTGGGACTTGAGGGCAAAGACTTGAGACTTACTTGTGACTTGCATAACAATGACTTTGTCCCACCTCTGGTGTGTACCAGTGTGTATCTGTATCTACCTGTATCTGTGTTTACTTGTATGTGTGTGTGTACCTTTATGTGTGTGTGTGTGTGTACCAGTGTGTACCTGTATATGTGTGTGTCTGTATCTGTGTGTACCTGTATATGTGTATGTGTGTGTACATGTGCTTAACTGTATATGTGTGTACCTGTATGTGCCTGCATGTGTGTGTACCTGTATCTGTGTATGTGTGTGTACATGTGTGTACCTGTATGTGCCTGTATGTGTGTGTACCTGTGTGTGTGTGCACGTGTGTGTACATGTGTGTGCACGTGTGTTTCTGTGTGTACCTGCATGTGTGCACATGTGTGTACCTGTGTGTACCTGTGTGTGTGCACATGTGTGTACATGTGTGTACCTGTATGTGTGCGTGCAGCGGCTGGCTCAGCTCCGTCCTCTGAGCGTACAGTTGAATCAGACTGTAGATGTCGCAGCTCTTGGTCGCCTCCTGCAGGTTGAGTCGCAGCGCTGCAGACGAGCTGTGGCTCCGCCTCACAAAATAAACGTCCTGGTACTTTGACAGGATGAAGTCTTTACGCTCCCCCCTGCAAACACACACACATACAGTATCAACTTTAATCAAAGAAACTATTCCTTACTAGAATAACAAAACCAGTGTGTGTGTGTGTGTGTGTGTGTGTGTGTCTTACATGTGGCTGTGTTGGGAGGGCTTCAATGAGGGACTCAGCAGGTTCGCCTCCAGTATTTCATTAAAACCAGAGTTACCAACATTTCTGGCCAACTGGGAGAGAAGGAAGACAGAACATAGAATAAAGTTAGAGCCTTTTAAGTATATGAAAGATCTTAATTTAACCTCAGAATTCACTGAAGACCCGCTGGGTTGTGGACTGCGTACCAAAGCTGTATAGGGCTCTGGTAGCCACCTGTCAATTACAAGGTAGCCCCGCCCTGAAGCATACCGAGCTTTATGGTTTATTTTACTGTATATGGAACCATCATTTACTAAATGAACATCATGCTGTATTTAAGAAGACTTGAAATTAGAGATTGAGACCATAAACCCATGTTTTATATTTTTGAAACCAGAGGAGTCGCCCCCTGCTGGTCATTAGAGAAAATGTGCATTTAAGGCACTTCAGCCTTAAACTGGAGGTTTCGCCTGATAAAGAGTTAAATTTGTGACTGTGGACATCAAATGAAAGGTGAGATGTAAACTATGAAACTATGACTGCTTCAGTAAGAAACATCCAATCACAGAGCTTTATATTGAGTGTGTGTGTCACTAACTAAACCCAGCTGACTGCAGGATGGATTAGCTTGTTAGCTAACGGGGTGGACCCACCAGCAGGTCTGAGGTCCCCAGACTGTCCAGGCTCAGAGACTGGATCCTGGAGACGTGGACCCCCATCTCCCTGTGGATCCCTGAACACTCGATACAGGTCAGGATGCCCAGGTTGGTCGAGAGCCATCCAGGATCTACAGAGAGAGAGAGAGAGAGAGAGAGAAAGAGAGAGAGAATTCAAATTCACTGTTGCATCCATTAGATGGGTTTCACAGACAGACATAAAATCGAATCAGCGCTTCAACAAACAATTATTTTCATAATTATGAATAATCCGGCAATTATTTACTCATTATTTAATCATTTGGTTTCTAAATGTGAAAAATGTCCATCACAGTTTCCCAGAGGTCAAAGTTCAGATGGCCTTTATTTGTGTGACCAACAGTCCAAAACCTGAATATATATATATATATATTTGGATTTACCAAGTTCTTTTACATAGAAGAAAACCCTCTACTTCTTCTACTTTGTTTCGCCTGTCTCGTTTACCCGGGGCCGACCCGCTCTCCCCCTGGTCCCACATGAAGTGACGATGTATTAATTGATTGATCACCTGGAGCGCCGCAGTCGCAGCAGCTGCTGTTTCCTGGTAACCGCCTGATGTCGTCGGTGATGGCCCGGGTCAGGTCCTCCACGCTGCTCTCGCAGCCTCCTCCCCCCCGCCTCCCCCCGTCCAGAGCCACACTGAGGGCCTCCTGCTTGCTGTTGCTGAGCACTGAGATCCAGCTGCACACAGAAACACACACTTAGCATTCAGAGGTTGGAGGTCGTCAACGAGGACACGGACGTCACAATAAAGTTTATTTTTGACTCACGCCACACACTCGGCCTCGTCCTCGGCCAGGAAGTGGTAGGTCCGGTTATCTGGAGGGCAAAGTATACAATAATTTACAACGTTTAGATCTTATTTTTTTGTTTTAAATTAGTCATATGTATGAAATGGAAAAAATATATTTTTAATATACATTTTGTTGTATATGCAGGCCATTTATATATAGTTTAATATATCAGATCGACAGTTTTCATCTGTTTGTCACTGTATGTCGTTTTCTCACTTAAGTGTCATTATTCTCTGTGTGTGTGTGTGTGTGTGTGTGTGTGTGTGTGTGTGTGTGTGTGTGTGTGTGTGTGTCTTACGAGAGATGAGGTCGAAGCATTTCTTGTCCTCCACACTGGGTTTAACCTGACAGGTGAGCAGGTTCAGTCTGGTAGGAGGTTTATTAGGCTGAAAGCGAGAGAGTATCAAGATTATAAATCATCATAACTTTATGATTATGATGATGTAGAGGTCAGAGGTTACAGCTAATCACACACACACACACACACAGGTGAACTCACAGTGGCGTGTGCGATCGTCAGGTAACAGTTGTGAACTGAACATTTCCTCTTCTGCCACATTTTCCTCAAACTGAAACACAAAACAACCCACAGGTTTACTACTACTACTACTACTACTATTACTACTACTACTACTAATACTAATATTACTAATACTACAGTACAAATACTACTAGTATACATTAGTGTGTGTTTTATTTGAGTTTTCCTACCCGTCACTCTTCTTGTAGAGGAATCCTGTTCTTTCGGTCCCGTACTGTTTGTCTCCCAGCAGCTGATGCATACTGTACACCTGCTTAGGCAACGAGTCCTACACACACACACACACACACACACACACACACACACACACACACATTAACACACATTACCAGTACAACAGTATTACATTGTTCTCTGTTAGTGTTTGTGTCTCTGACCTGATCTGTGTTTACGACCGGCCTCAGCTGATCTCTGAGGGTCACCAGCTGCTTCTTCTCCTCCTCCTGACGCTGCTTCACCTGCAGACAAGCAGCAGCTCACCTGAGCCAGGTGTGTCTTCACTAGTCCAGACTAGGTCTTCACTAGTCCAGACTAAGTCTTCACTAGTCCAGACTAAGTCTTCACTAGTCCAGACTAAGTCTTCACTAGTCCAGACTAAGTCTTCACTAGTCCAGACTAAGTCTTCTCTAGTCCAGACTAAGTCTTCTCTAGTCCAGACTAAGTCTTCTCTAGTCCAGACTAAGTCTTCACTAGTCCAGACTAAGTCTTCTCTAGTCCAGACTAAGTCTTCACTAGTCCAGACTAAGTCTTCTCTAGTCCAGACTAAGTCTTCACTAGTCCAGACTAAGTCTTCACTAGTCCAGACTAAGTCTTCTCTAGTCCAGACTAAGTCTTCACTAGTCCAGACTAAGTCTTCTCTAGTCCAGACTAAGTCTTCTCTAGTCCAGACTAAGTCTTCACTAGTCCAGACTAACCAGCTGTGGATCCTGTTCATTCTCACAGCTCACAAACTTTTTAAATCTTTAGATTAAATGTGTGTCTTATTTTGAAATAAGGCAACATGAGTACTGTCTGAGTGCTGGACGCCTCCAAGTAGTAAAGTAAAAGTCCTGCATGCAACAAGTTACTTCAGTATAAGTACATAAGTATTAGAATTAGAGTATATTTTAAGTACTCATTTTGCAGAATTACTCATTTCATAATTATATGTATTATATTGTTGTAGCTCGTGTATTTCTCCGATGGTTCAATACAGTTTGATTTACAGGCTGCTCGCCCCCTAGTGGCTGCAGTGAGAATTACAGACGCAACATTAAAGTCGTACCGTGTTCAGAACTCCATTCAGCTCCTCCATGTACTGCTTCAGCCTCTGGGTGGTGGACACACACTCCTGCAGGAAACTACACCCACACACGTCAGTGTACTGCATGTGGGTTTGTGTGTGTGTGTGTGTGTGTGTGTGTGTGTGTTCTTACTTGTTGTGGCTGTGGTAGTGTTTGATGAGGTTCTGCAGAAGGTCGACTCCTCTCTTCGTCTTTATCTCGTTGACCTTTATCAGATACTAGAGACGGCGAGAAGGGTGTGTTCAATGAGGAGGAGAAGAAGAAAGGAGGAAAAGGGTGGAGCAGAAGGAAAGGATTAAAGAAGAAAAAGGAGGAGAAAGAAAAGGAAAAGAAGGACAAGGGAGGAAACAAGAAGTAGAGGAAGAGGAGGAAGATGAAGAATAGGAGAAGGAGCAGTGGTCGGAGGAGGATGATGGAGAAGAAGTAGAAAGAGGGGGAGGAAGAAGACATCGAAGAAGAGAAGGAGGAGGAAGAGGAGGAGGAGCAGGAAGAAAAAAGGAGGAAAAGGGTGGAGCAGAAGGAAAGGATTAAAGAAGGACAAGGAAGAAAAAAGAAGTAGAGGAAGAGGAGGAAAATGAAGAAGAGGAGAAGGAGGAGGATGGAGGAGAAGTAGGAGGGGGTGGAAGAAGACATTGAAGAAGAGGAGGAGGAGGAAGGGCAAAAGGCAGAAAGGGAAGAGGAGGAAGAAGAAGATGACGAAGAGGAAAAAAAGGGGGCGGAGCAGCAGTCAGAAGAAAAGGAGGAAGACGATGAGAACAAGAAGAGGACAAGGACGAGGAGGGAGAATGGGGAAGAACCAAAGAAGGTGGGAAGGAGGAGAAAAACATGGAGGAGAAGGAGAACGACGATGACTGAGGAGTGAAGATGAAGAAGCAGGAGGTGGGGTCAAAGATGGAGGCGGAGTCACTGACCTCACACATGCTCAGTTGGAAGGAGCGCCTCTCCTTCTCCAGCTCCTCTGCTATCTCTCCTCCGCTGACCTCGTTCCTCACCATCCCATACTGACGAGCCAACTCCCTCTTCTCCTTCTCCACCTGCTTACTGCACACACACACACACACACACACACACACACACACACACACACACACACACACACAATTAAAAACTCGCCCCAAAATCTTCAGAGCTCCACTGAGAACAGGACTATTCATAACACAAAACATAGTGACCCGTTTTTAAGGTGAAACTAACATTTTCTTTTTTATTTTATTTAGATTCTTTACATCATGTAGTATTATATTATATATTATATTATATATTATATATTATATTATATTATTAACATTATTTTATTCTGATGAAGCCATCATGAAGGCCATCTTCACAAAACTTATCCCGGTTTTCTGAAACCACAAAGATGATATTTACATATCATAAATTAGCACAAACACACAACCAGGACGCTCCATAAATAGATGCTAACACTCGGTGTGCGTGAGATAATTCGGTGTGATCGTCACTCACAATCTGCTCTCGTAGTCCCTCCACGCTTTGTCAAAAGGCTTCTTCAGATCCTACAAAGAGTCAGAGGAGGAAACAGGATGTGAAGACTTCAGGGGACAGACAGCGCCATCCTCAGGCTACCCGGAGCCAATATGATCATAATAATAATGATAATGATAATAATGATAACTTGTAAAAAGATATAACTGAAAGAAAGTGAAGATCTGGTTCTCACCCCCTTCACCTCCCGCAGGTCTCCTTTAACCAGAGACTCCAGGAAGAAGTTGATGTTGTGGAGCATGCTCTTCAACTGCACATACACATGAAAAACTATTATTATATAATACAACTATTAATAGAAATACAATTATATAAACTTCAACTGTCTACACACATTAAAAACAATTATAATATAATACAACTATTAATAGAAATACAATTATATAAACTTCAACTGTCTACACACATCAAAAGGGAAGTTTAATATTGGATAACACCCAGCAGGCTGTTTATTCAGCGATCGTAATTAAGTGGTTCTTATAATCTGAGAGTTTCTCAAAGAAGTTTTGAGTGAACAGGTTTGTAATGGACCAGAGCCAGCTGGTCTTTAAAGGTCTAATGGTTTGGAAATGACTAACAGCCGATAGCTTTGAGACGGTGACTCACCAGGTTCTTCATTGGCGAGAGGAGCTCTTTGGAGAAGTCGGCCAGTCGGCAGAAGGCGGAGCCAACCTCCGACTCCCCGTTTGAGTGACAGTTGACCGACAGCTTCTCCATCGAATTAATGTACTGCTCCAGGTGAGAAACGTGGTCTGACAGAGACATGGGGTTAGTGCAGGGAGTAGTGTGTGTGTGTGTGTGTGTGTGTGTGTGTGTGTGTGTGTGTGTGTACCTTGTCCTGATGTGTATTTGGCTTTAGCAGCTTTCTTCATCTTCTGCAGCACCAACCGGTCACTATCCAAAACCTGAACACACGCACACGCACACACACTTACTAGGTTGTACATTCAAGTAATGTTTTAAACAGCAGTGCGTGAATCTGCTGAATGTGTGTATGTTTGTGTATAGAGGCATTAATTCACCTGCTGACTCAACACACACACACACACTCACACACAGACACACACACACACACACACACACACACACACACACACACACACAGGACGAGCTTTGTTCTCTGACAACAGGCCGCTACATTCCTGTGTGTGTGTCAGTTCACAACCGATATCTCCGTCTTCATTATTTCTGGGGGAATCAGACCACAGAGGCCTTTCTCACGGCGGACATTTTGACTGTGGCCAAGAAGCACGAATGTTATTAATAACTGCTGAAGAAGTCTTCTTCTTCTCCTTCACGCACAACTTCTTCTACACATGTTGTGATGAAGGAGGACTCTGGGATCAGAACAAATGCCCCTCGGGGAGCCGGAACCACAGATCCACTCAGTTCACCGGGTCATCATCATGGAACACGAAAGGTTTTCTCACCAAACCTCCAATTTCCTAGCTTCCCATGAATGCAGCATCGGATTATTTATATTATACTATTGCAGATTACCTCACAACCTCATTAATAATCATCTCTCTGACTCCTCCTCATTACCATTGCATAACAATAGCAATGACTACTAATGAGGTTTAATCTGCTGTCATGGTAACATCTGTTGGGGGTAAAGGGGGAGAGGGATGGGCTAAAGGGGGGGGGGGGGCTGAGGGGGGAAGTTAGAGTCTCTGTTTTTCAGGACAGTCAAGGATCTGAAGTCTTCAGGTCAATGACCACTGACCAACAATGTGTGTGTGTGTGTGTGTGTGTGTGTGTGTGTGTGTGTGTGTGTGTGTGTGTGTGTGTGTGTGTGTGTGTTAATTGATTATTTGTTGGACTTAAACATCAACGTGGACTCTGGTGAGTTTACGGATTAACGCCACAGGAGCCCCGCCCCCCTCCCCGAGGCAGAAATGAGCCATGAAGCGTGTCAGAGGAAGAGATACTGTACATCTCACACTAACTTGGTGCGACTTTAAGGCCTGTGAGGAAGAGGGTGGTCGAAACCTTCATCATGCTTTTGTTTACAAGCAACAGAGAGTTTGCTCTGATCTCTGATTGTATGTTTTATATGGACTCGTGTTTCTGGAGAAATAAAGTAGATTATATCTCTTTTGAATATGAAATAATTTCTGTCTCTCGGCTGGATGAGATCCATTTTGGATTTCAGGTTTTTCCTTTCAAAATATGAATTTCAAAGAGATATGATACAAGTTATTGTTGCAATTTGTGTTTTGTTAATAAAGAACTGTTTCCTTCATTGTGCACAACGTGGGAGCTTATGGTCCAGCAGCTCATTTCTTTTCTGCAGAGCCCCCAAGCATCAGGGTCTGCCCTGATAAACAAACACAGCTGGTCTCATTCATGAGACAGCAGCTGTTAATACCTCCACTACTACTCACTATACTCACTACTACTCACTAATACTCACTAATACTCACTACTACATACTACTCACTACTACTCACTATACTCACTATACTCACTACTACTCACTACTACTCACTACTACCTACTACTCACTACTACTCACTATACTCACTACTACTCATTATACTCACTATTGCTCACTATACTCCCTATACTCCCTATACTCACTATACCCACTACTACTCATTATACTCACTATACTCACTACTACTCACTATATTCCCTATACTCACTACTACTCATTATACTCCCTATACTCACTACTACTCACTATACCCACCACTACTCACTATACACATTATACTCACTATACTGACTATTACTCACTATACTCACTACTACTCACTATACTCACTACTACTCACTATACTCACTACTACCTACTACTCACTACTACTCACTATACTCACTAATACTCACTATACTCACTACTACTCACTACTACTCACTATACTCACTACTACCTACTACTCACTACTACTCACTATACTCACTACTACTCACTATACTCACTATACTCACTACTACTCACTATACTCACTACTACTCACTAATACTCACTAATACTCACTACTACCTACTCCTCACTACTACTCACTATACCCACTACTACTCACTATACTCACTACTACCTACTACTCACTATACTCACTATACTCACTACTACTCACTATACTCACTACTACTCACTATACTCACTACTACCTACTACTCACTATACTCACTACTACTCACTACTACTCACTATACTCACTACTACCTACTACTCACTAATACTCACTACTACCTACTACTCACTATACTCACTACTACTCACTACTCACTATACTCACTACTACTCACTATACTCACTACTACCTACTATACTCACTACTACTCACTATACTCACTACTACCTACTACTCACTAATACTCACTACCACTTACTACTACTCACTACTACTCACTACTACCTACTACTCACTACTACTCACTATACTCACTACTACTCACTACTACTCACTACCACTTACTACTACTCACTACTACTCATTATACTCACTACAACTCACTATACTCACTACTACTCATTATACTCACTATTACTCACTATACTCACTACTGCTCACTATTACTCACTACTACTACTCACTATACTCACTACTACTCACTACTACTCATTATACTCACTATTGCTCACTATACTCCCTATACCCACTACTACACATTATACTCCCTATACTCACTACTACTCACTATACTCACTATACCCACTACTACTCATTATACTCACTATACTCACTACTGCTCACTATATTCCCTATACCCACTACTACTCACTATATTCCCTATACTCACTACTACTCATTATACTCCCTATACTCACTACTACTCACTACTACTCACTATACTCACTACTACTCATTATACTCACTATTGCTCACTATACTCCCTATACTCACTATACCCACTACTACTCATTATACTCACTATACTCACTACTACTCACTATATTCCCTATACTCACTACTACTCATTATACTCCCTATACTCACTACTACTCACTATACCCACCACTACTCACTATACACATTATACTCACTATACTGACTATTACTCAATATACTCACTACTACTCACTATTACTCACTATACTCAATATACTCACTACTACTCACTATACTCACTACTACTCAGTATACTCACTACTACTCAGTATACTCACTACTATCCCCTCCGTCAGTACTGACCTCCTCCAGCAGGTAGACGGTGTTCCTGCAGCTGATCATCTTGGAGGTGAAGGAGGAGGTGGTGGGGGAGCTCCAGTCCTCCTGAACCTCCTGCAAGAAGTCGGACACCGACACGCACTCCGGCATGGTGCTCCTAACCCGGGACACACCGGGACACACCGGGACAGGACCGGGACGGGACCGGGACGGGACCGGGACAGTCTAACAGAGGTCCTGGAAGATCAATTCCACACAAAAGACCGAGGAAACCAGGCGAGGTTTCTATTATGATAAATAATAAAATAATGTTAATTTAATAATCCCCTATATGCAGAGGTGAAATAATCCCATCAGCGCTGTCTGCACAGTCCCGGGAAGAGAGATGCTCATTAACAGGCTGATGAAGACGGTAATTAAAGACCCGGTGATTCCTCCGTGTGACTTCACCGTGAAGCGCAGCATCCGCCGCGTCTTGCTCCAAACAAAAGGTGATGGGAATCCAGCAGGAAATGAACCGGACCCGCGCAGGTTCTGCAGAAACCCAGAAGGATCCAGACAGTCCCGGCTCATTAGCGGGTTAGAACCACAGAGTCTCTCCCCGGTAGAGCCGCTTCATTCAGAGACAAAACCCACCAACCCGCCCGGGTCTCTCCGTGTGTGAACCGGCTGACAAAGAGCGGAGGGGCTGCGCGGAGAACCGGAACCACCGGACACCTGGACCGGGTTCAGATGAGGGACTCGAACCGGGCTCTGCTCTCCGCCCCAGAAACAGCTTCATGTCTTTTCATCATCAGCTGATTTTTTTTTTTCCTCCGGTTTTTTCCTTCTTTATTCAAACCGCATGGAGAGGCGCGTTCACGGTGCGCAGCGGCGGTGCTCTCTGCCGCGGGAGCGCGCCCGGCTGACCGTAAACCCCGTAACACCGGTGTCTGCTTAATTCATGTCACACCTGCTGAACGGAGTGAAAAAACAGGGTTCTGCTGTACGTTTTCTTACTCTCCATTTTTACTTCTTTTCCAAAAAGAAGAAAGAAATCTATGGTTTTATTAAGAGATTATTTGAATAAAAAATATTAAATATATATACAAACACATACAAATATGTATATATATATGTGTGTGTATTTATGTATATTTAATATGTATATTTAATATTTTTAATATTTTAATAAAACCATAGATTTATCTTTATTCTTATATATACACATATACATGTAAATACTATATAAAAATACTATATAATATATATATGATGTTGTGATGTCACTTTGGACCAACGCTGGAGCCTGGATCACGCTTTAGGCCCGGTTCCCACACATGTGAACCTCATGGGGGCGCTGGAGGGAGAGGTTTAAGGGTCACCACAGGCGGTTCGGTTCATCCACTGAGGACCGTGCATGTCAGTGTAAAAGGTCTCAGCAATCAATCCAATAGTTGTTGAGATATTTTAGACCGGTGTGGCATACATGTGTGTCACAAACTGAGCCTCGTTTCGTCTGACATCACTTCCCTTCTGGTCTCCGAGACAACGGCTCCAGGCTCCATCAGTCTCACAGGAAACAATCAGAGCGAGCGCCGGTAAACAAATCGTTTACAACTTCCTGTTGAGCATCCTGAAGACGAGGATGAAGGCTGACTTTTAATTCACTCCCCTTATCTTTAAAAATCTCATTATTTTAATTGAATTACCTCCTGTGGAGCCGCCCTCCACAACAGCTGAATCATCACAATTTGAGTTAACTGTCTGTAATGATGGCTATAAATATCATTACAGACAGATAAATAACTGGAAAAACAAAGTTTATTTTGAATAATAATTCAACCAAATAATGTTTTTTTTTTTACAGTCTGGTCCCTGCCTGTTTCTGACTGATATGTTTATTAATATATTTACTCAGAAATAATAGTTTACATTTAGATTGAACACACTGGTACAAATAAGAATATCAGCTTTCTGAATTCAACAAGAAATATGAATGTACTTATTTATTTCATTTACCTTCAAAATATAACATTTGCAACTATTCGATCAACAAAATTAGACTATTATACAACAGAGTTATGTTTATGCTTTAGAAAGGTGCTAATTCATCCACTCAGATATTTAATTGACTTACAGTAATAAATATGTGATTTAAATCTGGGTAATGTAGCCCAGCGAATCATTCATAGCAACAATTAACTGGATTCTGGTGCGTTACTGCCCACTGATGGTTTCTAAGATATCTTCATCCAATCGTTGGGGGTCTCCAAATGTCTTAAAATCCACCTTTGACCATGAGGGCGGTGATTTGCTGCGGCAGCGTGTAGACGATGAGGCCGAGGAAGAGCGCGAGGATGGCAAGGATGACGAGAGCGATGATGAACTTCTTGAACTTCTTCCAGATGAGGAAGATGAAGGTCTTCATTGGGTTGACGAACCAGGTGAAGCTGGTGGAGGGACGACTGCGGGGAGGACAGGAGACGGTTTAGTGTGTGTGTGTGTGTGTGTGTGTGTGTGTGTCTGTGTGTGTGTGTGTGTGTCTCTGTGTGTGTGTGTGTGTGTGTCTCTGTGTGTGTGTGTGTGTGTGTCTCTGTGTGTGTCTCTGTGTGTGTGTGTGTGTGTGTGTGTGTGTGTGTGTGTGTGTGTGTCTGTGTGTGTGTGTGTGTGTGTGTGTCTGTGTGTGTGTGTGTGTGTGTGTGTGTGTGTGTGTGTGTGTGTCGTACTTTGGCTTGTCCAGAGGCTCCGGCTCCTTGCGGGCCCGACCCACAGGGTTGGCCTCCGCCTGCTCTAATGCCACCAGCTGCAGCTCCGCCTCCACCTTCCCCTTCACACACATGAAGTACAATATATATTTAATGTGAGTGTAGGAGCTATTTATTGAATTATATTATTTTTTATTCACAAGTATTATTGTTTAATTCTAGCTGTTTATTTAGGTTAGATTTTGTGATATATTAGGATAGTTTTTTGGTTTTCATTATTTGTAGTCTTCTGATTGGTTATTGTTTAGTTAATTGGGTTTTCACATGGGGTTTACTTAAAGGTGTAGCCAGGTATAGGACCATGATGCACCCTGGGTAGGCATATGGTTTTTTTTTTTACCAGCGACAGCACCAGCATCTTTTATGCCTACGGTGCATCAGTGGCTTTTTGATTTTGGTTTATTTTCTTTGATTTATTTTTCTTTGCTTTAATCCACAAAGACAAATGGCCTCTACTGAGTAAAGTGATGTAATAACGAGCATCTTTTGTACCATTAGCAGGTAGGTGTTGCCGCTGCTGTCGGTGTACTCGATGTCCTCCGGTTTCATGTTGCTCCTCTTGTCCTTTTTCTTCTTCTTCCCCTTCTTCTTGGCCTCCTCCCTGTCCTTCTCCTCCCTCTCGAAGTCCTCCGCCGTCTTCGGGCGGGTCAGCGGCCACCAGCCCTTCATCTTCTTGGCGCGGAAGATGGACAACCGAGGGCTGGCCCGCTCCTTCGCCATCTGAATCGTGCACTTCCCGGATGACTTGGCCGCTCGCACCATGTCGTTGAGCCGCAACTCTATGGAGCCTGAGGAGGAAGAGGAGGAAGAGGATGTCAGCATCGTCATGTAGGGAGGGTACGCTGGTTTGAGCTGTTGTGTCCCATGATGCACCCTGAATCTTGAATAAAAACGCTGCTGCATGTTAAGGCCACTTTGAAGTGTTCGATTTAAAGAGTCAGTTCCCCAAAATAAAAAAATAAAAAGATATGCAGAGATAAGATTTATAGTGTGAAGTTATCTTTTATGTAGCAAATTAAAGGAGCAATGTGTAGGATTTAGTAGCATTTAACACACATGCAAAAAAAATATAAGCAAATTGAGAAAACATTTAGAAAATTGGACCGTATGCAGAATGTATCAAGGCCTAAGCATGGAGGAAATAAAGATCTGTCGCTCAATATAATGTTCCAGTGAAGGTAAATATGTGAAATGTTTGAGAAGCTGAAGCCTCACCCAGGAAGTCGTTGGCGGCGATGCGGTCGTAGTCCCAGACCTGCAGCGTCAGAACGGCCGGCTGTCGAAACTCAGACTCCTCCAGAGAGAAAAAGGACTCCTTCTTCTTAAACACCACCTCTTTCTACGGGGCGAGAGGAGCAGCTTCACGCTCACTGTGACCGCTAAAGGTGAACCTTATCTTATACAGTGTCGGGGCGTCTCCAGGTGTGTGTGTGTGTGTGTGTGTGTACCTCAGTAGGAAGGTAGTCGAAGCGGAACACGAATCTCCAGTTGAAGTTTCCTTCTCCGGTCAGAGAGTTGAAGTGGACGTCCGTCTCCTGCTTCTCTCCTTCCAGTCCTTTGATCCAGCTGCAGAGAAGAGAACAAAACACCGTTAACCTGAAGTTACATCATCCAGGACCGACACTAATATCTATAAACAAAAAGAAATTGTTCTTTGTAAACAACGTTAACACCCTTCAGATGTATCTGGTGTGTGTGTGTGTGTGTGTGTGTTAATAACCCCTTCACGTAGATGTCCGAGCTCGGGTCTCCGGTGAACGGGTTGACGTCGTCCAGAAACACGTCGTCGGTGTTCCAGATGATCACTCGCAGCTCGTACCTGTCGTCATGGAAACAACAAAGTTTACATCTGGTTTATGTCTGTAGGTTACTTATTGTAACTCCTCCTCTAGTCTACTGTACTCGATTATATTCAACTCTACTGTGCTGTATAGATTATATTCTAATATACTGTGCTCTGTAGGTTTATATAGGATAAATATGTGACTCTACTATACTATATATATAGTACTTTATAGATCCTATAATCGACTCTACTGTACTATATATATTATACTGGACTCTACTGTTAATGTGTGACCTACTGTTCAGGTAGGCGGGGCTTGATGTCAACAGGGGGCGGAGCCGGGGTATCAGTTGGAAACATGTCCACCCACATATGAAGGTAACCCTGGAACACACACACACACACACACACACACACACACACACACACACACACACACACACACACACACACACACACACACACACACACACACACACATTAGTAGAAGTATGTTGCTGTTGTTGTGACTGTATTGTTGTCTTATAATGATCACTTCTATCTGGGTATTTTAACCGATTTCTTTTTCTTTCTATTTTATGCAGATTAGCATCTAATTAGCATTTCTATATCTATCACAGGAATATAAAGTAATGCAAATAACAGTTTCATTATTAACTGAATTTTATTGACTGTTCAAAATACAGTGCAGCTCAAATACACTATAATACAGTCCAGTACTGTAAATAAGACACAGTTTACTTTAGTTCAAACTATAATTAGGCGATAGACTGAAACACTATTGAGGTGTTTACAAATACAGTTACCTCAGTAGTGCAAATTAACCATAAAGTCTAAGCTTGGCGGTGGATATTTTTTTTTAAATTATTTATTTATTTTTTAAATTATTCAACAGTTTATTTTCAGGCCTAAATTGAAATAAAATGATAAATAAAATTCAGTATAATGTGAGTAAAGCAAAACAATAAAATAGAACTAGAAAGGTGCATGCAGCCAACCAGCTCTTTGCTTCATACAAGCGGTTGATCACTGTAAGCGGATCTCTACAGGCGGTTTCCACCGTACCTGAGGCAGTCCCGGTTTGTCCGGGTTCAGCAGGGACCGGATCTCCACGTGCTCTGGGACCAGAGGGATGGCTCCAGGGATGAACTCGTTCATCTCCCCCCAGCGCTGCAGCACGCTCAGGGCCGCGTGCTCCTCCATCTCTTGATCCTCCTCTGGAGACCGCTGGTTCTTCTTTAGCAGACCTGACAACAACAACAACAACAACAACACTACAGTTTAATACAAGACTGGCACAGCTGCTGATACAGCTGGAGGGTGTGAGCATGAGGGAAGCACTCGTAGTACTACTGTGTCAGTACTAGAAGTAGTTGCAATAGAGCCTGAGTAGAGGTAGCAATACTAGTAGTAGGTCATGATCTACAGATGAACAAAAATTGATTTTACACTTTGTACAATATTTTCCTATATAAAGACACCTCATAATACACGTATAATCTCCTACCTACGACTGTACTAGTTCCACCTGTCTGTCTGTCTGTCTGTCTGTCTGTCTGTCTGTCTGTCTGTCTGTCTGTCTGTCTGTCTGTCTGTCTGTCTGTCTGTGCTACCTTCAGGTACTGCGTCTGGTGGGCTCTTGAAGATTTTGTTGAGGACCTTGACCTCCGACGTTCTGTACTCTGGAGACGGGATGCCGTTAGTCTTGCAGAGCTCAGCCAAAATGGCCGACGGAGTCTTTGTATCACGCCAGATATTGTAACCATCACTGTAGAGAGACGGTCAAGTAGAGGGACAAACAAATACATTTATATAAACAAGTACGTAACATAGTTTGTGTATTCATATTGTATAATTCATGTGTCATAGTGGTACTCATTTTTGGGTTTTGGTAGTAAATAGTCATAATTCTGGTACTAATATGTTGTCATTCTGGTACAAGTATTTCTTTGTTTTGGTACTCACGTGTCATAAAACTTGTTCCAACATGTAGTTCTGTTTCTAAGGAGCTTGTGTTCTGGTTCTCACATTTTTTATGTCTCATAGATCCAGATCTTAACAAGTCACAGTTCTTAACAAGTTATAGTTCTTAACAAGTCACAGTTCTTAACAAGTCACAGTTCTTAACAAGTCACAGTTCTTAACAAGTTATAGTTCTTAACAAGTCACAGTTCTTAACAAGTCACAGTTCTTAACAAGTCATAGTTCTTAACAAGTCATAGTTCTTAACAAGTCACAGTTCTTAACAAGTCACAGTTCTTAACAAGTCATAGTTCTTAACAAGTCACAGTTCTTAACAAGTCACAGTTCTTAACAAGTCATAGTTCTTAACAAGTCACAGTTCTTAACAAGTCACAGTTCTTAACAAGTTATAGTTCTTAACAAGTCACAGTTCTTAACAAGTCACAGTTCTTAACAAGTCACAGTTCTTAACAAGTTATAGTTCTTAACAAGTCACAGTTCTTAACAAGTCACAGTTCTTAACAAGTCACAGTTCTTAACAAGTCACAGTTCTTAACAAGTCACAGATCTTAACAAGTCACAGTTCTTAACAAGTCACAGTTCTTAACAAGTTATAGTTCTTAACAAGTCACAGTTCTTAACAAGTCACAGTTCTTAACAAGTCACAGTTCTTAACAAGTTATAGTTCTTAACAAGTCACAGTTCTTAACAAGTCACAGTTCTTAACAAGTCATAGTTCTTAACAAGTCATAGTTCTTAACAAGTCACAGTTCTTAACAAGTCACAGTTCTTAACAAGTCATAGTTCTTAACAAGTCACAGTTCTTAACAAGTCACAGTTCTTAACAAGTCATAGTTCTTAACAAGTCACAGTTCTTAACAAGTCACAGTTCTTAACAAGTCACAGTTCTTAACAAGTCATAGTTCTTAACAAGTCACAGTTCTTAACAAGTCACAGTTCTTAACAAGTCACAGTTCTTAACAAGTCACAGTTCTTAACAAGTCATAGTTCTTAACAAGTCACAGTTCTTAACAAGTCACAGTTCTTAACAAGTCACAGTTCTTAACAAGTCATAGTTCTTAACAAGTCACAGTTCTTAACAAGTCATAGTTCTTAACAAGTCACAGTTCTTAACAAGTCACAGTTCTTAACAAGTCACAGTTCTTAACAAGTCACAGTTCTTAACAAGTCACAGTTCTTAACAAGTCATAGTTCTTAACAAGTCATAGTTCTTAACAAGTCATAGATCTTAACAAGTCATAGTTCTTAACAAGTCATAGATCTTAACAAGTCATAGTTCTTAACAAGTCATAGATCTTAACAAGTCATAGTTCTTAACAAGTCATAGTTCTTAACAAGTCATAGTTCTTAACAAGTCATAGATCTTAACAAGTCATAGTTCTTAACAAGTCATAGTTCAGGTGCTAATGTGTCACACTTTAGGTTCTACTGTGTTCTAGTACTTGTTCTGACATGTTGTAGGTGTGATACTGACGTGTCGTAGTAGAGAGCCAGACCGCAGGAGGCTCTGTGGCGGCTGTAGAATCGGTTTTCCAGATCAACCTGCGTCTCGCCGATGACGTCATCAGCCCCAATAATATCGTGGTCCATCACCGTGACAACCAACTCTGTCTCCAGCGGGAAGGACACCGTGAATTCAAACACCCTGAAAGACAGCGTGAGACAGACAGTTGGACAGACAGACAGACGGTGTTGAACAGGTACAGGTGGAGAGGTACTGACTCTCCGAAGGTGGGGTTGAGCTGTTTGGGGATGTATCGGTCGACGGTGTCCAGACTCTGCTGTCCAGCTCGGACCACCAGATACGGGTCGGCTTTACCGTTGGGGTCTGTGGGAGCCAGGGTGGTGGCCTGCAGGACCCAAACAGAGACCGTGAGACACAGTAGGATGCAGACACTGTAACAGCTTTGTTTAAACCCAGTAAACTCAAACGGCAGGGACATTTCTGTCATGAAAAAGGTTATTTTTAGCAACCAAGTCTCACATCTCAGAAGTCTGATCAACGTTGAAGGCCTTGAATGCAACAACAGTTTAAATGTAATCAGAATAAAGGAGATTTTACAAAGACTGTCTGTCTGTGGATGGAAACAGCAAGACAGGTACCTTGACGATGTAGACTCGGACCAGGACTTTGAACGGTGAGTTTTTGGGGATTCCCTTGATGATCTGACACGTGGTGTCGTCTTCATCTCCTGAATCAATCGGATAAACCAGGAAGGAGCCCTAGAGATGGAGAGAATAGTGAACACCTCTCATCAGAGGGACAGACAGACAGCTTTCCATCCACAGTACCTTGTATTTTCCCATCAGCCTCTCGTCCTCGTCCTCGTCGTCATCCTCAATGCTTGCTTTGCCTTTATACAGCGGGAAGGTCTGAAGCCTGTCCTGAAACTGACCGAACTCGGACTCCAGATCGCCTCCATACAGCTGAAGATACAAACAGATAAATCTGTTATTGACAACAATGCTTTCAACAAACCTCGAAGAACTCTTTATTTAAAAAAAAATGGTTCTTTGGTGAGCTGATGAGTAATTAAAGATCGTTAATATCAATGTCTGTTCTCGCCACATCTACCGGCATCAAAACAGGAAGTCAGTTGTAAAGCAGACCGACTGTCAGCTGTCAATCACAGTGACCTCTCACCTTTAGCGTGGCAATGTTCTTGCGTTTGGGAGGTTTGGGCACCACCACGATTTCCTCCTCATCCTCATCGTCAATATTCGCCATGGTCAGATTGCCCCCCTCTGAACAAATAAATAAAATAGTTTTTCATATATTTGTATATTCATTTTGAAGAATATTTGTTTTATGGGTCCTATTTTTCTCTCATGTTTTACTGCAAAAAAAGAAAGTGAAGGCTCTTAAGTCAGACCGGGTGTCCTGCAGCACGGGGGCTCCACAGGGAACCGTTCTGGCTCCATTCCTGTTCTCCATTTACACCTCAGACTTTAAACACAACTCTGCCAACTGCCACCTGCAAAAATTCTCTGACGACTCTGCAATCGTCGGCCTCATCTCTGCCGATGATGACAGGGAGTACAGGGAACTTAATCAGGACTTTTTAGGATGGTGCCAGTGGAACCGCCTCCAGATAAACTCCAGTAAGACCAAGGAGCTGGTGGTGGACTTCCGCCGGGGCAAACGCTCTCCTCCGCTACCATTGAGCATCCAGGGACTGGACATTGAGATGGTGACGTCTTACAAGTACCTGGGTGTTCACTTGAACAATAAACTGGACTGGTCCGACCACGCACATGCACTCTATAAAAAGGGACAGAGCAGACTCTTTCTGCTGAGGAGACTGAGGTCTTTTGGGGTGCAGGGAGCACTCCTGAAGACCTTCTTTGACTCTGTGGTGGCATCAGCCATCTTCTATGGAGTGGTCTTCTGGTGCAGCAGCATCACGGCAGCTGACAGGAGGAGACTGGACAAACTGTTAAAGAAGGCCAGCAGCGTGCTGGGGTGTCCTCTGGATACTGTGGAGGTGGTGGGAGACAGGAGGATGATGGCCAAGCTCTCATCCCTGATGAACCACGCCTCCCACCCCATGCAGGACACCCTGGCAGCTCTGCACAGCTCCTTCAGCCAGCGGCTGATTCACCACCGGTGTGTGAAGGAGAGGTACCGCAAGTCCTTCCTCCCTGCTGCTGTCAGGCTGCACAACAAGCTGACCTCCCAGTAGCCCACAAACATTCTGGACTCTCAATACTTGAACACTTTTTCTATCACTCTGGTCACTTTAATCCATTCTGGTGCAATATTTTGTAATTTGTATATTCAATATTCTACTGTACATTCAATTTCTTCTTTACTGTTTATTTTATTATGTTTATTACTGTTTATTTATATTACTTGATTTCTTTTATCTTTATGTACTGAGCAATGCTGCTGTAATCCTGTAATTTCCCCACTGCGGGACTAATAAAGGATTATCTTATCTTATCTTATCTAATCTTAAGGAAGCAGAAGATGCCCTTTGGTTTTGGAGTTACATGTTCAGTTACATGTTCAGTTACATGTTCAGTTACATCAGTGGTCCCCAAACTAAGGCCCGCGGGCCGGATACGGCCCGCCTCCACATTTGGCCCGGCCCCCTGAACCAAGGGCATATGTTTGCATAGGGTCCATAGGGACTAGTCACGACCAAAGTTTGGGAAAAGACACAATTGTCCCCACCGTCCAAAGTTTGCACAAACTCATCTGTAATAGTATAAAAACTTGGAAGTGGATTTTTCACTCTTCTAGTATAATACTATGTTCATCGCCCAGAAGAGTAAAAAAAAAAGTCCATGTTTTCCAATGCTCCCTCGAGCCTGCGAGTCAGAAAGTGGGGAGTCAGAAACACCGAAGTTACGTGAACGTAACATGCAGAATGAGAGCTGGCAGTCGGACTCATCTGACACGGTAAACTACTAAAATACACCGGGAAATAATAAAGCCTCATATTAGTATTTCGTTTGGTCTCAGCATTGATGTTGTTGACCCTTTTGTGCTTTGTAGATAGGAAAATGCCACCCAAAAAGAAAAGGGATATACGGAGTTTTTTCACCCAGAGGGTAAGTAGCTATCAAAAAGCCCAGGTCGTTGTTAGTTAGCTAGTAGTAACTACCCCACACAGTGCAAACCTGCATTATTTTTAAATGCATTCAGGAAACTCAGAAATACACTGCAGATGCAGTGCAGGATGATGAGGAAGCAGCAGCTGGACCATCAGGGCTTCAGGTGAGGTCTTACATTGATTCTGTGTTGAGGTGTACTATCATGGCTGACAGTGTAAACATTGTCTCCCTGTTTTAAGTTAATTATTATTACATTAAAACATGCATGTGCAGACTAGGCTAAGTTTTCTTTGCACTTTAGGGAACAGTCAGTTTAAGTGACGGTGACCTACGACGAAGGCAGTGTAGCGGTGTCCTGGATATGGGGAGTGAAGCATACCAGCCTGATCCGAAATTCATTGAAATACAGCAACTTCAGCACAAGAATAGACTGTGACTGTATATTGGCATTTTTGCAAAACGTTTTTCATTCATTTATTTTATTATTTATTTGGTGCAGAATATTTTTTAGGTATTGTAACTAAGGTTGTATTACTGTTATTATGTGTTTTAATCAGTTCCAAGTGACACAAATGTTAATATATTGTAATAAAGCTTGCCTGTTCAACATAATAGCAACACATTTCTTTCTATGGCGGGGGGGGGGGGGGGGGGGGGGGGGTCTGTTACAAACTGACCCCGGCCCCCATCAGAGAAGGGAAAAGTTATGTGGCCCTCACAGGAAAAAGTTTGGGGACCCCTGAGTTACATGTTCAGTTACATACCCGGGTCCACATGCTTGGACACGCTACCTTGTGTACTCAATGATCACCTGATAACTTATCTTAAGCTTCTGTAAAAACTGTTCAATATAGCCATAGTTTTATGAGTCATCACAGCAGCATCTAGTGGACATTAGAGGAACTGAACACACTTCAACTTGTAGAATTATGTCAGCCGTGGCTGTTGTTGCTCTCAAATAATTCAAATAATAAATAATTTCATGTTTTTACTAAATAGACAAATATGGCCAAATGGGACTGAAATATTAAAGCAAGAGTTATAACTGTACCGGTCTCTGCTTGTTCCTCCTTCTCCTCGTCCTCAGCAGCCTGCAGACACATCAGACATCAGCCATTAAAGAACTGATTTATCTGGAAATTAAGCTGGAATATGTAACCTAACACTTTTAAACAGGAAAGAAAATCAGTTTTAACATGTAGTTTTTTCTTCAACATCTTATTATTTTGTCTTGTTTCACATTCTAATTGTTGGTGATAAAAACAAGTTATAGGCAATTTTCTTGTAATCTTGTAATTATGAGACAAAGATCTCATAACTACAATAAATAAATGGATTTAGCTCATCAAATTTGCTGATTTCTTTGATCTACTTTTAATAAAGTTCAGTTTTGACCTTCTGACTTTATTACACATTATAAGTAGGTCGTTCTTTATGCTACAAGCTTTTGACCGCCTTAATGAAATGACCTCTCAAATTCATCCTCTATATGTATTCCTGTGTTTTAACACATTCATTCAGACAGACCTGTCTCAACTGTCTCTCCATCTCCTCCACTGAAGCATAGTATTTAGACCACCAATCCAACTCCTCCTTCTCTGGCGTCTCCTCCTCTAGCTCCTCCAGCCCACCGCCCTTCTTCAACAGCTTCTTCAGAGGAGCCTGACGGAGTTTAAGTGTCAACATCCACTTATTATTTAACCCTTTATGGTAGAATCTGGTTTTGTGTATTTAAACAGATACGGATTAATATACGTACATTAACCAGATTGATGGGGTTGAAGGGAATCTTTGACTGTTTGATTGTCAGGGCGCTGAGTCCGATATTCTTCACTGACATCAGAGTGTTGACCTTCTTATCCGGCTTCACTGGAGAAACACAGAGAAATCTGTTCATTAAACTTGAGGAGAGAAGTCAACTACATAGCCGTGAGAAACATCACAGAGCTGTGTGGTGATGGCGTTAGAAAATTGTGTTGATTCTGGCGGCCCCTGTGGACAAAAGTGGGATTGTTTCCTAGAACCAGAGTCCCTTCAGAAAACAGTCTGTTCTGGTTCTCCCGTGCCTCTTTCCTTCTTTTAGCTAACGCTAACAGCGCTATTCTGTCTTTATTGGATTTGAGAAAGTTTCCCTGCAGTCAGTTAGTCCTCATCCTCAAAGAAAATAAATATGAAAATATGAACTATATGTATACACAGGGCTGATGTGGCATGATGTCATGTACACTAAAGAATAGAGTATAAATGACCCTTTTGTACGTCACTTATTTCGTAGCTCTAACCTTTTGGCTTTCGTTTTGGTTCATCGTCTTCCTCTTCTTGCTCCCCCCCGAGCTCTCGCGGGGCGTAGTCTATGAGGCTCTGGACCACATGGGTCCCGACCAGAGCCACTCGACCGAATGCCCGATGCTCCACCACAAACACCGTCAGAGGAGGGTGGAGGTAGGCCTGCTCCGGCAGCTCCTGATCGGACCAAACACAGGGAGAGGAAACAGAAACGAGAAGGTCAGCCATATGCAATGAAGCCAGATCGTTGGGCTTTAGCAGTCATAACCAGAAACTGACCACGTTGATATAGCGGACCAGCTCTTTGAAGTTGGAGTGAGTCTTGTAGCTCTCGATCTCCTCAGACTCCAGCTGTTGTCCTGCACACTCCACCCTCACAAGGGGGCGCTCCACCTCAAACAGCTGCACCCGCTTCAGGTCCCGCAGACCCCAGAACAGCACCTGAACAAACACACAGGTGGGACCCAGTTACCTCACAGACCCAACATCCAGATGTCCTAAAAACACATCAGCAACATTTCAACAGAGAGATTGTATGTACAGTGTGTGTGTGTGTGTGTGTGTGTGTGTGTGTGTGTGTGTGTTCCTGACTTGGGCTACCTTCGAGGACACATTTCCGGCTAAAGACGGCTTGTGCAAGTCTCTAAGAAATTAATGAAGTCCATGTAATGTCCTCAAAAGTGCCCTTAATAAATATAGATGATGATGCGTGTGTGTGTGTGTGTGTGTGTGTGTGTGACCTCGATCCTGAAGGTCTTCAGAACAGGTCGGACTCCTTCTGGGATGATGTAACATTTCTCCTCCTCCAGGTAGGGCAGCTCCTTCGGGTCCACACTGCTGGGCAGGCAGGGCTGCAGGGAGGGAAAGGACTTTCTAGTTCACCATCTAGAATGAAGGTTCACTGTTGTCTTGGTTTTCTATGGTATTCAAGTGGGGTGGCATCCTGTTGTGGATGACGTAATAAAGTGAGACTGTGTTGGGTGGACCTCGGATCCTCTAAATGTTGTATGTATTAAAGTTATAGGTGCAAGATATTGGGAGTATTTCAACTACCTCTTAACAGCTCTCAACATGGCAGCTAACGATGCTAACGATGCTAACAGTGCTAACAGTACAAACTACGGTGAAAGTGCTGACAGAGTTAACAGTGTTTAATATGGGAAGCCATTGCATGGCAGCACCAGGAGAGGCTCAATCCTCTGCATGTCACCTGGTTGGATCAGCTCTTCAGGCGTCATCTGAACCTGTTAAACCTCCTTTTAGCGATGCCTCAGCTACAAACCACGTTATTATCACTGATTAAACGATTGACAAACAGAGAGACATTGATGGATCGACAGGTGTCACCTCTCCAAACCCAGTGTAGTCCAGCTCGATGAGCTCGAAGGCGGCCAGCAGCTCACCAGCGGGGGCCTTGCCCAGGCTGATGTCATAGTACCGGAGGCGGGGCTTCTGGTAGTGCTTCTCCACGAACTTAAAGTCC
Organism: Cottus gobio; assembly: GCA_023566465.1. NCBI lineage: Eukaryota > Metazoa > Chordata > Actinopteri > Perciformes > Cottidae > Cottus > Cottus gobio. The sequence continues at coordinate 24,443,247 of CM042222.1, forward strand.
GGCTCGGCAAACGCCCGACCCAGAGGCTTCGGACTGCCCTGCGCGCACACACACACACACACACACACACACACGCACACACACACACACACACACACACACACACACACACACACACACACACACACACACACACACAAGCTGTTATGACGTCACTGAATGTGCAGAAGCAGCAGCAGGATGTGAAAGGGAGGAGAAGAAGTCAGCGTTACCATGGCGTCGTAGTCGTAGATGTTGATGATGATGAGAGGCGGGTCTTGTTGGAGCTCCTCCCTCGTCCCCTCCAGCAGAACTCTGTCAAAAAACAAACACTCACACCACGCTGGAGAGAGAGTCTCATTCAACACCTACACACACACACACACACACACACACACACACACACACATGAAAACAGATATGGGTCAAGGCAAGAAAAATCTAAAGAAATGTCCCATTGCATTATGGGAAATGTACGATCTAGCGTTATTTGTACCAAGCCCATACTAGGAATTAAAAGTAATGATATCGCCGACTCTAAACACATTTTATAGAAATGACAAGATCACTGGATAAATAAACTAATACAACAGTACAAAACATCGTTCAAGATACATTTGAATGTAAAATACATGGCAGCAATCACAGTTTTATTTTGAAAAACTGATTAGTACTATTGATTTCTTAGACTAGGTCGAGGAACTGTAGGAATGTTTAAATCCATACGACCTTTTAACCGGCGGGACGGTTGCACGTACCCTGGTGGTCTGGCACTGTGTAGCGAAGAGGACCTTGGCGAAAGGATCCGATAGGCCGTTATCATCTGCAGCAATCAGGCCACGCCCCTGATACAGGTGACATCGTAGCTGGAAGTACCTGCTGTCTGCAGAGAGAAAGAGAGAGAGAGAGAGAGAATAACTATAATTCCACACCACAGCTACATAAACAACAACACTGGTGACCGATATTGTTGGGATCACTTTTAGAGCGATTTGATGAATGATAGAAAACACTGAGACACAATACAAAATATTTTGTCCATATATTTCATGGGGCGGCATGTCGAGCAGATTCTGTTGATTTCAACACTTAATTGCTGATAGGAAATGCTGTATGTTCAAAGACCATTTTAATAATACAAATTTTATTTTCTGTTTTACGACAAAAAAGTAGAAAGAAAGTAATTTATGGATGTTGTATCTACCAATTCCGACCATGAAAATTAAACAAAGAATACAGCCTCATTGTGATTATAATACAAATAGCTAGCGCAGGTCACATAAATGTGTAAAAATAGGCCCTACATCTCTTGTAAACAGTCATTTTTAACTTTTCTAGGTGACAGATGTACAGTTGGATTGTGCAGAGACATCTTCCCTCAGCTGACCAGGACAGACAGCTGTTGAGTCCAAGTAAAGCTACAGGTCAAAATAAAACTAACCGCTGGGCTTTTATTTTGAAGGGGAAACGTTTTTCCGTTCATTCTGACAACAGACAACAATCCCACCGCTGACTCACCCTGGCAGGACAGAGTGACAGGAAGTTTCCTCTTCCCCGGGGTGACCAGCCTCCTCTGCTCTTCCTCGTCTTCCTCATAAACCGGCAGAAACTCCTCCGGCAATGAGGTGGTGACCTCTTTACTGTACTTGGCCAGACCGAGCCACAGGTAGACCTCCAGCTTCGCGAAGATCTCACTTGCTGAACCTCCTGGCGACTAGATGGACAGACAGACAGACAGACAGACAGACAGACAGACAGACAGACAGACAGACAGACAGACAGACAGACAGACAGACAGACAGACAGACAGACAGACAGACAGACAGACAGATTCAGAGACAGAGCTGAGAGAGTCATCCATGATTTTAGCGATGGACGCCAGCGTTGGATGGCTACCTTCATGTAGAGGGTGGTGAGTCTGCCACAGTCCCGCCCCTTCTGCTCCTCCACCAATGAGAAGAGGATGGAGTAGGCGGGGATCCTGACGTAGGCCAACCGCTTGCTCCCACTCAGTAGCCATAGAAAGGCGTCTGGGATGGTGGTCTGGGGCTGGAGAGAAGGAGGCGTGTCAGACATGCTGAACATGGTCTTAGTGGACCTACAGAGACCCCTTCATGACCTCTGACCTCTTTAGCCAGCAGGCGGAGAGTCCTCAGGAGTTTCCTGCTATCCATCAACCGCTGTTTGACCATCCGCCTGGTCATCCTGCGCCTGAACCTCACTGCCTGTCTGGCCACAAAGACCTGGAGACAGGCGGACATTAAGTCAGGAAGACAGGAAGACAGACAGGAAGACAGACAGGAAGACAGGAAGACAGGAAGACAGGAAGACAGTCAGGAAGACAGTCAGGAAGACAGACAGGAAGACAGTCAGGAAGACAGGAAGACAGAAATACAGACAGAAAGACAGACAGGAAGACAGGAAGACAGACAGGAAGACAGCAAGACAGACAGGCAGAAAGATGGAGACTCACCAACTTCTTCTTGATTAACTCCTTCCTGCATCTGTCCAGGTTGTTGGGACGAGACTGAGACCTCCTGTCTGCGAAAACATTAAACTGTCTGCAGAGAGACAGACAGGAGGACAGAGAGACAGACAGGAGGACAGAGAAACAGACAGGAGGACAGAGAGAGAGACAGGAGGACAGAGAGACAGACAGGAGGACAGAGAGAGAGACAGGAGGACAGAGAGAGAGACAGGAGGACAGAGAGAGAGACAGGAGGACAGAGAGAGAGAGACAGGCGGGCAGAGAGAGAGACAGGCGGGCAGAGAGAGAGACAGGCGGGCAGAGAGAGAGACAGGCGGGCAGAGAGAGAGACAGGCGGGCAGAGAGAGAGACAGGAGGACAGAGAGAGAGACAGGAGGACAGAGAGAGAGACAGGAGGACAGAGAGAGAGACAGGCGGGCAGAGAGAGAGACAGGAGGACAGAGAGAGAGACAGGAGGACAGAGAGAGAGACAGGAGGACAGAGAGAGAGACAGGCGGGCAGAGAGAGAGACAGGCGGGCAGAGAGAGAGACAGGAGGACAGAGAGAGAGACAGGCGGGCAGAGAGAGAGACAGGAGGACAGAGAGAGAGACAGGAGGACAGAGAGAGAGACAGGAGGACAGAGAGAGAGACAGGAGGACAGAGAGAGAGACAGGAGGACAGAGAGAGAGACAGGAGGACAGAGAGAGAGACAGGCGGGCAGAGAGAGAGACAGGCGGGCAGAGAGAGAGACAGGAGGACAGAGAGAGAGACAGGAGGACAGAGAGAGAGACAGGAGGACAGAGAGAGAGACAGGCGGGCAGAGAGAGAGACAGGCGGGCAGAGAGAGAGACAGGAGGACAGAGAGAGAGACAGGAGGACAGAGAGAGAGACAGGAGGACAGAGAGAGAGACAGGCGGGGCAAATCAGATCAAACCACTTCAAATTAAATCTTTTCTTATGAAGTGTTCATGAAGGAGACTGACTTGCAGGCGGCCACCAGCTCAAGCAGCACGTCCACCAAGCGCTCCTTGGCGTTGCTCCTCGGCCTCCTCAAGAGACGCTCGACCTCATCGAGGCCGAACTCCTGAAAGAGGAGAGGGGAGCGGAAGAGAGGATGAAGAGAGGATGAAATGTGTTTTTCAGGCGTTGTGCGACAGTAAGAAAAGTCCATTAAATCCCTCACCAGCCTGTCGGCCGTCTTGTTGAGCCAGTTGGCCTGATAGAAACGAAAGCTGTGATTCTCAAACTGACACCAGACAAACAGACACGGCTTCTGCTTCTCGGAGGGAGGCTGGAGAGAAAGACACTGGAACGACCTGAGAGACAGACAGGTAGAGAGAGAGACAGACAGGTAGAGAGAGAGACAGACAGGAGAGCAGACAGACAGCTCGTTGATAGTGTTTGTGGAGAACCGCCCCCTTGTCATGGTAAATGGACGACTTTCATGTGTAGTAGCCGTCCACACACATGCAAGATACTGGTCAACCTGTTGGGACCAATAGACCCTTCGCTAAGTCCCGCCCTCAAACACAGACTGGCCAATCATAGCGTAGCATCGTCCAGCCAACTTTGTGGCTGTGCTCTATAGACTCTGATGATTTGGTTGTTGACGTTTGGGATCATCCAGATGTAACTGGATGATGGGGTTTGAGAGAAGAGTGTCTCTTCTTTGAAAAGAGAGTTACAGCGTTTAACCGTCACCACAGGAAGGCCCGAATGTTCTCCTCTGAAGGGCAAACGCTGGTTGCCAACCTGCCAGGCCAAATCTCTATGGTTATGTGTGAAGAAGGAATTATTCCCATTGGGCCACACTACTTGTGAGTCATTTTCAGTTGGTGTTAAGCTTGAACGGAGTCGGGATAGAACACGTTCTGCCTCTGTTCTTGTGATTTTGTCGTATGAGAGTTGGGAAACAACTTGTTTTATACATAAAACTCTGTATCATACATTTGTGGTGAGGTCTGTGCATATGGGATGGTGTGTGGTGGCCTTTCAGCTGCTCTACACACACCAGGTGTCTGGTCACGCACCTGTCGTACTCGGTGGGCTGGGGTCTGAAGGGAGCAGACACAGATCTGGACTCGGGTTCGGGACTCAGCACCTCCTCTCGGTCCAGCTCCTCCTCGGACTCCAGCAGACCCTGCACCTCCTCGTTTAGATCCTCCCTGCTCCTCCTCAGATCGTCCTTGCTCTGGCTCTTCTTGGACCGCTCAACCCCCACGGCCTTCCCATAATTCCCTGCCAGAAACAAAACAGCTGATGGAGCTCAAAAGGTTCGAGGTTGGAAATGATCTCAAAGATGGCCAAAGGCGTCTGTCGGGCTCAGCAGAAGCCTGAATCCAGTATCAGGTGCTAAATCTGGGGCAAAGCAGACTCAATAACTAACTCAAATTGTTTTTTGTTGTTTATTTTAATCAAAGTTATTACTAGTCTATCCCCCTAAAACCTCTAAATGAGCCAGAGCCAGCTCACATTTAGTCCTCCGGTATCGTAAAAATAACATTTCAATACCTTTCGAGCTGAGATTTTGATAATCGATTAATTGTTGACATTATTTTCAAAGGACAATTCTCAACCCGTACTCTGTTCCAGCTTTTGAATTGTGTGAGTTTACTGCTTTCCTTTGGCTTCTGTTATTGTAAATGTGACATCTTTAGGTCCAATGTTGGTCAAGTGTTAGAAAAACATTCAGTATCAGTATTTTCTGATTTGATTTAATAATTGTCCTCGTACAGATATCCAGGACATGGAATAAACTGTTTACCTATGGAGAGTTCAAAGGTCAACGGCCTGGTTCCTACAGACGGGTCCATCATAGTGACTTCAAACAGAGACGCAAACAACAGGAAGTCCTCCCGTTGTCCCACGAAACCCTGAAGACGCAGAAGAAGAACAGAATCATGAGAGCTGCAGGACTTCACTCTCCTTTCTACCTGGAACAACTTGTTCTGGGTCCTGGTTGGTTTGCATTGTGCTGTAAATCCTTCCATTCGAGCAGGAATTAAGTCCTTTTAAAAGTATATCTTGTCACCGCTATGCAGATGATATTCAATTATACGTTAAAGGATAAGAGGTGAAAATGCTGCTGCACGCTGATGCTTAGACGTCACTGACCTCAGGGAGGGGGTGGATCTCCTGAACATCCACGGTAACAGCCTCCGGCACCACAACTCCCGCCTCCCCAGAGTCGTCGACCAATGCGCTGGTAGATGCAGACGCTACGGCAACAACAAGTAAACAAACCCAATGAATAAACAACAAGTACAAGTCTCCAACCAAGACGTCCAAAAGAGGCCCGTGAAAATATGATCCACACAGACTTCAAGCTCACAGGATTCAGTTACTCTGAACTTCTTTAGGACATTTGTACTGAAGCAGCTACAGTTAGAATAAAACTCAAACATTTGGAAACTCTGTTCTTCATCTGAGTCAATAAATGAGATCAGACACTTTGTGAGTTTTTGGGAGGCTACTAAAATAAATTACAAGGTCATTTTTGTAGAAAGGTGAAATTGTGCTAAGCTAAGCTAATCACATCCTGGTCTCTGTACTGGACACTCAGAGATATCCATCAATGTCCTTGAACTAAAACATGAAAACATTAAATTCTCCCAGCCACCCTCGTCCCTCATTCTTCCTCCTGCTTCTCCTCTGGAGACTGACCTTCCTTGTTCTTCCCCTTCTGGCTGCTCCTCTTCTTCTTCAGGGTCAGCTTCCCCAGCGCTCCCTTCATCTTCAAAGACACCAGAAGGAGTCACATATGAGGTTATGTGAGCTTCAATGAGGTGATGTGCTGAAGCCAGGTGGGTATTATTAAGGCCACATGAGATATTATTAGATATCGTGTTTGCCAAGGAAACAACCAGCTGATGAAGTGAGGCGTCGTCCTGATTGAAAGGTGGTAACACACAATACGTACCTTTCCTAAGGCGGCAGAGCTCGTTTCTGGGGTGACGGCAGCAGGTGAGGAGTAAACCTCCACATAGACAGCGAGAAGGATCCGACCGCGGTAGAAGATTCCTTCACCCAGACCCTGGTTCAAGGCCTGGAGAAGGAGAGGTCCAGTTCAGTCTGCAGCAGTTTTGTTATGAGGACATTTTATGAATGGTGGCTTGAAAAGGGCAGGACTACGACCACAGACTGAATAAAATATGGATGAAGTCTACGTGACGTCCCACCTGTCACTCAAAGAGGCCATGCCCTCAATTATGCAAGTTATCCGTACAGTTGTCATAGACAGGGAACTTGGCTATAGAGACCAAAATGTTGTTGTACCAGTAAACGGGTTTATATCTGCAATTAAGTTGTGCATTTTTAAAATGGAGGTCAATGGAGGCCAAAAATGTAGAATTATGGCTTTAAGCGTTTGATTTGGTGACGTCTGGTTTACCTGGTGAACGTCTCCGAGGGTCGAGTTCTGAGGAGAGCCGTACAGATTTACCCAACTTGGTCCGAAGGTGGGGTTGAAGCCTGCAGACAGACAGTCACCGTAACTTATGAAAGAAAAGACGGCTTTCAGGTAACTGGCATAAACAAGTAAGTCTGGTTTCAATTAAAGGAAATATTGTAAATTCAGCATAACAGACAATGTACACACATTTAAACAAAACAGTAATGTCATAACACTCAGCTAACATTCAAGTTATTTAAGGCTCTCGTGTACATTCGGGTCGTACCGTTCCTGGTGGGGTCTGAAATCTGCTGCAGGTCCAGGAAGTGCGTTGCCAGGACGATGTCTCCCATCTTGGCATCATCAAGGATCTGGACTCTGATTCGCTGAGCCAGAGGAGGAAACTGCTCGATGAAGGAGATCTCCTCGTTCCAGACGGGACAGTTGGTGACGCTGGCAACCGACGTCTCGCCCTGCAGCCACAGACACACACACACACACACACACACACACACACACACACACACACACACACACACACACACACACACACAACATACAGACACACACGACATACAGTCACACAGACACACAAACACACACAACACACAGACAGAAACAACACACAACACACACGACATACAGACACACAGACATACAGTCACACAGACACACAACACACACACACGCGGACATACAGACACACAACACACAAATACACAAAAACACACAGACACAAACACACAAATACACAGACACACAAATACACAGTACAATTAGAAAATATCTGATTTGAAGACAATTTCTTCCCAAAAATTCCCACCCTAGACTAAACCTACGAAATCTAAACCTACACTAGTAACAAAAAGTTCCATTTGTGTATTTGGGTTTTGGTTTTCACAACATCTGAAGAATCTTGAAGAAGTTGATACTTGAAGTACATTTCGTTGTTAATACTTATGTACAAGGTCCAATCCAACTATAAATATAACAGCCCATGTAATATCCCTGTGAGAGTACCTGCTGTCCAGCAAAGGTCACGCGTACGTAGGGGTCGATGAAGATCGTCCGGTCCGTGGCCTTCGACATCTTGGCCATTAGCCCCGCCTCCATGGTGGGCAGCCCCTCGGCCCTGTAGATCCGGACCCGGAACCGAGCCCACGGACGCTCAGACGCCATTCCACGAGGAAGCAGCAGGTTCCTGCAGGAACAAGAAGAAGAAGAAGAAGAAGAAGAAGAAGAAGAAGAACACCACATCAGATCAAAAGCCGACCCACAGCTGCCTCCATGTTATCCAATCTTTACTAATGTGGCTGGAAGGTCAATGGAGGCGCCGACTATGTTTACCTGGCCATGCTGCCGATTCATAACTTTTATTGTATGTGATCAAAGTAATAATAATTGATGAATGATTCATGTGTGCAAACATGACATTGACGTCAACTGCTATGCAGATGACACTCAACTGCATGTCTCATTAAGGCCCGGTACCAACGACGTGTCCTGTTTTATGTCCTGCCTCATGGAAGTTAGAAATTGGGAGTAAAAAAAACGATTCCTGCAGCTCAATGGCTCTGAATCAGAAATAGTCATCATTACCATCTGTAGCTGCAGCACTAGTAGCATGCATTGTCTCTCCTCTAGTCTGGGCCCCTTTTCTAATAATGCATGTAAAGAGGCATAAAACCTAGGTGTCTTACCACATTACACCATATATATATGTATATATTATTATTATTATGATTGACGACGCCTGCAAGATGTGGCGTTACTGACTTTTCGATGTCCTCACTGGCTCCAGACGAGGAGGTCGATGGCAGACTGGGCATGCTCACAGGGTCTCCTTTCATCAGCACACTGAGGCTGGCCTTGACGTAACCCTTGATCCCGGACCTGGTGTCTGCCGGGTCGGTGAGAGGAGCCCACTTCTGGTAGAACCGGTGGTCTGGAGAGGTCGCAGAGGGGGTCAGAGGTCAGTGAGTACTGGGCAGCGCTGGGATCGGTGCTGCAGTGTGAGCCGTGCTGGTACCTGGCTGGTTGTACACGGTGGAGATGTCGATCTTAAAGGTCCCAATGTGGGTCATCAGGAAGGCCAGCACCCGCCTGTGGAACACCTGGGAGGAGGGGACATTTACAGGCGGTCACCATGGGAACAGCAGCAGAAACAGAAATTAAAAAAACAAAACAACTGACCTTTATCTCGATGACTTTATCAAAGAGGATCTGTGGAGCCTCATGAAACTCAAACTGGAAGTTCTGAAAGAGAAGAGGAGGCAACTGGCTGTCAGAGGAGATACTAGAAACATGAGAAACTACGACCGTAGGAACCCATTCATTTCATGCCAGCTTGTTGGGAAAAGGACTTTCATGCAATGCAAATGTCTTATTTTTCACCGATTCTAAAATGCTGTATTTTAATATTTATGCATACTGCATTTCATTAATGTGTGATGAGATTAGTCCACATCATAGAAAGGCCAATTCTTTAAAAAATTGAAATCACTGTAAAAATGTACACCGAAAACAAAAGAGAGAAGAAGAGTATGGCTTTCCTTGGTTTATTGACATTAAAGGGTTTCTGAGCACCTTCCAGAACAGAAGCGCTCGCCATCCAATCGCTGAAAAATGTTATTTTTAAGTTTTAAAGACACAGCATTACTTTTTCTATGGTGTCCCTCAAGGTTTTGGTATTTTATTGTATTTTGCAGGGATTTTTCATAATTTTGAATTATTCTCAAGTGGTAAAAACTCACCAAATCTGTGTAACAATGGTATCAACTCAATATATGAATAACGACATACAATAATGAGCACTGTACTGCCACCTCTCTGCAGTACCTCGTTGTAGAAAGGGCAGTTGGTGGATTTCTGCGTGGCGGTGTGTTTTTTCTGATCCCCGACTCTGATGAAAACTGCAGGGTTGATGTTCACTCCAACCAGCTTCTGAGCCTCCAGGATGTTCACGTTCAGCTGCACACACACACACACACACACACACACACACACACACACACACACACACACACACACACACACACACACACACACACCGGTTACACACATCTGAATGTCTGC
>CM042222.1:24455658-24483158 GCA_023566465.1 Cottus gobio
ACACACACACACACACACACACACACACACACACACACACACACACACACACACACACACACACACACACACACACACACACACACACACACACACACACACACACACACCGGTTACTTTATTTGTAGAATCGCTTCTTCATGACCTGGGTGCGCTCACATGATAACGGAGAGTCTCAGATGTGAATGTCCTCATTGATATTTCTTAGTGAAGACACTTCAGAGCCGGGATAGAACCGCCGACCCTGTGATTGACAGCCGACGCATTAAGATACAGCCGCTATGTATTGACGTCGATATCAGGCGAACCGCTAACTTTTGTTTCCAACCAAGAAAAACACAAACTAGAGAAAGAAGGAAGCGACTATTTCTGTCTTAACTCCAGATATTTCTCTCCACCACCATTAATCACCATGTGCTTCAGTAGGTTTGACACACACACACACACACCTGGTCACGCCTGAAGAACAAACACAAGTCTTACTCAGAGGCTGCACAGAATAACTAAACATAGATACTCAGAACTAACTGCTGCGTTCACGTCACACAGACCTTCCTGTAAAAAACACGATCTGAGCCGCCGTCTGCAGTGATTGTGTCAACAAGCAGGTGGCGATGCAGCGAAGTGGGAGGAGCCGCCGATTCATCTTGCATGTTCTCCCTTTGTTAAAACACACACTGTAATTAAGTCTCCAGTTGACTTCCGATCTGATTGAGAAGTGGTTTACTTTGATCCGTACGGCTCTAGACACTACAGTTCCCATGAGCCTCAGCGGCTGTCGTTGTGTCGAATAGTCTATTTCCTTGTTTTTGTCAAAACAGCTTCTTGTGTTAACCCCGTGTTTAAAGTCACAACGCTATGAATTGTGGGTAAATCCATCGGACGAAGTCTGGAGAAATGGGGACTTACGAAAAGTGTTCAAAAATGGCTGAAAAAGTCACAGTGAGACGACCCGGAGCACTCAGAGACTTTGTAGGAACTTTATTTGTACATCTGTGAGTGTGCAGACATTAGGCCTCAGTCCGTGTTGTAAAAGACAAGATGGCGACGGCCGAGACACCAATGGGTGACGTCACGGAGCCTACGTCCATATCTTACACGGTCCAGTAACATGTTCTCAATCACAATGCTAAAATCCAGGTATTATGTTTACCATGTTCACTTAGTTTAGCCTGTAATCAAACTATGAAGTTGCTGATATCAAGTCATCAGGATTCATACTTTGAGGAAGACGAATGTCACAATCTCTTAAAAACCTATCAAATCGTTTCAATCTGGATCAACATTGAAATCCATCGAGTCACTCGTGTGGTAATTCATGCTAAAAACTACAAATTCAAGAGCATACATTTTGTTTTTTTGGTGTTTTATTTCTCCAGGGGCCTGTGGGGCACAGACAAGTTGAATAAAATAGAATCACTTCTGTAGGTGTGTGTGTGTGTGTTGAAGGAACGGTTGTGTGTGTGTGTGTGTGTGTGTGTGTGTGTGTGTGTGTGTGTGTGTGTGTGTGTGTGTGTACTGTAGGAGTGGTACAGTTTCCTATCTGCTCTATTAAATAGTTTCAGTGGGAGCAAACACCTGCAGCTACCTGCTGTAACACACACACACACACACACACACACACACACACACACACTAACACACACACACGTGGTCATGTGATCTGAAATCTCAGCCTCCTCTCATCCTCTACCTGAACTGACCATCTGTACACAATACCACCAAAGTCACATGTCAGTGGCCATGAGGGGAATTGCGGCTGGTTCTAATGATGACATCATCGCTCTGTGTTCTGATTGGCTCTGAACGAGCGTCCGCCTGTGCGTGCTGTTGGTTTACTGACCTCGTTGATGATGGCCAAGTTCTCACACTGCAGGACTCTGGTTTTATGGGTGAAACCTGAAGGACACACAGACAGGAAACTCACACAACCATCGAGGCAGAAAAAAATACTCAGATCTTTAAATAACATAATAGTAAAATGTACTCAAGTAAAAGCTTAACCTTTAATAATACATCATCAATTATAAGCTGATTTATGCTTTGCATTAATAATCGGAATTGGGAAATCTGTATATTATAATTGTACATAAGTACAGTACTCAAGTAAATACAGCTTCGAAGTCAATTGTATTTCCGAAACTGTTACAGTACACGACATGAAGATTATGTGGTCTGAATCTAAAGGGTCAGATTTGTATTATTCTCGTTGTACTTGATATATAGCGAAAAACAGGAACTGTAATACTTATATATGATATTAATATATGATGTATTAATATGTTAATTTATGAAGATACTGGAGGTTGAGCTTGTTTGTTTAACATGTTTGGGTGATTTTGTGTTGTTGTGTGTCTTGTTTTGTGTCAAAAAATCTTAAGAAATATGAAACATTGTATCCGTTGATCAATGATTTTGAGATATAACGATCTGAAATTAGGCAGACTACAAAATAAGTACTTACTTAATACTAATGGGCTTATACTTATTTTTGAAAGTATCTTGTAATGAGTAGCTTGAGAATAAAGTTGTATCTTTAGTATTACATCAAGTAACAAGTAACGTCTAGTAATTTAAAAAAATGTAGAGTAATAAAAAGTACAATATTTGAAATGTCACAGAGTATAAAGTAGAATTAAATGGTACTAAAGCACAATACTTGTAACTGTACTTTACTGTTACCATGAAAACAATCCAGAGACCATAAGTACACTAAAGGTGAGGTAACAGACGGCTGAGTGTTCGTCACTGACCTCTGAAGCAGAGTTCGATCTTTCTGTCGTATCGTCCCGGCAGGTTGGAGATCTTCCTCAGATTCACGCTGATGGACATGATGATCCTGATGGCCTGTCTACCTGTTCACCCGTCTACCTGATCACCTGTCTACCTGTTCTCATTTCTACATCGTGTCATCAGCTCTCTTCTGTCTTCTTTCTTCAACAGTTGGAAACTAACTGCCGTGTGTGTTTTCTGTCCATACAGTGTGATCGGAGGGAGGTGTGTGTGTGTGTGTGTGTGTGTTAGGGCAGGTCCTTGCTAATGTTTGAGAAAGCAAATAGAGTTGCTCAACTAGTTTCCTCCTTATAAAACACACACACACACAAACAGAAGCAGTATTCAGTAAAACAATGTAAAAATACTCAATAAGTAAAAGTTGGTAAATCAAAGTACTGAATTTATTCATGGAGTCTGGTGTTTGTTTCTCTACTGGAAGGAAAGTAAAGAAGAAGAAAAAAAACTTTTAACTAGCAACTAGCTAAGTAGCATTTTGCTGATAGCTAGCTAGCTTGCTAGCTACTTGAGGTGGAGCTACTTTTAACAATACTTTAGGCATTTAAAGCAGCTGTGTTTAACGTTCTGAACATTAATACTGGGCCAACACTATTAGTTAGGTTATCTATGTGACTATATAAAAGGGTGACGTCAACCTGAGCAGAGCTCTTAGCTAGCTAACGTCGCTGCTTCCCATGGCTCTCATGCGGCCGTTACAGCTGGTAACCGGCGTCCCGACCGGCGATGTCTTCCGGGAAGCGTAGCGTCCAGCCTCCAGCCTCCGGGCGGGAAACGGCGTTAGCGCCGTCGTAGTTTGTACTGTAGCACCGTTAGCTACGAGTAGTTTGTACTGTTAGCATCGTTAGCTACGAGCCGCCGGCTCACCAGCGACATGTTGAGAGCCGTCAAGAGGCAATTAAAATGTTTCCCATCTTAGATCTCGGGCCAGTCGGTCCACTGGTTTTCAACCAAAGAGTCACTGGTTTACATGAGATGATAGTATTCATCTTTTTGGTCTTTGCTTTGTTTTGTGAATTAATATTTTTTTTACTATTTGGCCCTGAAATAGTTCAAGTGAAATTATCTGAAAAATAAAATGACATTTTTCTTGCGAAATCTAAAAAGTAACGGAAGTTTTTCAATAAATATAGTTGAGGGAGTAAAGAATACAATATTTAGTAATCACAGTAAAATTTTGTCTTTCCCAAAGTTGTTTATTGTATTCCATCAGGTGCATTCATACAGACATGATGTTACTGGTTATACTGGTAAGTTAATAGCAGTTAGTTCAATAAGTGAGCAGTGGATCTGGTGGTCACATGACGCTGTGGATCAGTTTAACAAACGTTTAAGGACAAAAAATGTTTCATCACAGTGATTAAGGCAGCGCTGTGGAGCAAAGCATTATGGGAGGGGTAGTTCTTGGTGAAGGAAGCTTCTAGGAACATTTCTCCTTTTCTTGATGACATCACAGCACCATGTGACCATGCAGCCAGGAATACAGCATGTTCAGCTGAACTCAGATCAGATTTCTTTAATTATTTTTGTTTTGATTATTTGCAGAAGTTTCTCACATTCGAATACTTCTAAAAAATATTTGTGAATACATAATTTCCCTTCAACAAGAAAACAGACATAAAACAAGTTCTTGGCAACATAGAAAGTATAATGGCAGCCCGACAGGGACAAACTTCAATCTACAGAAAGTGATGCAGTTTGGGATCAAAACAAACAAAACATTCCAAATAATGGTCCATTTATTTGGCTTTATTTGGCATCTTCAAGTGCATTGTGTTCAATGTTTTGACAAAATATTAAAACCTGTCCAAACCTTTCCTTTTCAACCATCAGGTGACAGTTTCTATTGTTATCTTGTGACCCAAATGGCACCGCAGAGGCAGAGCGAAGACAAACTGCCGGGTACATATAACACAGCTTCAACTAAAATTACACCACTGATGTGTTCGACAAAATAATCTTCAAGAGCTTTCAATCGTTATTTTGTTCCCAAAATTACATGTAAATAAAATGGACCCTTAAAAAAAAAACATCCACGGAAAGGCGGTGGTGATTGAAGTGGTTAAAAAAGTGATTGTGAAGTGTTGGCGATAACTTTTTAATAAGCAATGTAACATAAACTGTGGCGGTAAACATGAGATTTGACACATTTTGACAATAAGCTTGCGTGTGTGTGTGTTCAGGTAATTCCAGCATTCAGAAGACAGTCTTTGGAAAAGAAATAAGAGCAGAAGTTCAGACTGTGTGACGCTCAGGTAACGTGGGATGGAGGGTTACGAACCTCCGGCGTGTGTACACGACATCATGCAGCTGGTTGATTCGGGATAGTCGGGATTAATTGGCGATGAGCTGTGTGTAATACTGATTGGTGATCAAGTGTGGTGTTCCTAAGGGTCAAACAGGGGTCAGACCCCGATTAGGAAACACAGGTTCTTGAACGCGGCTCAACGGTGGAGATGCGCTAAGAGCCAAGATGGCGGCATCAACAAACCAGCGTGCGAAGGTCATACAGGCGACACTAAATACTATACAAGGCCGTAGTAACGTTGTATGTTAAGGCAACTCTAAAGTTTTATCTTCAGGCAACTCTAAAGTTTTATGCTAAGGCAACATTATTAAAGCTATGATAAAGAGTATATAATATCATTCATGATATAATATTACAGCATTTAGTGCAAGAGAAAAGTGCGAAGTATTAATACCTGATACATAGAGCTAATCAGAACCACACACACACGGTGTGGAGACGGTAACGTGGAAGTGCTTATGTTGGTTTACCTGCAGTTCCTCTAATGTCCACTAGATGCTGCTGTGGTACGACTGCATGGAAGTGAAAGGGCAAAACCCCAATTTGTCTCTATACATACAAAGATCAACCTTTTCTGTGTGTGTGTGGCTCGGTTATTATTAAACACACGTTAGCAATAACATGTGATCTGCATAGTTAGTGTGGAAGCAGCAGAAGGAATCAATTATAAAGCCTCTATACTAAATTATTATCATCCCACTCGTTAAAGAGAAATATAAGAAAACAAAGCGATTATACAAAAATAATCTGGTGACGGTTCCCTGTGGCATTCTGATTGGCTGACAGCTAAATGCCGCATTGTGATTGGCTGAGATATCTAGCAACACATCAGGTTGGTCCCCTGAAGGGTGGTCGACTTGGCGAGTGGTCTGATCCTGGAATGAGATGAGGGTGGGCCTTCAGCTTTAAGGGTGGGGGGTTTAGGGGGTGCAGGGGTGGCGCTCAGGCTGCAGGGGTGGTGCAGGGTTTAGGACTTGGGTGCAGCTGGAGCTGCTGCTGGAGCTGCTGCTGGAGCTGGTTTAGGTGGGATGAGGTCTCTCATCTTGAAATAAGAGACCAGCTGGTTGGGAACCTCAGCGAGGACTGACTGAGCCAGAGTCGCCTGTGGAGCCTAGAGAGAGAGAGAGAGAGACCAGACAGAGAGAGAGAGAGACCAGACAGAGAGACCAGACAGAGAGAGAGAGAGACCAGACAGAGAGACCAGACAGAGAGAGAGAGAGAGAGAGAGACCAGACAGAGAGACCAGACAGAGAGACCAGACAGAGAGAGAGAGAGACCAGACAGACAGACAGACAGACAGACAGACAGACAGACAGACAGTTATTATAATTGTTGTTTTTTTGGTTCTGTTTGTTTGTCGGCAGGATTACAGAAAAACTACTGGCTCTGTAGTTTGGGCCAAAAGAAGAACTCATTACATTTAGGAAGGGTCACACACACACACACACTTACGTCTTTGAACTGCCTGAACGGGACGAACTGGACGATGTCTCTGGCGACGGCGTCCCCCACCGTTGACCTCAGCACGCCGTCGTCTCCATCCAGAAGCTCCATGGCCTTAAAGTCCGCTGGCCCCACCCCCACAATGATGATTGACAGCGGCAGCCGCGACGCCCGGACGATGGCGTCCCGGGTCTGATCAAAGTCGGTGATCTCGCCGTCGGTGAGGATGAGGAGGACAAAGTATTGCTGCAGAGAGATACAGACATGGGTGAGCGTGTGTTTTTGGTTTAAATGTTGTGTGTGTTTTGTTGTGAGTGTGTGTGTGTTTTGTTGTGAGTGTGTCCTCACAGAGGCGGTGTTGCTCTGCGCGGCTTGGGCGGCGATGGAGGCGACGTGAGTGATGATGGGGGAGAAGTTTGTGGGTCCAGAGAGTCTCAGCTGAGGCATCACCATCCTGTAGGCCTCAATGATCCCCTCAATACCTGAGACACACACACGGAATATTTCATACATTCTGTAAAAATTGTTGTATTATTTCACAATAAAAGAAGATTAGCGAAATGTTCAAAAAAATAAATACATATTGTTTTTTCCTCTGTTAACCATCTCACAATCCCCCGTCTCGTGACCCTCATGTTGGGAACCTTTAGGCTAAAATGCAAACTATTATTTTTATACGCAAATAAAATAGAAAAACTAGCTCCATCTGGACTGGCAACAATAATAAAATGAGAGTTACACATTAATACAGAATACAGTGTGTGTGTATATGTATGTGTGTGTGTGTGTGTGTGTGTGTGTATATATGTGTGTGTACCTTTGCAGTAAGGGTTAGTGGGGTTGAAGTTGAGGGCGAACTCGTGGTTTGCAACCTGCAAGATCAACAACACAAAGATTCAATAAACAATCTACACGCTGTTCTCAGATCAGTCGCTCAGAAAACTGATGCTTTCAGATTTTCAAAAGACTAATTTAATTCAAGCAAACAAAATCAGGACATTATTTTACATTGCGTTGGTTAGAAATGATGAATGATTGTCACACTAGAATGCTGCGTTGTGATTGGTTCGTTGGAGCGCTGACCTGGTAGTCTGGAGGCAGTTTGGCCCCAAATCCGAACGCTGGGAAGAGTTTATCCCTGAAACAGGAAGGGATGTAGAGTTAAGGTTTTAGGTTGGTGAGTTAAGGATTTAGTTTGTATAGCTTAGGTTTTAGGGTGTAGAATGGAGGGTTTGGGTTTTAGGGTTAAGAGTTTAGCATATATGCTTTAGGTTGTAGGGTTCAGGATTCAGGGTGTTGAATGGAGGGAAGAGGATTTAGAGTTAAGGATTTAGCGTTTAGTGTGTATAGGTTATTGTTGTTAATGTACATTTTAGGATGTACGAAGAGTTAAGGGTGTAGAATGGCAGGGTTCATACACGTTGACCAGTGGATTTCCATACTTTTTTTGACAAATGATATTTTTTTACTTTTTTGACATACTATGACTTTGTTGACATACTATGACTTTTCCATACTTTTTTTGACAAATGATATTTTTTTACTTTTTTGACATACTATGACTTTGTTGACATACTATGACTTTTCCATACTTTTTTTGACAAATGATATTTTTTTACTTTTTTGACATACTATGGCTTTTTTGACATACTATGACTTTTCCATACTTTTTTTGACAAATTATATTTTTTTACTTTTTTGACATACTATGACTTTTTTGACATACTATGACTTTTTCCATACTTTTTTTGACAAATGATATTTTTTGACATACTATGACTTTTCCATACTTTTTTTGACAAATGATATTTTTTTACTTTTTTGATATACTATGACTTTTTCATACTTTGACAAATTATATTTTTTTGACATACTATGACTTTTTTCATACTTTGTTTGATAAATTATATATTTTTTAAACTGCTGTTTGTGTTTTTACATATGCAGTATTTAATCATAGACAAGCCACGGTGGGTTGTAAGCCGCCGTAGCTTCTTGCCGGTTGCCGTGCCGGTACGCAGCCACAGCCCGTTACCCAGTATGTCTGATATGTATACGATTTCACCGGCACAGAAGGCCCAGGGAGGAAATGCACGGTCCGCCACTGGCGTAAATGAACGACATGAACATATGAATATAACACATTTCCACGACCTTTCCAAAACCTTTGGGATGTTATTTTTTTCAAGGACTTTTCCAGGCCTGGAAATACCAAATTCCATGACTTTTCCAGGTTTTCCATGACCGTATGAACCCTATAAAGGCGCATGGGGTTTAGGATGTAGGATATAGGGTTTAGGGTGCAGGGTTTTGGATTATAGGTGTAGGACTTGTGTATTCATAGTTGAGGGTTTCTGTGCATACTTTTGAAGGTGTAGTTTTCCAGGTGTAGGTTGTGTGCGAGTGGGTGCGAGTGTGTACTAACGTGTCGTAGTCCTGGACCACGTGACCCACAGACCACAGAGCCGACAGGTACTGGTTCAACCCGTCTGGACTCATGTAGTGGAGAGAGTTGGGCGAGCGAGGGTCTCCGTTAGAGCCGGTGAAGTCGACCCCCACCTGCAAAACATGAATTAATTCATTATTAAAATACATCGTTTACATGTTAATTTAATCAAGCCGTTTGTGAAGTGTGTTTTTAAAAGATCAATCAAGAGATCAATAATTTCAATCGTGAACTTTAATGTGATTGGTGGGTTAAAATAAAGCCTTTAGACGTCTGTGTGGATTGGTGACGTACGGTGAAGTTGATCTGGCAGCCGCCCATCACGTAGTCCAGGAAGGAGTACTGGGTCAACAGCTGCAACACACAGGAGGAGAGGACCCGTGAGTACATCAGGAAATAAAAATAATTAAATCACACGCGTAGATCAGAGGAAATCAGACCTGAAGTATGAAAATCATTTCAGTTAAGACAGACGTGTCAACACCTGATTGGTGGAATGTTACCAAGTACAATGATTCAACTAGTACTGTACTAAAGTACAGTTTTGCAGTACTTTACTTGCAGATTTCCATTTCATGCTACTTTACATTTCTACTCTGCCACATTTCAGAGACATGTCCATTTATAGGACAGCTTTAGCTCCTTTACAGATTTAGATCAATAATACAAATTGTACATTAACTGATACATTATGGTGTATAAGTATATGAAGTAATTTAAATTAGCTTCACATTCACCTGATGAACACGTTAACACCTCAGTAATTATCATCCAGTAATATCTTAAAGATATAATTCTGAAATGGGCACTTTTACTTTTAGTACTTTAAATGTTGATGCTCATACTTTTGAACATTTCCATTAGTAAAATTGTATTTATTGCAGGACTTGCATATGTAACAGTGGTATCTACTTCAAGAAACATAAGTGGATAAATGTGGTTTTTAAACAGCTACTTCCTGTTTATCTTAGTGAATGTGATTCACTAATGTGACTACATGCAGTAGTATATGTTGCTAAAATATTAAAAGACATCTGAGATGGTGCATTAGAGCTGTGGTGAACGGGGGAAGTACAAATCGATGCATATAAACTTCCTGTATGCGCCTCATAGAGCCAATTAGACGCTTTGTTCAGGTTACAGATGGTAAATATTGATAAAAGGAGGAATCAGCTTTACGAAGCAGAGCACTCTGGGTAATCTCTACCGTGCAGCTCTTCAAAGTGACGACTCCAGAGTTCTTGTAGCTCTTCTTCTTCTTCTGTTTGTCGGGGTGGATGCAGTCAAAGGAGAGCTGGAGGACAACACAGCGGACAGTTTAGTGACATCCGGCCGGCCGCCAGAAAGACTTCAAATGTTTCAAAGTCGCTCACCACTGAACTTCCAGCTTTCTGCAGGTCGGACACTGTTGTGGTGAAGGAGCCAATCAGGTCGTGAGTTCCATCGCTGTCATAATCAGAGCAATCCACCTGCAGAGGGAGGAGGACACATCATGCAAACTGTTGAAAATATCACTGGCTGTTACGACCGAAGGTGCGTTGCGATTGGTCGAACCTTCATCGGTCGGTCGACGTCGCTGCTGCAGAACGTCTGCAGGGGAACAGAGAACTTCTTCCAGGTGGGACTCAGATTGTTCTTCACCACCTACAGACAAACAGCATCGTCTTCATCACAATGACATCATCCCCTGTGTGTGTGTGTGTGTGTGTGTGTGTGTGTGTGTATGTATGTATATGAGTGCTCTTCAATTAGATCAATTATAGTTTTAGACCTCGAAGTGAGGACATTTATTTCTCAAAAAACATTAAATATTCATGAATAAATTAGCAACGATAGCTCAGAGTATGTTGGATAAACGACTGTGTGTGTGTGTGTGTGTACCTCTGTTCTGTGGACCAGCAGCCACTTTCCATCGTCTCCCTTCTTAAAAAACTCCAGGAATGGATCAGACTTCCCAAACGTATCCTGGAGGAAAGACAACGTGCTCATTCAGGGCGTTAAGGAACCGGATTACAATCTGGTTTCAGCCACCACAGACTTCCTAATTCTACGGTTCTTGTTGTGAAATATTTCCACCCAGCAACTGCAGGAGACACTGTTGACTGAACTAAATCACAGAGTTTTAAAATATACACGTATACAGATGTATATAAACATGTATAATAAATATGTTTGCCTCATAACTGGAAGTTAAACTCATTTACACATCAATTTCTTAATGGATCAGATTTTGCTAATTACCGAGAACTGAGGAAGGCCTTTACACACTAACTGTGTGATGGATTTATGAAGAGATCAACTGACGAAGATGAGAAGCATGAAGAGCAACATAAGTAGGAAGACGGGGCATAAAAATGCAGTTGATGAGGAGCAGCGTTACCTTCTTGTCCAGGTTTTTAGCCTC
Source organism: Cottus gobio (assembly GCA_023566465.1). Classification (NCBI taxonomy): domain Eukaryota; kingdom Metazoa; phylum Chordata; class Actinopteri; order Perciformes; family Cottidae; genus Cottus; species Cottus gobio. Next base: position 24,467,050 of record CM042222.1, read on the forward strand.
GAACTCCAACGTAATGGCTCTGCTGTCCTTTATCTCCTCTGCTGTGACCTACACACACACACACACACACACACACACACACACACACACACACACACACACACACACACACACACACACACACACACACACACACACACACACACACACACACACACACACACACACACACACACACACACACACACACACACACACACACACACACACACACACACACACACACACACACACACACACACACACACACACACACACACACACACACACACACACACACACACACACACACACACACACACACACACACACACACACACACACACACACACACCCCTTAATAGTCACAATAATCTGAATATTGTTTTGATCAGGATTCTCCATGTGCAATATTACATGTATACTGATCGTCTGGTGATATAAATGTATACAGTATATATTAAAGTTAGACAAACTGTACATACAGTGATGCTTCCTTTCCCTGCAGGTTTGCCTTTCTTCAGCTGCAGAGGTCTGGTCAAGGTTTTACTGGAAACTATCTGAAATCCACAGAGAGGAGGATCGTCTTTGTATCAGCACTGTTGTGACGGCAGCAACCGTAAAGATCTGAATTATATGCACTATTCATTTATTTATATATATATATATATATATATATATATAGAGGGCGCTGTGAGGCTTAAGGAATGATTCTGCCTCTTAAGTTACAGCTCCATGTGACCTCCAGAGGGCGCTGACACTACTAACCACAAGAAACACTGCAACACAATCTCTCCTACACCTTGAAGAGCTGAAACAATTACATCAATTATTGAAAAGTTTTGACAATCGATTAATAGTTTCAGTCATTTTTCAAGCAAAAGAGAGAATTTCTGAAATGTGAGGATTTGTTTCTTTTCTCGGTCATATATTATCACAAACGCAATATTTTGGGATTCTGGACTTCTTGGTTATAGAACTCTGTTATTAATGTTTTCTGATATTTTATAGATAAAAAAAAGTTTAGTTCATTAGTTGAGAAAATAACCTGCTTTTTTCAGGAATTATTCAGTTTCACTGACCTGCTCAAATATGTCTTATTGACTTATTTCTGAAAAACTAAAAATGTAAAAAAGGTTGAAGTCAGATTTTGGATTTCCAAGTGAAAAGGTCTCACTGGAACGTTGTTATGATATTTCCGGCTGGATCAAAGAGGCAGCGGCTACATTTACATGCACATAATATTCTGGTTATCACTAAGCTGAATATACAAACTGATATTCCACTCATATTCGTGTTTACATGCAGCCGTGAATACTCAGAGTAACATAAAGCTCCCCATGACGTACGTCCTACGAATGTGTGTTTCTCCTTCAGACCTGAAACATAAGCTTTTATTTTGGGAATGCATCTCTGCAAACGGCAGGCTATTTGCTTTTTGTTTAACTCAGACAGGTCGTAAACAGTCATGAGGCTTTGGGGAAATGCTCGTTATACTAATGTCCAAAGAATGCTCCTAAAACCAGAGTCAATGGGGAAATAAACCTGCTTCTGCAGAGTCGGGCGTGTACCTGTCCCAGTGTTAGCTCCACCCCTCCCAGGTAGTCATCGTCGGCGAGGTCAGCGCTGGAGTTGTCGATGTCGTAGACCCCCAGCTTCAGGTTCTGCACCGACTCAAAGTGGTAATCCAGTCTGAGACGCTGACTGAAGGACGGGCTGGAGGAGTTCTTTATCCGCTCGGTACGAGCCAGCTGACGGGCAACAGAGAGAGAGGGGCCGGTTTGTTAGATATGCAAAATCAAATACTAAATAAAACAAGTAATTCAAAAGGCTCACGTATCCTGTAGCTTACCTCGGTCCAGGTGTCCTTCCCTGAGCTCTGCAGCAGCACACACAAAGGATCCGACTTTGACCCGACATCTTTATCCAGCAGGTCAGTGCAGGAGACGGTCAGCTCCACTTTAGTGACACAGTCCGCCATCTGAGGGGGGGCAGAGGGAGACCGTCACATCAGGACTCAATAACTCAAGTAACCATTTGGACATTTGATGAATCGTTTGTCGCTCGTCAAGCAGGAATCACGTCATCAAAATGTTTGCATCATTTCCTCGTTCCAGACTCGGTTGTGAGCATTTGCATTTTCTTTGCATTATGCGACGGTAAATTGAAATTGCGCTTTAGGGAACTGAGGTCAACGTTTGTCACCATCTAGCATCGCAAACAATTGATCAACAAATCAAAAGTAGATGACAATCATCATTAGATGCAGCCCTACTCTACACCACCAATAAAAAAAACACACAAATACACCAAAAACTACAAATATAGACCTTCACTTCAGTCTCACTACTTATCTCGTTCTTCACCTGAAATGTATCTCACTTTATGGTGCAAGCTCTCTGTGACACTTCATTGAGGTATAACTGTTACTCAACATATGTATCTTTGCCACATGCAAAGGAGGCGGCCCGTCCTTCAACAGCAGGAATAGACTGGGACGGGTCTGAGTGCATGATAACAAATAAACGCTTTCACAAGGAGACGCGCTCACTCACTGAGAAACAAGTTGAATATACTGACATCTGTTAAGAAGAAGACTAATGTAGAGCTTTTAGGTGCTTGTTCTATACTTGAATTGTATTAGTATTGTATACATCTACTACATCCATCCATCCATCCATTATCTGAACCGCTTATCCTCTTTAGGGTCGCGGGGCGCTGGAGCACATCTACTACATTTCACAGGGAAATATTTTACTTTTTCATCCACCACGCTTAGATAGTAGTTATAGTTACTTGTCAGATCAAAATTTTACTTCCAGAATATGTGATCCGTTTACAAAATAAAATACATTGTTACAGAATAAATGTGATGCAGATAAATAAATGAACCACGACAATTCACTAGTATAACACTGGGCTATTCTGCTTTAATGACATTTTTACTTTTGACATTTTTAAGTGCATTTTGTTGCTAATATTTTTATACTGGGGGAAAAATATGAATGCAATACAAACGTATAGTTGCTTGATATGGAGTATTCTAATAGCCTGGTATTGTTACTTTTACTAAAGGGAATTACTCAAACACTTCAGTAAACCTGAACACACAGTTTGAATGATGTACATTAACCCAAACTTCTGCTGGGATCCTAAATGAAACCTTGACTATTTATTTACTGGACAAAAATAAACGTTGAAGCTGTCAAATTAACTCAATGAACCGAGCGAGCGGCACCTGAAGGCAACACGAACCGAGCGAGCAGCACCTGAAGGCAACACAGGTATGAGACTAAATGGAGGTGGAGATCCTCTGAGGCTGTAAAACCCGTAAAACGGTAAACCAGTTAAACCAGCAGAATGTTGTCTCTCTCTCTCTCTCGCTCGCTCACACACACGGCATTGTGTCAATATCAGCTTTGTAAATCACCTTATCAGAGCCGATATATTTTATCTTCTCCAGACCACAGAAACCAACACCAGGGCGGCGGACAAACTGACGTTACTCACTCAGTCCGGAACAAGAAACGACGCCTTTCCAGTCAGAGTAAACACACCTGAGAGAACACACACACCGTTACCTGACCACTCTGTGACACTTTTTACAAATTAGTCACCTGAGCTGGAGTTTTGTATTTCAGTTGTAACTGCGGCAGAAAAGGGTTGTTTGCTTCCGTTCAGCCGGTTAAGCGAGCAGGGAGCGGCACACAGAAATGCCGCGCTCTGATTGGACAGGCAGCTACAAAGCCGCGTCCTGATTGGGTAAAGTGAGTGTCAGTCACGCCCTCTGGGTTCAGCCCGTGACTCGCTGGCAGCGGCACAATGTGAGTTACTGCCGAGCAAACTCCTTCAAAATAAAAGCGACACGAAATTTTAAATCTTCTCATACAACAGGATTAGCTGTGCTCCTTCCGACAGACACCATAGGTTAATACAGGCTGCAAGTTATTTCATCAACTTTTGAAATACGTCGCAAGTTGCCACAAAAGCAATAAGAAGAGGTTAAAAACTCCAACAACACTAGTATAAACAACTTCATTGTTGTTCTTCCGCCTCCATGCACCTCAGAAGGAGAAGCATTTGGGCCAGAAATTCCTGCTCTTCTTCCATAACACAAAAGGAATAGCACAAAATATAGAAAATAAATGGTCCAAAGTAAGTAGGATCAGACAGGCTGCTTTTTAAAATGCCTTTATTTAAAGCCAATGGTGCCTCAAGTCTTTCATTGATATCTTCTAAAATTGAGATTGCTCTTTCCAGTCTAAAAGTTAAAAAAGGTATTTAAGGCTAAATAATATAATCCAGTCAAATGATATGCTTTGTTTAATAGAAAAAAGGTTAATGCAATACTATTAGTCCTAGTTTTCAAATTTTTGTTTGTCCAAACTGACTACTACTTTCATTGTCATGGGAGTTTACTCAACATGATAACAAGTGGTGATATAAGGGCGTGATGACAATTGACAACCTCCGCAATGAAATTTGACACCAATTTCAGGACTGATTAAAAAGGTAAATTGTGCTTTTATGTTGAAGGGCCGATACTAAAGCCGGAAGTACTGTTGCTGAAGCAGTCGGCGTCTGATTAACTGTACTGAGATGGTCAGAAACAATAAAGAAACGTTTCAAAAATATAATGGAGCAGTAAAACAGCCTGATCCAACCTCCTCACAGAGAACAATCCAGTTTCACTTTATTCATCCTTTGCAGTAGAACCACCATGGAGTCAGAAAAGGCAGCAGAGCGTCACATCACTGATGAGAAACAGAACAGGAAAGACCAAGACACAACAAACAGGCCCTAGAAAGAGAAAGGGCACCATGTACAGAACCATAATGTTCCGTTAAATCCTGTAAATCACATCCACATCATCATATGTTTCTCATCGGCTATTGAGTCACCTCCCTCATAACATCGCACAGCTTAAATGAAGAGCTGAAACAAGATGCCATTTGTGATACTGGAATTAGAATTTAGTTAATTAATCAAACTACAGGCCTGGACTGAGCGAGTGCTCAAGCCAGAACCTGCACAAAAACTATGGTGAGGTGAACAGTTTCAAAGGTCCATTACTTTTTAATAATTGTTTAAAATAAACAGTCAAACCCTTGCTGCCACCCTCTACAATCTACAGATCACCATATACTACCCACAATACCTATTATCTAAATACTAACATCTGTAGTCCACCATCTATTATCCAAAGATTAACCCCCTATAGTCCACCACCTACCATGTATATGCCATCTGCAGTCCACCACCTACAGGTCACCACCTTCACCCTACAGGCCCCCATTTATCATCTAAATGCTACTTTCTGCAGGCTACCATCCACCCCCTACAGGCCCCCCATTTACTATCCAAACGCTATCTCCAAACCACAATCTACCACCTAATGATATCATCATATAATATGTATCCTCTTTGGTCATTCAATGTGAATCTCTAATTTTACAGACTGTGGCAATACATTTACATGCAAGAATCTACCCATCTATGACAATAGTGTGTCATTCCTAGTGTTTTAAATGGAGCATCTTTGCATCCGTTACTCACCTGAAAGTCCTGTTTGTCTATTGAACAGTCGGGGGAGGGGGGGGGGGGGGGGCAATTGAATGCTTCTTAGCTCAGTGCCAGTACATCTGTACCAAACCCACCCACACAGTTCAGACTTACGTCCTCCCTCCACAAGCCAAATCGTCAGGATGTTCTTTTTATTCCAATGAATATCCTCCGCACAGCAGGTCCACAACACATGAGCTTTACCAACAACCATTTGTCTAGACAGGATTTCAGTTTACTTTATTAAAGCCTGTTTATTCATTTCTTTCACACGCACACACTGCATGCACAAGCAGTTGAACATTGTTAATATTGTTTTGAGGTTAACCACTACCTGTTAGAAGCAGACAGAACTACTTCAACTGATGCTTCCTGATTGTTCGGTTCAATACTACAAAAAATACTATAAACTTGAATAACTGAGGCTTTATTCTAAATCTGCAGCATGAAGCACATCACAAAAGCTGAGAGTTGCTGCTTTGACTGCCTACATTTTGTTAGCCAATGTAATAGTTTTCCTTTAATATGAGCCATATTTTGAGGGAATTAGATGATTCATTTGATCAAAACTGAACCCCCTTAAGGTCACAGCAAAGTAGTTGTACGTTCACTTGCAGTACTTCTGCATTACTTCACAATACTTTTCACATTTCTGCAATGTAACCACAACACAAATGGGGGCAAAAGATTCTGATAAAGATTTAAATTTGGCTTTCTCGCAAATACAAAAAGGTAGTTCACAAAACCAAATTCTACCATTAAGCAAGGGATCTATAAAACAAAAACAAGTTAGCAGCCCAGCAGCTCTCAGCGGAGTATTGAGTAGTTTTATGTACCTTATATAGCATTGAAGCTGTCGATGAGGTCGTCTGTATTCCAAACAACCAACCCAGACTTCCATTGAAGTTTTACAACATAAATTGATTGATTAACTCCAATGAATCCATTAAGCAGATACGTTTCCATCAGACAGTGAAGAGCAGACAGTCAGAGAGCTGATCGCAGGTGAGTTTCAGGAACGTCCTTTTATTAGCCAAAGCAAAGGAGACTCCACATCATGTATGTTATACGATCATACAAGTTTGTTCACACTAACAATAGAAACAAAAATGTGCTTTGAGGTGGAAACATCCAAAACATACATACAACAAAAAGCTACCAAACTAAAAGAATCTCTACAGATTTCATCTCAGCCCTCAACGCTCTAAACGCCTGTTGAGCGTGTGCTGCTGCGGAGAGGGAGAGTGACATTGAAGGTGGCATCGATCAAACACAGCAACGTCAGGAAACGGGACAGAGGAAAAAGATTCAGCAACCAAAAGTACTTATTTACAAAACATGTCAGCAATCTGTTCCACATCCTCCATACAACAACAGAGCAGAATCGCAGGTCAGAAGAGTGTCAACATTTCACCAAAGCAACAGAATTGATGTTGGCATACTTTTATACCAAAGCAACAGGGCATGTCAACATTTCACCAGAGCAACATAGCTTTTAATCATCATCATTTTACGATAGCAACAAGGCATGTGAAGATTCTATCATAGCAACAGAACATGTGGAGATTCTATCATAGCAACAGAACATGTGGAGATTCTATCATAGCAACAGAACATGTGGAGATTCTATCACAGCAACAGAGCATCAGAAGATTATATCATAGCAACAGAGAACCACACAATGTGGTAGTAAAGCTTTTCATCTACAGCATGGTCTACTGTAGCAACAGAGCATGTGAAGATTTTAACGTAGCAACAGAGCATGTGAAGTTATTACCATGGCAACAGATTTGACCATAACAGAGCATAAACATCTATCATAGCAACATACTGTGGCTTTTCGTCACCATATTTACGACAGCAAGAAACATGTTAAGATATTACCATAGAAAAAGGGCATTTACATTTTGAACCACGGCAGCACATTTAAGTGCATACAGCAACAAAGAATGTCTGTCAACCTCTTTATGATCATGTTACCGTAACAACAGAACAGGTGAATATGTTCAGTGTGTCGACTCTGGGCATGACTGCATTGGGAACAAGGTAAGAAACGACCAAAATCCTATCAACATCATCGTCATTTGTGCTACAAGAGTCAGTGGTTGAGCTGCAGAAAAGAGCAAAGTCTGGATCAGAGTCTTCCCACTGGGCAACTCGTGGGTGGGGGCTTACCTGTCATTATCTACACATAGGGGGAGGAGCTTCATTGAATAACAATCAGCAGCAGGACCAGGTCTAAACTGAGCTGTAGTTGAGTTTGATTCCATAATCCTGCATGACTTATGTTGGCTTTGTTTCATCTGGATGGTGGTCCAGGTCGGTGTAACGTTGCATTGTCTGTTTTGGGCGGGGCTTTAACCCAGGCTTATCTTGACTTTGCGTGCTCCAATAGGTCGATCATTCAGGTCCATAACAGCGGCAGTGGCCTCCTCGTGGTTTTGGAATGCCACCATGGCCTCGCCTGTCGGCAGGCCTTTCTCACTGAACTGCAGGCAGACGGAGCCTGGCAGCACCTGGTAGCCATAAAAGAAGTCCATGATCTCGTCCACAGTGACGGTGAACGGCATGTTTTGAAGCTTTACAATCGTCGGGCCAGGAGCACCACGTTGACTGTTGGGATTGTTAGAACCTCCAGGAGCTGGCTGGTTACGGAGTCCTTCGGTTCCTGGAGAGAACACCTGCTGACCACCAGTAGCTCCGCCCCCTGGACGTCCTTGGTTGTTGTTAGCCCCTCCCCCTCTGGTCTGTCCACCTCCTTTTCGGTTTACATTGTCAAATGGTACCAAGCCTCTCAGCCCATCCTGGCTGAACGGAGCACCTCCTGCTGCTCCAGGTCGAAAGCCCGGTGGCTCCATGATTTGAGCCCCAGGAAGACCGGCAACTAGTGGGGGAGCCACGCCCAGATTGACATCCCCAAGCCCTGCTGCCAGAGGCGGAAGAGGAGGAGGGCCTGCAAGCCCATTCCCTGGGGTTGAGAATGGAGTCACAAAGGGGGCATTATTGAGGTTCCCCATGGTATTTCGGAGAAAGTTAAATTCCTCTCCACTAATCCCCGCAAATGGGTTGATCTGAGGTTGCTGAGGACTGGACTGGGCTTGCTGGTGCTGGTTCTGATTTAGGTTCTGCTGGTTCTGGTTGCGTTGGCCTCTCTTGTTCTGAGGAGGAGGATTCCTCTCAATTTCCTTCATCTGATCAAAGGTCACCAGGTGGACAAAGGCATCGCGGCCATTGAGTTTTTGGCGGTGAAGTCTTTCAGCCTTCCGGGCATCTTCCTCGGTCCTCAGCTGAAAGATAGCTTGCCCTAAACCGTTACCATGGATATCGGTCAGAACCTTTAGGGTGTCCTCATAAAGCCCCACACCCTCCAGAAATGCACGGACATCCTTCTTGGAGACATTGTAAGGGATGTTGGTGACGTGGGCACAGTTCCTGGGAACTTTCAAGCCATCCTGGTTCTTGCCATCTCCCTGTGATGCTTCACGTTTGCGAATGCTGTCTATTTTTTCAAGCATTCCCTTGCGGCTGATTGGGTGGACCTGGATGAAGCGGGTGCCCATATACTGCATGTGAGCACCCAGAGCAGTCTTGTAGTCCTGTTCCGCTCTGAACTCAAGGAAGCCCTCTCCTGTGGCTCGTCCATTGGGCCCATATGCAATGTAGACGCTGTCCTCCATGATGGACAGATTAGTAAAGAACTCCTTTATCTGTTTCTTGTCCGCCTCATAGGGCAGGCCCTTCAGGTAGACACAGAAATCCTGCCGGTGTGGAGATCGTGACCTTCCTCGCTGTTCCCGGCCTCCTGCCATGGCATTACCACGGCGATGATGCTGGTCCTGCGACTCATTGCTGTTATTTGTTTTGCCGCTATTGTGAGGAACATGGCTTATCATGATGTCATTGAGGCTGGCCCACTGCCGCTCAGAGCCCGGGGTGATCTCAATGAACCTTTGGCCCATCATACCACCTCCCCTCTTCACAGCTTCAAAGCTGTCTTGTGGCGAAAAGAACTTGACCATAGCCCTGCCGGTTGGCCGACCCTGCCCGTCCCTCAGCAGGCGAGCCCCTTCCACCCCTAGACCCCGAAAAAACTCCCTGACCTCCATCTCCGAGCAGGTGAAAGGGAGGTTCTGCAGGAGGATAAACAACTCATCAGGATGGGCCACTCCAGCTCCGGCTGCAGCCGCAGCAGCGGCGGCGGCCTTCATATGAGCCTGGAGGCCCAGAGAGGCGAGAGGGGAGAGAGGGTTGAACAGCATGGGGTTGGGGGTTCCAAGAGGGAGGCCTGAACCCATTCCTCCTGGGGGAGGTAGGGAAGGGTTGAAGGGAGGCATGGAGGACATGTGGGAGAGGTGGGACATATGAGGCACTGGAAGTCCTTGGGACAGGGGCGAGACTGTAGGTAAGGGGGGAAGGGAGGACACTGGCGGAGGAACTGGAATGGTGGGCATCGTGGGCATTGGGGGCATGGAAGGCATGCTGGGAAGTGGAGGAATAGGTGGGGGGCCAGCATTGAGTGATGCGAGAGCTGTGGTGATTGTGGGGGCGGAGCTGTAACTGTTGGGGAAGCTGGGCACCACACTGACTACTGCCTTGTGGCTCGACTCCTGAGATGAGCTTGCTGAGACTGGGGTATTAACAAAACCTTGGTTTCCATGGCCACTACTTCTCCCTCCTCCCCCTTGCTGCACTGTGGGTATGGGGGCATTGCCTGCTTGTCGATTAACATTTCCCGATGCAGGAGTAGGCGTCTCCACCGCGCCCGCCCCAGCCTCAAACCTGCGGCGGCTGAGTTCGATCATGTTCTGCATCTCTGTCTTGCTGCTAAGCAAAAGCGACACTTTGGAGCCCTTGATGGACCCGCCTGTACGCATCATCCCCAGCCGAGCATCTTCGTCAGTGGCGAAGACAATGAAAGCTTCGCCATGCTCACCCCCCACGATGTGCACTCCCCCGTCAGGGATGGTTAGGCCAGAGAAGAAGTGTCTGATGTCCATGGTGCCGGCCACTATGGGCAGACCCTGCAGCCTGATGACTACCGCCATACTGACTGCTAAACAACAGCCCTACAACCTGGGGAAAAAGCAACACTACCGTCAGATGAAGAGCAAATAAAAGAAAGACCAGTGGTTTCCAGATGTTTCCGCATGTAACTCAGATCTGACTTCAAAGGCCACTAAAAGCTTAGCCAACACTATCATTTCAGTTGATACACATTTTTGGGTCCTGACATTTGGAAACCAGTGGTATTTTGAAGGGTGTTGGGGTGAAAAAATTAGCAGAAAACAAGCAAGAGAGCCTAACTGAAACCATCTCGATCCATCTGCAGCCTTTAGTACGTTTCATTAACTTGTTTCAGATCATAAGAGATTATGCTGCAAGTAAGACCTTTTGTTAAACCCCAACAGAAGCAATCTTAAGCATTAACATAGCGCCACTGTTCATTAATCTGTTCAAGTTTGATGAGAGAAATACATAGAAATAATGAATACATATACATACATTCGGCTTGGGCTATATGACGAGATTATTGTTCAACACAATACTGGCTGGCCACTATGGTGGTCATCATGTGTCCAAGATAACAAAACAATATTCACTTATCCAACACCTGTCATAAATTTTGCACAATATTTAGTCTCCCTTATTCACTATGCTTCACCACATTTCAGTTGTGCAATAAAAAAAATCCGCTAGCATACCACTGATGCCGTATGTATTTGTAAAAACTAGGGCTGTAGCGAATGTCTTTTTGTTTAACCTTTGAAGCTTTGATCGAGGCTTTTGAATGAAGCTTGAACGTCTGTTGGCATGATTTATGAGATCACCCTAAAAAAATACTTTGTTAGCTAAACATTTGCAAATTACTACATCTAGCAGCACTTTATTGGACAATATAAAGTTTGACTTTGAGAAGAGTAAAAATGAGCACTTTGTGTGTCTCATTGAGTGTGTGTAAAAAATATTGGAACTAGAAGGTGGAATATTGCAGGCAATGTTATTTTGCTTTTATGTTATTAACAATAATTTGAACGTCAAAAGCGTCAAACTATCCTGTACAGCCTTTGGTAGCAGGAAAGAAGTTAGGAGCAGCTGAGACCATACAAAGCCAGTTATCCCCAATATCTCCCAACTTTACATATTATAGGTGTATGTACCTTGGATTTCATGGTTCATTATGTTTTTGGTACAACATGGGAAACAAAACATTTAAAAAGTGGCTTATTGGCCATATTTCTTACTGTAACAGTTAAGGCACTCATACTGGCAATTGTCCATACAAATAAATATATAACAAAAATAACTGCCTGAATGCTGTTTTTTTTGTTTGTTCTGCCAATTGATACATTCAGGCAATGTTATTGTAATTTAATGTTTGAAGTGTACAGATATACCAGACTTCAGTTTAACCAAGTCACCATACAGTCAATCATTGCAAATTGAGCTTTATTAACCTGGCTGAGAGCACTACGATCGGCTACAGCTCCAGGACGACATCTAGTGAATGTGCTGTCAAAACTTTGAGGGAAAGATTCGCACTCCAGAATTTATATTTTCTTGTAGCCATAAACAGCTGTTTGGTCACACGGCATACTGAAAGGAAGTAACATGTACCACCCCCTTTGTGTTTTAGCAAAGCAGTTCAATGCCAGTCTGACACAAAAAGGATGCAACTTATTTAATACATGTCTCTTAAGTAACCCTTACTGTTGTCTACCATGCAGTACAAATGCAGTACAAGAGTTAACCTTCATGAATCTCATGCAACTTGCAACTCACCAATGCAACTAGGCTGTGTGTATAGTTTCACTGTTAAATAGACAGGATTTCTGCAGGATGCTGAAACCTGGTGAAAAGGTCAGATACAAAATACATTTCTGTCAAAACAGTTTGTTGGAACTCAACTTTTTACAGAATCTACCGGAGGTTTTGGTGTTTTCAGCAGTTGGAAAGCTGTTTTTAAATCAGCGTGAATAACCGACTCAGTTTATATTTACAAAGCATTGTGTGGCGTAGGATTTCAGCCACAGTCCTAAAATGTTGTCTTTACGATCAAGACGACACCAATAAAAACGACCACTCAAGAATCTCAACAGCCACAAAAGACAAAAACTACCAGCAACAACTATTCAGAAATCAGCGTAGCAGCTTTCCTACCGAAGACACACCTGTCCAAAACCAAAACCCATCACGACTAAAGCCTGGCAGTGAACCCCAAATATCAAAACGACACTCAATTGGTCATCAGAACAAATAGTAAACTTAAGACTGGACATGCTGCCCCAATAAACCAACAAAACCCTTCAAACACCAGGTAACAACCCAGGTAACCAGCAACAAACAGGTGAGCAGCACTGATCCTTCTGCTTCCTGAATCCTCAAACGGCACCAAATAAGCCGGCAGAACTTCAGCAACTGGTTGTAGAACATCACACAAGCAACATGTCAACCTGCAAATCTGTTATACATTGACAAAAAACATCATGAGCAACAGCAGTAACTTACCAACCAGAGCAATGAGAGCAATGTCACCAACATTTTAACAAAAGCAATGTCGGGCACATGTGAACCAGAGCAACATTAGCATTATATCAACCAGAGCGACATTAGCATTATGTAATCCAGAGCAACATCAGCAGCTGATTGACAGACAGCACCAAATACAGCAGCTGATCAGAAGAGAAAGCAAACAGAAGTAAGGTGCAGAGCAACACTGATAAACCATGTTGTCCAACAGAGAAATAGCAAATGGAGCAACGCTCGCTGCTACCACAACCCTCTGGATCTTCAGACACATCTTTAGGCTCTGTTCTCTAACTAACCCTGATCCAGGGCTGTGAGGCATCATGGTCCTAAATGGCAATCTCACTGAGCTCTGACATTTCAGACAGTCTTGGGTGTGAGGCTAGTTCCTGCAGACCACACATGATGCCAAACATCAATATTGTTATTGCTAAACATCAACACAGATCATTCTCACCAATTTCAGTTCTCCTAATGCTTCTTCAAGATTAACCTTTTAATGAATTTCCAACCCGGACATTCACTTCTGATGTTACTTCTGGGCGTCAACCTGCAGACAGTCTGAGAAAAACATCAACAGCAGAAAGAGGATAAAACACAGCAGGAGAGGAAATGGCCACAGCTAATGTCAGAAGCAACAAGGGTACCCAGAGAGAGGTGAGAAGGTTCAACTGAGGCTGATAGAGCTGATAGGATACAGAAAATAACCGCCTTCAAACAGCCAGAAAACCAGAATATTCAATACAGCAAATGCAGGATTAAAGCTGGAATACATCACTGTCCACATGTGGTCGTCAACCTCCAAACACAGCAAAAAGAATGGGATTGGACGAGAAGAGTGGACTTGACCTGAGAACAAGGATGCTCCACCCGCCAGCCAACTTGGAGCTCAACAGACAACGAGAAAGAATCTGTCTTGATAAAAACAAAAACTGGAGCACACAGCCTCCGCTGCGTCTTATTAAACCTTTAACTACTGCAGGACATATCCATCTGTTTCAAACCCTACTGATCAAATCTCAGGTTCTGCTTGTACAGAATTCCACTGACCTGCACAGGGACAAAAACAGAAACTGACACAATAAACTGTAATAGTCTGAATATGCAACAAACCCCTCAACACACAGCACATTGTGAGGAAGCAATAACCCGACTGATACAGGATTTTTGAAGCCTTTACCAATATTGTTATTTGGGAATGAAAATTATTGTGTATATATATACACACCAATGCATTTCAATGTGTAGCTTTAACCAGGACCTGACCCAAAATACATGAGTTCCATATCTGCATTGTCAAGTTATTTGAAAATAAAACATCTTTCAACTGCATTATACCTCAAATTAATTATTTTTCCAACCATTAGCCATGTGCACTGGTTCTGTGGTCAGCTAGTAAGTGTCGCAAAATTGCGAAACCAACGGAAACCGTGACGTTTCCACGACAACTCATCTCGAGCCTGCTCAGGTCACGTCATCTCCAGGGGGCGTGGCCTGTGAACTGCAGCTAAAACCCTCTCATGTACGCAGACAGTCTGTGGTGAAAAACCGACTAAATAAAATAAACGATTACGAGCGGGCGTAACATGTTTTTTTAAACAGCAGTCAGTATAATAAATAACCGCCATGAAACCTCGTTATAGCAGTTACAGCTGACTAACTGAAATACTAAACGGAACTAGTTTAGCTAAGCTAACGCTTCGTTAGCCGCCTAGCTGGCTTGGAGCCTCGCTTTGTGTGCGTGTGTCGGAGCGGAGCAGCGAGCGGGATGCGCGCGTTTAGCGGCTCCCCTCGCGCTCGGCTCCCGGTGCGAGTGTGTCACTGAGCGAGCTGCCGCTGCTGGATTCTTACCGAGAAATTTGTCAACAAACACACTGAGGTTTAACTCATGAACTGGGCTTTTTTTCTTGTCCTCTCTTCGTGTTGGTGGCTGCTGCAACTGCTGCTGCACGAAATGTCGGTGCAAACATCGCGATAACTGACTTGATGACGCGAGACTATGACCAGCGTTCCACTGACGGCGGAGCAACAGCGCCCCTTATAGGCGGAAGTGGTTTGATGCTCGATAGATAGATAGTTTATTTTGTGTTTTGATTTTAAAACCTGTTTACACATATATACTGTATATTTATAACATTGTTTTGTTAGTGAATTTAATATTATCTTATATTTCTTATATATTGTGTATTTTTTATATTTAATATGGCTTGTATAAATGGTGCTGTAACGAAAATATTTTCCCTTGCAGGATTAATAAAGTATCTATCTATTACAGTTAATTCACTTTGCAATTAGTGTACATTAGTGTTTTTTATATTGTGTTAGTTTATTGCTAGATTTATAAAAATGTTTGCACTATGATGCACATCTATAATTGTTATGCATTGGCAATAACTTGAAGACACACAAATGGTGCATACATTATTATATTTAATAATAATAATAATGGTACTTTTTTATTCTATCATTGTCTGTTTTGAGTTGTGTATATTATCTGTGTTTAGGCCCAATTATGAACCGGCATTGCAAACTAGTTCAGGTTTTAAATGCTGTAGTTTGAAGCATTTGTGGTTTATAAAATAAACGTGAAATAAGAGCTAAAATCAAAACAAAACTTAAGTTAATTGCATAACCAGGAAGCAGCACTTTATTGGACAATAATGATGATATATATATATATATCATGAAGAGTAACAGTAGAAGGAGTCTAATACATGTGATAGAACATCCATTGAAAATTATTTCAGAGTGAAAACCCAGTTATCAACCAAACTTTTCAGATTTCTGTGATCAGACTTTCACACTCGTCATGTAGTTCCAGACTTTAACAAAATAATCAAACTGACATGATGCTGCGGTTTAACTGAGGACTGAAATAAGAAGCGAGAAGAGGAAGCAAAACTGAGAGCGAGTTCTGAGACAGAGGACAGTGTATCACAGGTAACAGAGCCGGAGACAATCTGTGAGAAACTATGACTCAAAGACACATTAGTGAACCCTTAAATATCAGGTCAGTACATTTGTGTCTGCTGCCTTCAGGTGCA